>JAJKFI010000006.1:24040930-24068791 GCA_029204185.1 Lerista edwardsae
CCAGTTTCAACCAGTTCTGGAGTGTGTGGTGTGAAACTGCAACACCCTCGTTTATATAAAAACAAATTCCTCCTCCACATGTTTTCCCGGATGTCTCAGCCACCCGGTCTGCTCTATAGGTCTGAAACCATGGAAGTTCTGTTACACTGTCCAGAACAGACTCAGTTAACCACGTTTCAGTAAAGCAGAGAACAGCAGATTGTGAAAAGTCAAGATCAGTCTGATTGATAAGGAGCAGTTCATCCGTTTTGTTAACTAAAGAACGGAGGTTTGATAGATGAATAGCTGGAAGTGAAGTCTTAGTCCCTTGCCGCTGCAGCCTAACCAACATATCGGCACGCCTCCCCCTCCGACGCTTCCTCCAGGTCTTGCAATGAGCCACAGCCTCTCCTTCAACCTCCCTTCCAACCATAACACACATACAATCCTTCACGTCCTCAAGGACAGGAGAAAAAGTCCTTGAAAGGCAGCTCCCAATGTTCAAAATCTCGTCTCTGGCATATGTAATCTGAGATAAATTGCAAAAAGCCATTGAAGACTGTAGTCCTCTTGTTTCTGATAAATATATATATAAAGCTGACGTCGCTGGCTGGTCGTCTTTGGTATGTCTCTGGTCTCTGATATAAATAATCAAATAATTTACAAGGTAAAGTGCACAAGAAGCCGTAAAGCCATAAAACCATTAAAAGGGCTATAAAAAAGCTATAAAAAACCCAAAAAAAACCCCTCAAAAACAAAAAACAGCAATTAATCCCCTGTGGAGCTCAAAGCCGAGGCTGCCATCTAGGCGCCATCTTAGGTGAATATGAGGTCTGCGACAGAGCACCTGCTTTCCCTGCAGAATCCCTATCCTGCATTTTTTAGACTCCTTAAATAAAGGGCTTTTTTCCCCTTAAACTGAAAACTAGAAATCCACCACTGGTGGTGTCAGCGGTCAGGTAGGTGAAGTACTAAGCTAGGTGACAACCTTTGTTAGTTGGATGCAAGACACACAAATACTCTTATATACACACATGCCTGTGGTGCTAGTTGCCTGCCAGGAAAGCATGACCCAGACAAGCAACAAGGATAGAACTGGCATGTTATTGATTGATTGATTGATTGGTTGGTTGCTTGGTTGCTTGGTTGCTTGAATAATTTATATCCCGCCTTTCCCATGTCAAGGCAAATGCCCAAGCTGGTTTACATGGGCAGGCTAGTCAAAACCACAATTTTTAATGGGTTTTTTTTTTTTTTACAAATATACAGTACAGGCATGCCCCAGTATTTGCTGGGGTTCTGTTCCAGGCTCCCCCGGGGATACCTGAAACCATGGATATTAAGGAAACCTTGGATAAGGGAACATCAGTGGTTTTGCTGCAACAAAGTAAAAAAAGAGAGATTTGTTTGTTTCCCTATCTTTTTAATAGGTGTCCCAATACCCATGATATCCGTGGATAACTGAAACTTTGGATCAGTGGATACCAGGACACACCTGTATTCTGTGATTCACAGAATCCTCAGTCCCAGATGTAGCCCTCACAGTGTGGCTCTCCCCACTGGCTATTTTTAAACCTTTTCAGGGGGAGCTCAAGATCAGGCCAAAGCCTCCAGTCAGACAGACTCTCCTAACTGTCCCTCCAGCTACTCAAAACAGTAGTGGAGTTCATCGAGCAGCTGCAGTACCAGTTAGGAGGGCATGTCAGATGGGAGAGATTAGCTCCCCTACCACCAGGGCGTGACTTCACAGCCTGCTAAAGGATGTACTCCTTGCCTGTAATCCTTGCTTTGGGCTACAGAGAACCTCAATTCAGCCATGGCTTTTGGGAAAGTCTTTCAAATTCTCCCCCCTCCCTTTCTCCCTTAGCTGGCCATCTCTCCTTAACCTTCCCTGCAAAATTCCTGGTTCTTCAGACCCAGTTACTCCAGGGATGTAATTTCCCTATATGCTTTTCTCCCTTTTCTTTCCCCCTTTGTGCTTTTTGCTATCACATGCCCTTTTCTCTTTTAAAGATTTCCCTCTCTTTTTCTTGTACACAGCACTGCTCATGTTTAGGACCTTATCTGTATGAATACCGAGCAGCCCAATCTTATGATGCCTGGCCCCCATAGGCACAATGGTCGGTTTGTACTGTTCCCCCAGGTAAGGGCACAGCGCCGCCAACGGGCCTCCTCAAGTCTGCACTGGCTATTTTGCCAGAACAGACTTGAGGGCCTCCGTGTATATCTGCATTCTCTCAAAATGGCCAATTCACCAGAAAACGTTATTTACTTACTTAAGACCCATCCAACTTTCCAGCACTGATGCAGCCGTGCTAAAGGGTCACGCACTGCATCCTGCGGTGAGAGGCCAGTCATCAAGACCTCCTTAAGGTAAGGGAATGTTTTTCCCCTCACCTCGGGATTGCATTGCAGCTGCACCACTCCTGGAAAGTTGGATAGAATTGAGCTGTGAATTAAATTTGATTTTGTTGTGGGGTGGGGCGGGGCGGGGCTACAAAGTCTTCTTTGGCCTTGGGTAGAAGATGCCTTCGCTACGCCACTGCCTAATAACACTGGCCAAGGTCTCATACCCATAAAAAGGCCCGTCCAAATGGGATTACTCCTGAACCTTCAGTACTGGTGACAGTGCTACAGTACTGGTGTGTCACAAGAGGTCAACAATCCAGTGCCTGAATTGCACAAGGTATCTGCGCAGGGCAGGGGTGAGTGAGGCATCCTGCAGGTATGAAGGTAATATGATTTCTCCACATCTACAGATCTGTCCAAAATTGTACTCTTCTTGTAATAAATTCATCCCCCCCAATGAAAACATCAATAACACAACAAATTGAAAGGCAAGATCCTTAAAAAATGAAATTTAAATCAATTCTTGGGCATGGCTTGGCTACTAGCAAATAGTACACTGACAGACGATGATATTTGAGCATGTTATCTTCTTAAAATGATACCAAAGAGTCAGGGCAATCCAGGATCATAAAGCCTGCTTGTTTTATTAGAATGGGATATAATTTAAAAGTTACTGCTTCTGAGAATTGAAGCATGCAATAAACCAGATTACTACTACTTGGCGTGATTAATTCAGCTAAGCTAATTAAAACAAATAACTTGTGGTGCTTTTATGCCCTGTTATGAGGATGGTGTTAATAGAAGTTTATTTCATTGTACTGGGGGACTAAGGTTCTTTTTTATTTTTTCTAAACTTGATTTACCTTTAAAGGAAGGAAGCCAGATAAATCCCTTGTAGATTATAATGGAAGTTAATTTGCTCCATAGGTATAAACCAAAGAGCTTATTTATACAATGGTTATTCTGGGTTAACACCCCCTTTAGTCGCATTAATCTCTGATTTATTTACGTGCTCAAGGGGATGACGTGGATTCAAGAGGAAAAGATTGGAGGAAAAAAAGAACCCTTGGTAAACACCACGAAAGAGATAGTCCTGCAATAAATGAGTGATCATTTTATAATCATGGTCTGGATTATTCAGTTCTGTAGTCAGATGTGAGTGGAAACAGACTTCCCTACAACTATGCATTACGCAAGAGGTTGGCTGGAAACACCTTTGAACTCTTTGTCCATGTATATACTTGCGTAGCCTATAAACAATAGGCTAACCTCTAACCTCTTCTTTCCCAGCCGTCAGTTATTGTATGGCAGTGTTTCTCAAACTGTGGACTGGGACCCACTTGGTGGGTTGCGACCTGATGTCAGGTGGGTCACGGAAAGCTGGGAGCCACCATCTTAGAAGTTGCAGGCCTTATTCTTGCAAGCCTTATTTTTGATATATTCCTTTTGTAAATGTTAACAATTGTAGCTAATGAGTTCCTAAGTGAGAAAAAAAACATGCTTATTTCTGGCCATCACCCACTCAGTGACATCAGTTCCTGTTTAATGACATTCTTCCAGCTCTTAGCCGGTGCCATGAATACTGTTCAGTCCACTGTATGAAATTTGTTTGATACCCCTTATTTATACCCTAACTCACTATCAACAATAACAACAATAAAGTGCCCAAGACAGCATTTAAAATAGAGCATTACAATGTCATATCGAAATAAATTAGCAAAACTAAATAAGTAAGAAACAATCATAGGCCAGCAATAAAAACTAGAGGAGCTTCACAGCATAACAGAAAAAGCAGAATGGAACAGCGTTCCTTGGAATACTGATAGGGACTGGTCTGATCTCAATTCAAAAGGGAGGTAATCCCAGAAGGCCTTCCTCTTGGCTTCAGCCAAACGATAGGGTTCTCCAGATAAATTTTGGGGCAGGCTGTCTCATATGGGCGGGGTGCGAGGCAGTCCTTCAGAATGTCCTTCCAAATATGTATATACTGCAGCTTTAGATGTGTAGCCAGGATGGTTTCCAAGAAACTGCATTAAAAAAACAACAACAAGCAATAAAAAAAAATGCAGAATGAACTGTAATTACAAGGACTGAAACAGCCGTGAAACCAGCAAGTACAATGTGTAAAAGCGTGAGAGGCCTGCTTTAATGCCAGGCTCTGTGTATGGTGTAATTTGTAAAGGGATACAAAAGCAATCATGTCAGCAGCAATTTCTGCTCTTCCTTTCGACATCCTCATAATGGGCTCTGCTGCCAGTGGAACGCCAGCACTGTCCAGGCACACTCAGTTCAAACGTTTGTGTCATCCCTGACACCAATTTATACTGTACCAAGATACACTCTGGACTGTGGAGAAGGTAATGCGTTGGGTGAGGCAGCCCAGAGGAAAGCACCTCCTTCCTCTTTTTCCCCCTTGCTATTTCAATAGGCATATGATATAAATATTCCTGTCACAAATTATATTAACCTTGATCTACCACAAGCATGCCGAAAGCTCAGGAAAGATCGTACTCAGTAGACATTTCTCCTCCCATACCTCACAGCCTCATGGAGCATTCGCATTTCTGCATTAAATTCTCTAAGTCTTCAATCAGTATTCTTCTCACGTGCTCTCTTATTCTCTAAGTAACAAGTCCTGCTAATAGTAGACATTGGAATGAACATAGTCCAGCATTATAGATAGCTTTTTGAGACCTACCTTCATTATCCACCCGTATCGTTAATGAACTAAGGTTCATCCAGATTAATTGCTCTCTGTTCAATTTATACACATAGGCAGCTAATAGGCTAGTTGAGTCTCTGCTATGTTAGTAATGGTAAAATATTGAAAAGGGCACTGACTGTGAGGTTTGTACCAATTTTGCGGAGCACAATGAAAGCCCCACAGGGAAATTCCATTTGGGTGTTCAGCACTTGAATCAGAGTCTCCAATTAGCAGAAGGAAAATTGCTCATAATGATTCTTAATTTATTAAACACTACATGTTGTAACCATGCTATTCACAGACAGAAACTGAGAAAAATTGTCGGAAGTATAATGCATATATATTTTACTCTTCCCTCCAGAAATCTTTTGTTGTCTTTTGGCATGTGGACTGTCTTGTCTTTAGATGGGTGCCGTATTGAAACATTTGGATCCAAAGATCTCCCTGCATGAATGGAAAGCAGCTCCTCTTGTACTGAGATGCCACCACTATGACAAATGCCTGTGGCCCTCAACAATGGATTGATCCAGAGCCCAGGTCCAACCCCCACCCCAGTTACTGGTGCAGCCGCACTGAAAAGGAACGTACTGTATTCAGCAGGGGAAAGGATTGGGAAGCTTCAGAAAGGAAAGGGGATTTAAATCTCCTTACCCCACTATAAGCCTCCTGTACTGCAATGGGTCTCCTTGGTTGGACCTGTGCCAGCTCTTTAGCTGGCACAAGTCTGAGGAAAGGGGGCAGGGAAGGTGCCAATGGGGGGATCAACCACGCACCCACTGTGGGATCCACTTCTTTCGCAGACTCCCCTTCCCTGCCCCTCCGCCTACCTGCCCAGTTTTGCCCCATCCTGCTCATCCTCAACTCTGACGCTGCCTTACCTGGTCTGGTGGGAGTGATGAGAACCAATGACAGACAAGAAGCATTGTCTGCAGCATCTGTCCCAAAATGGCCACCAACAGAGCTTTGTGTGCTCTATCGGCAGCCATTTTACAACAGTGGAAATGGCTTCTTCTGTTTCTAAAGGCTCTCCTGGATCAGAAAGGCCTGTTAACTATCATTCCTGAGCAGCGTTTTTGCAGTTTGGGGGGGACTACAAATGGGGAAAATATGACTTCTGCTGGTTCAGGAAGCTCTGAGTTCAAACCTGTAAATTTTATCTCTCACCAGTCCAAATTGATCCTATTGTGTAACACACATCCATGTTCAGACCCTTGGAAGCAAGCCATAGTCACGTTGCTTTCTTTTTTGAGAAAGTTTTGTCCAGGATGCTACCACACATGTTCAGCTATATGTACATATGTTCACACATGTGCGCACAAACATCTCAGGGTTTTGAGTCATTGATTCATGACACTATCAATAGATAGAGGTGTTGGAAAATGGTAGTGGGTTTTTTTGCAGATTTCATTATTTGAAAGGCAGAAAGCGGTGTTATGTGTTTTTATTCTAAGTTGTCATTCCAAGTTCTCATTTTTATTAATTCTAAATGCTGTAAAATTGTTCTATATAGGTGATATAGACGATACCATGTCAGCAGATGCAGCCACACTATTATTTCTAATGGGAAAAGTAATCTATTTTAATTTTGGGGGAATATCTTCAACACCAAAAGATGGTGTTTTATATTTTTACTAGCTTTTTGTTACCCGGCGTTGCCCAGGTAACAAAATGATCTTCCAGAGATTATGCGTTTTGCACCACTTCTCACCCCCCCACGGCGACGGGGGCCAAACCCGGACTCCAACTTTGGGAGCGTCGGCGCTCGTCTCGGCAACCCCAGAAACTAAGGTCTCGATGCCAATTTTGGCCGTTATCAGCTATCTTCACATTGGGCCCCCTGCGCACCCCCACTCCTGGGGACACTGGAGGAGCCTGCCCCCCGCAGTGTTTGTCGCCAGGCCGCAAAGCACGGGCGTGCCGGGTTTGGTGCGCGTCGTTTCAGCCCTCAGGCGTTCCAGCCTCAGGCGTTCCAGCCTCCAGCATGGCGGATGTTTTGTTTTGCACCCCTTCTGGCCCCCCACGCCGAGGGGGGCCTGAACCCGGACTCCAGACACTCAGCTTGCTGCTGAGTGGAATCCTTACTATTCCGTGATTTTATAACATATTTTAATTGGGTGTGAGGCTGCTTTTGCTGTTTTATGCTATTCGTTGTTGTTTTTCCTGTAATTTTGATAATTTTTTTATGATCGTCTGTTAATTGTCATGAATGGAATGACCAACATGTGTCAACACTGCTCATTCACACGCACACATGTCCTATACGTGTCATGCACACATACAAATAACTGAAACTGGGGAAATCAGCTAACTAAAGGTCAAATTCAGCAGTGTGAAAATTTTGGATTTTTGACATGGATGAGCAGTGGAACAATCTCAAAGTGCCTCAAAATTAGGCTAACAGTAACCATGAGACAGAGCTTGGAAAATAGAGTTTAATAAAGAAATACCGATTTACAAACAGCTCTGGAGGTCCATCAGCTCATTTACATGTCCCCTGGATTGAGTTTAGCAATAGAATTGGTGAGAACTCTGGTTTCCCCAAGCCAGGAAACTCTCAAGAGATGTCTTGGGTCACAAAGTCAAGCTTGCACCACCAAAGTGTGGTTGTTTCATTGGAATTTTGGAACCAGCAGACCTCCATATGAGCCAGGAGATAGGCACTGATTCCTAATTAATCAAGAATGTTGCCTACCCCTTGGAGCCTGAAGCCTTTGTGGACCTGTTGCCATTAGTCCTCCATCTTGTTACTAGCCTGGGCCATGCTCTCCTGGCAGGCACCCAGCACTATGTCTGCATGCACATGTGTGTTTCCTGCACACATTAAAGATAAAGGATTCAAAAGCTATGACGCAAAAAAGAATTTTTTGATTTCATATGTGAACTGGTCTTAACATTCACATTTCCATTTGCATAAAAATGCAAATTTTTGCATTGAGTATTGTATGTGTGAGTTTGAACAGAAACTGCTTTACATGAGAAGAGAATTTTATCTTTGCTCCCATATGAGTGCACTGCGGTTGAATTAGCAGTTTAAAATGTTGCCCTTTTACATGAGGATATCATTTACTGAACTTTTTATTTGTCAAGGTATGTCTGCTCAAGTGAAATGACCTCAGGTACTCTCTGTCATTGTGTAGTCTTCATGCTCTACTTTTTAGACTGTGACTTCAGCATTGATTTTCTTTAATGGGAAGAAATACTGATTGTTTATGAAAGAAAGTCAGACTGCCACAAAGTAGTTACCAAAATATGGAGAGAAAACATTGTCCTGAAAATGTCATGGCCTTTCCGTCACTTTCACACAGTAAGTTCATGCTTCGCAAAGCCCTAAAAACTAAATAGGTACCTCAGCATCTGTTTCAAGTACTAGGTATGCTTTGTGATCTGAAGCATCTTTCTTAGAGTTAACATAGTGTTATGCTTAACATATTTGCATGTGATGGTATGTAGTGTCCTATTATATAGCATTTTGAGAGATTTTGGATGTAGATTATCCTCTGTGGTAGCATTCTTTCATAAACTTGTCATCAGTTGTTTGCAAGCCAAACCAAAACATAACCAATGAAAAATAATTTTCATTTATATGAAAAGTGAACACATTTAATTCTGTGAAATGCTACCTTTGGGACTTGGTATTTTTTAAAGACATTTCAGTAAGAAAAATAAAACCAGAATGCTAAACTCAATGAAATTACTCTTTCATTTTTGTTTAATATACATACAAAAGATTCAGAGAGCCTGAAAGGCAAGCTTTTAAAATGTCCAGAATATTTCATTCTGGAAATACTGCATTTTTGAAAATAGTAATGACCAATTCTTGAGATTTGAATAAAGAAGCATATTGGTGATGAGTGAAATCCATGATCCATCTAGGTCTGTACTGTTTGTTCTAACAGATTGCTGGCTGCAGGTCTTAGTCAGCTATCCCTCTTGAAGTGCAATCCGAATTCCGGGCTGGAATAGACAGGCCAACATGCCTGCTGCATTTCTATCCCGGGGCTTGGGTGTCCTCTGTCTACCCAGGGCATATTCCCATTCCCCTGGATAGGGCTACTTGGAGCTGCACTGCTGAAATTGGCAGTGCAACTCAGAGCAGCCGAATTAGGGCCACCCAGGCCCAGGGTCAGAGGTTAGGATCTGGTCCAATGGCTAGATCCTGTCTTTCCCCCTGCCCCAGGCCAGGCCACCCATGGACCCATCCATTCCCTGCCTCCCCATCCTGTTCCACCTCAGCCCGTTTTGCC
Source organism: Lerista edwardsae (assembly GCA_029204185.1). Taxonomy (NCBI): domain Eukaryota; kingdom Metazoa; phylum Chordata; class Lepidosauria; order Squamata; family Scincidae; genus Lerista; species Lerista edwardsae. The sequence continues at coordinate 24,050,207 of JAJKFI010000006.1, forward strand.
TTTTGCCACCCTTCTGGACTCCCTGTGCCGGCTTCACAAGGCTAACCTTTTGTTTCGGCCTCTGGGCCTGGGAGCTGGGGCTGCGAGGCCAGTGAACATCTGTGCACTAGTTTTTCTGCCTTTAAAATAGCGCAAATGCTTTTATGCCTTGAAAATGGTGCAAAATGGAGAAAAGTGCTCTACGGTGTGTTTGCAACCCAACTGGACCAGCCCAAGTCAGGGTTAGGATCACGCTGCCAGACTTCATTCAGATTTTGTTTTAATTGAAGATCATGGAGATTCCACCTGAGCATAGAATCCGCGTAAGGATCTTTTAGTGATCTATACTCCCACAGACCTTTGCTGCAGGAGCACACAGGGCATAGAACGTATCACGGCCAACTCCCAAAAGAATGCATAGTACATTCCAGAAAAAAAAATCCCTCTGTCATGTCCCATAGTGTTTTCATTCTGGCCATAGACCACAAATACAATCATACTTATAGAATAAGGAAGCTGTGCTGTCAGGAGAAGTACAGTCTCCATGCAAGTTGTATCTCCAATATCCCTTCATTCCATCACAAATACACAGAGATCTGGTGGGCATATTTATAAAGCACAAAAGGGGCGATGTGAAGGTTCTTAGAAGGAAAGGGGCCTGAAAGTTCTGAAGCATGCTTAGCATTGTGTGTCATTCCCGCTCTGCCCCAACCCAAGAACTAAGAGGGGTGGTCCCCTCCAAGTCATTTATAGTGCGTGTCAGGAAAGCTATCACTGTCCTCTGTGTACATTGGCACAACTTATGTGTTTGATATCACATTGCTAATGATGTATTGTACGGGATCATCTTCAAACTCGGCATTTTCACATTTGGAGGTGTAGTTCTGCTGCTCTTTCTGTTTCCTTCTCAGTGCCCATTCAAATCACACAAGCTGGAGGCCAGCAAGTTGCCATCTGTGAGTGTCTGAGGCACATTTCCCTATACTCACCAAGTACAAATACCTTAGTTCATGGTATTTGAGAGGGGAAGTGACAACGACACCTTCTTTGTGCTCACTGCAGGCGACACTTCTATCCAATTATAGATAAAAAACATTTAGAGAACAATGGGGGAGAGAGTCTTCGGTTGTAACAGTGCACTTCTAGAAGATTCACCTTAAAATCCAGTTGAAACAAAATGCTTCCCAGAGTGAATGTTCAGGCTTTAATAAGATTTCAGGATCAAAGGCCTAAATGAGGGTGCAATCCTAACCTGGAGTTAAGCCGGCACAGCTAGGCCAGCAAAGTTTGGCTGGCACAAGGGCCACCGTAAAGCATGTTTGGACCACTCTTGGAGTCAGGGAGGATGGTGCACGTCTGTGTGCTGGCCTCTGAGAGTGCTCCAAATATACTTTATGGTATCCCTTGGGCTGGCCAAACTTTGCTGGTCTAACTCCAGGTTAGACTTGCACTCCGAAGCAAGTCAAACTTTCCTAACTTCTTCGTCCCTTTACCATGGGCAAGTGGATACTAAAAGCTTGGAACAGAATGTTTGTAGGTTTTTTTTTTAATTATTTTGGAGTATCATCCAAAATCATTCATGGAAATAAGTCCTATTGAGTTCAAAGAAAAGTCCCATTGAATATAAATATGCATAGGATCACACAGTCCAACACACAAGGTGGTGGCTTTCAGTCTCGGAGCACTCTGCAGCAAATTTGTATTCAAAGAAGTGAAAGGCTCTGGACCGATTTGAATTAAATGCTGTAGCAGGACAGCTTTTCAATTATGGCTTCACTTGAAAAACTGTTTAAAGCTGATGAATTGCTGGGTTAACACTCCAGTTCATGGTGTAATGCTTCACATTCCTGTTTGAAGCTGGGCTCTGTGGCTCTAAACTGATTTGTTCAGCCCTGGGAGCTGCCATAATAGTGTTTGTCAGCAGGATGGTTATGGGTTTTGCTGGTTAATGCATGCGACTCTCAGCGCTGACACTGGCTTTGCAGGAAGCTGTTATCCCATACAAGCCTTAGAAAGAAAGGATGTCTATTGCTGGTTGATAATGCTTGCTGGATGCCTTGCTAGACAGCAAGAGTCTTAATGACCAAATAAAGAACTAGATCTGAACTGCAATGTACATAAAGACCCACTTCTTCATTTTTTGGTACCTAAACGTCTCATAGCAGTTGAGAAAAAGACGTATGATTACATTTGCCAGTATTCGTTTTGTTTTTCACTAGACACCTATTTGTATTGTTGTCTTGCAGAAACTCAACATATTGTATGAAAGTATCCATTTCGCTGACAGTGGGTGAAAATGACACCGGCCTCTGCTATAATTCAAAGATGAAATACTATGAAAAAGCTGAACTTAGCAAAAGTAAGGAAATCTCATGCCCTGACATCCAGGATTTTTTAATACCATATAGAGAGCCTGAAATCCTGTGGTATAAGGTAAGAAATATGAAAGGCTTTGGTTGCCTCCAACAAAATATTGCATGTCATGTGCTGCTGCATTTTCAGTAATCTGAACATTTTACTTCTAACGTTACATACAGCTTAGTGAGACTGAGGAAATGTAATAAGGAAAAGGCTAACAGTATGTGAAAGAGAGGCCACGGAATACTTGCTGGGAAAATGTCTTAATGTTTCACCGTCTTTGTTCGGTAACAACGGAAAATGAAATTCTCTCTCTCTCTCTCTCTCTCTCTCTCTCTCTCTCTCTCTCTCTCTGAGGTACTTTCAGCCTCATACAGAACAGGTCTTTGCTTCATATTCCATTCTCAGTGAATAACTATATAAATAACTAAATAAATATAGAAATATATTACAGAGTAATAGTGATACAGTGGGAGAATGTGGAGACACGGCTGAGATTGTGACTGAGGAGTGTCCACTTTGCATGAACCAGTGTCTGGTGAGGTATACCCATGACCACAGTGGGCTGCATTATTACAGCAGCTTGTGAAAAGACCACTGCAGTTTTGCAAATCAAAATGACCATGTGGACATTCCCACATTTATACCTCGTTCCACCCAAACAAGATTTTTGTTTGAGCAACTGTCAGACATAAGGATAGTGGCCCTGCATATTCCACAAGCCCTTATTGGGAACTGCCAGGTTTGTGTAAACTGGCCCAGACCCAGCTTCAAAATAGTGGAGCAGCCAACTGTTCGTGGTCTCTCTCTCTCTCTCTCTCTCTCTCTCTCTCCCTCTCCCTCTCCCTCTCCCTCTCTCTCTCTCTCTCTCTCTCTCTCTCTCTCTGTGTGTGTGTGTGTGTGTTAAATATATAAAATCTAGCATGCTTTAGAAATAAATTGCAGGGGAAGAGTGAACTATTAGTTTGTCCTCTTGTCCTGTATGTCTCTCGTTATGCTATTATATAGATTCCCCTCCTGCATATGTCTTCCTGTTAGTAGCTTTAATAGCATCTTAAGCTTTGAGAACAAGATTTGTTGAAAGGAATAAAAACACTGTTCAGTATTATTCCAGCAAAGAGCATTTGTCCACTAAACAAACAAATACCCTGCAGTGTGCTGGTTTGAGAGATTATAATGTTTGGAGATTCCTGCAGCTTTGAAAAATAAATGAATCCCAATTCATGCTGCTAATCCACTTTTTAATCTTATTTTCAAGACACCACCACCACCCCAAAAAAACGTGTAATGGAAGCTCAGAGTTTAAATTTAGTATTTGTTCATATTTTATCCAACTTGATAGTATAATTAATTTTTTTCCAAATTATTTTTTCATGCTTGGATTCCAAAATAAATGCAAATCTTAATTTCAATGTGAGTGCTTCATGTCGTTCTCGAATAGCCTGATCCCTAGCCACAGAAGCATGCATTGTGTGCTATTACATGGGGAGACACAAGCAGATGTAAGCAAACATATTTTTTATTTACCTCTGGATAGCCCTCCTGGCTCCATGACAGCTATATATCTAGTGACAGGAAAGGGGTGAAGCATACTGGGAAAGAGCATCCCATGTCAGTTGCTGCCTTTAAGATCCACTCCTTCCTCTTGAACAGCCCCTGTGTTGAGTCCTTCTTGAGGACTATGTTGAGGACTAATAATAATAATAATAATAATAATAATTGTATTTATATACCGCCTTTCTTAGGTCACCAGATTTCTCTAATGACTATAACTCAAGGCGGTTTACATAGGCAGACTTTATTCAGAAACCCAAAGGTTTTTACAATTTTTACAGAAATGTTCTATCTTCCAAGAACTACACACATACAGTTGGATATTTCTGGATTTAGTCCTTCTTTCTGGCTGCCTGTTTGTCTTTTTGCTGGCTGATAAGCAGCTTCCCTGCTCCCACCAAAGAAGCAGCTGACTTCGGCACAACTCCCCCTCACACAAGGCAGCCGGAGACAGCTCAGCTGTTAATCAGTCGCAAGTACAAGGTTTGTCGCTCACAGAGACTTCTGGTAGTCCCGAACAGGCGACCTTCAGAACTTCAGCTCTTATCTTCAGGCAAACGGAGGCATTAACCCTCTCGACTAAATCTTCTGTTCTCAGATCCCTGTCATAATGCCATTAGGGTATGTGAACAACCTATTCTTCATTGTGTAAACAGACAGGTTACTGGAGACTCAGTTGCCTCCTTCAGCCTATTCTCTGTTGTGCTTTGATCCCTGTCCTATATGTGGTCCTTAGGAAGTTGCTAACTGATGCACGCCTGTATTTGCACACCTGAGAAGCAACTGCTCCCAGAAACTACGAAGGCAGCTCAAAGTAGCTTCTCATTAGATGTGTAATCTCTTATTATAACTACTTTGGAACTGTTTTGAAAAGGATCAGGTTTTAGTAAAAGGACTTTAGTTACTGAGGAATTGTAATTATCTTTGCACAGGAGTGCCAAGTGACAACCTGGAGACCAAGTATTCTATTCAAAAAGGACACTCTTGTTATCCGGGAGGTCAGAGAAGATGACATTGGAAATTACACCTGTGAATTAAAATATGGACTATTTGCTGTCAGAAGAACTACAGAATTGACAGTTACAGGTAATTGCAGGTTCCCTATGTACTTTTATATATATAGGTGGTGGTGGTGGGGAAATCACCTTTGACTGGATCTTTGTTCCTTTTGGTGTCTATTTTTCATATATGAAACACTATATGAATAATCTCAAGAGTCTTGTCCCATATCCAGGGGTATATTTGGAGAGATGATAAATAGTTCAGGTGATAGCTGTATTGGTCCTTTTTCTATTCAATAGGAGTGCAGAAGCACACATCTTGGTGGAAAAACACTGTGTACACTGAACTTTTGATTTTTCATTGTGAAAATCCAGTGTGGGAATAAGGGAGAGCGGTTTACTATTTGCATTTAAGTCTTTCTTCCTGTAAAGAAGCCACTGCCAGTTTTGACACTTACAGTTCCAGAAATTCTGCGGTTGACAACCACATTTGCTTACAAAATGATTGTGCTGATTCGTTCTTCAACCTTGCCCTCTTCAGATCTCTGTTTCACGAACTGCATTCAGATCACAGGAACTCTTGTTCTATTATTTATTTTAACTGTTCATCTATGCAAGGAGCTTTCTTGGGATAAGTGGATTGTTCTTAATTTTCTGTTAAACAAGTAACAGATTAAAGCAGTGGTGGGATTCAGGGGGCTCGCCCAGGTTCTATAGAACCGGTTGTTAAATGGCCGGGCCCCGCCCACTCGCTGACCTCGGCTGGCTTCGGGGTTTTTTTGGCTCCAGCTATGACGTCATAGAACCAGTTGTTAATTTATTTGAATCCCACCACTGGATTAAAGGGCTTGTGGCAGGAAATGCTGCTCTATAAACATAGAACGTCTGGCAAGTTTGCAACCTGAAAAATACGTTAGGCAAAGGTGAGCAATAGCATCAGCTGAGCCATGGATCCCTTTTTTCTGGGGTAGTTGAGTCCAGCCACTATTCATCCTTCCCCTTTTCACTCTATGCAGAGGTGAGAAGGGGCTGTGGAGAACAGTGGAACATTGCAGCACTGACCTTGGCAGTCTTTCAAAACCCTGTGTAGACCACATGGGAACCACTGTGTCATCAATCACTTTAGCCTTTCTTTGGGAATCCTTCGGCTTGGTTGCTGTCATCTGCTCTGTGGTGAAAATCACTCATGGCTCTTGTTCTCTGCACTGTACTCCAGGGATTTAAATTACTAATGGTGAAGAGACTGCTTTTTTGGGGGAAGCAAAGTGGTCATTAGATTCAGGTTTTGTTTTGTTGCCCAGTCATGCAGTCATCTAGTTGGGTCATTTAAATGTTCTTCTGGCCATGCCGGAGCTGCTTCTGATAAGCAGCTCCCACTAGTAATGTATAAAGGCCACCTGATATATACCAATTCTTCAACAATTGCAGAAAAGCTATCAGTAAGTGTTGGCCATGCGAGCTCAGTGAAACCTAGTAGTACCCTCTCAATAGCATATGCTTGCAGCAAACTGTAGTGGAAGGCCATCACCTTTGTAGCCTGCTTGTTAACTTGTCAGCAGCTTGTGGCTAGCCACCGTGGATGAAGGGTTCTGGACTAGAAGTCCTCCATCTGAACCAATGGGGCTTTTTTAATGCTCTTACAGAGGAACACTACATTACATTGGGCACAAGTCTGGTAATTCTGGAGCGAGAACATGTTCTTCCATTGCAGGTGAGCAGGTTAGAATAATATGGTCGGGAAAGATCCAAGTTTATTTATATGGAGTTCTACAACAGCAGAATAAGATAAGGGCAGATAAATGATGTAAGCATCTATCTTTTACATGAGAAGCATCCTTTCCATCCTTTAGTGCAGTGGTTCCCAATCTTGACTTAAAGGTAAGGGAACATTGTGCAGTTGTGGGGTCTTTACGGGGTGGGTGGCGATATAGTGGTGGTGGTGGCAGCGACAGCACGTCTAGGTTCATGCTGCCGCTGCTAACAAAACATGATTTTTTTTGTTTAAACTTAATTAACTATCTGTGGCAGCAGACACTTGGGTTTGGTGGCATCTCCAGGCATACCGTGGCATCTCCAGGCATCTCCAGGCAGGCAAGTGCCGCTACTACTGTCTTGCCTTCACCAGCAGATTGCCACTCCCCCAGGTTGGGAAATACTGCTTTAGCATAACGTTAATTTAAGTCCATCCATTTTGTGTGGCTTCTGTTTCTTCTAAGAAAGTTTTAGATAGGAAAGGATGGAAGGAGTCTGACGTAGGAACTGTTGGATCCAGCCCATAAAGTTCGTGAATAGATCCATAAATGCTATTATATATTCTGCGTGGAGTGCTAACATATCTTGGGTAAAGGAAAAGCGGTATCTGCTCCTTCTGATGACTGTGCATCCCTGCTTGGCTGCAGCACTGTACTATCAAGGCATCTTTAATGTAAATATATTGAAAGCGTAATAACATTCAGATTGCCTTGAAATCTTCTTGGCTGATAATAAATTACACTATTAGGGCAGAAGAATATTGCTTTCTCACTAAAGAAACAGTAGTCATAACTGTAAATGGGAAAGATAAAGTGTGATGACTTGTAACAATATGACTCCAGCTAGATACAGTTGTATTTAACTTGTAAGAGCTTTAAAAGATCACTTTCCATTTATTACACATTATGTTGCCTAAATGTGCTGCATTAAATGTCACAGAAGTTTACACACTTTCATAAAGAAAACAGAAAAGCTGTAGATCACAGTGAAATGAAATGAAATTTCCCTTTTCTATGGCAGTAGTGTTTTCTGTACTGCTGATAAGTAATGTGTCTAATTGAGAAATACTTCTGTTGCCATCCTAATTATAGTTTGTGGGTACCCAATAAATGTTATCACCAGTCATGAAAACTAGACTCGGTCACTAAATCGAATGTTCTACCATGTTGTCAAAATCTGAAATGTCAGAGTCAGACACAAACTTCCTGGGTTTTGTGCTGGTTCCACTTGTGATGAGTTACTGAAGGTTGCAGTGTGAAGAAAAGAGATTACTTTCTCCAGGCTCCAGCAGGGCTTAGGCCTATTTTCTCCACACACAAGCCAGCTCACTGGTTCTCCCAGGCTTAGTTAAGGTGCAATCCTAGCCTGGATTTTGGCCAGCACAGTTAGGCCAACAAAGTTTGGCCAGTACAAGGGCCACTGTAAAGCATGTTTGGACCACTCTTGGAGTCAGGGATGATGGCTCATGTCTGTGTGCTGGCCCCTCTGACTCAGAGAGTGGTCCAAACATACTTTACAGTGGCCCTAGTGCCAAGCAAACTCCAAGTTAGGATTGTGTCCTTAGAAATGTTTCCAGGTCAGTCCTGGACTTTTGCCTCAGCAAGGGTTAGCCCTGGCCTAGCCTACTTGGGTACTCCCTTCATGGATCCAGCAAATCTCTCTCTTTCTCTCTCCCTCTCCCTCTCCCTCTCTCCCCCTCTCCCTCTCCCTCTCTCCCTCTCTCCCTTTCTTTCTCTCTCTCTCTCTCTCTCTCTCTCTCTCTCTCTCTCTCTCTCTCTCCAATACATGAATTTTTTTATTCCTGTCTTCTAAGAAGCTTCAGCTTTGATCCCATCCTGTAAATAATCTTCTTTTGATTAGGTTTTCTGCCTTACATCTTAAACTTCTTGCGAAGGGCTTCTGAAACTTATCTGATGCTGGGCTCCCATTCAGCAGATTTGCAGTTGGATTCTGTCTTGCTTCCTATGGCTCTGCTCAGACAAAAATAAAGTACAACTAGGGCTGGTCTTGTAATATGTTTACAAGGTCACACTAGAATTAAGATGAAAGATGTAGCCTCATTGGAACTACATTATAATTACTGAACCATGGATCACATTCTTGTATATAGTGTGAAAAATGTTACTTATTCTCATTATTTTATAATTATAATCTACTATTGCACTGACTAAGGGGACAATCTTAAGCAGCGCTGGACTGGCGAGGCCAATGGCCAGCGCCATATCCAGCACTGCTTAGGAGAGGCTGGAGCCTTCCCGCGGCAAGGGAGTGTTCGCTCCCTTACTGTAGGGGAGGCTCCAGCCTCCCCTATGTGCTCCTCGGATCTGTGCCTGCTAAATAGCAGGTGCAGATCCGAGGAGACCACGTGGCCCAAATCAGGGCCATGTGGCTTCCTGTGTGGGCTTAGGATGTGATCATATGGCCGCCTCCCAAACCTGCCAACATTCCATCCACAACCTCCCTTCCCCTACCAATTCCGGTCCTGGAGCGAGACGGAGCCTCCCTCACTCCAACTGGCTTCGGTTGGCGCATGGGAGGCTCCTAGTCAGAGCTCTCAAGCTGGCGCTACTCATATCGTTGGCCTGAGCGCTTTAGCTCTGACGTGGGTGCCCTCCTGCCGGGTGCCATCCTGTCGGCGCTAATGACACAACGACGTTGCTCGGTGCCCTCCTGTCGGTGCTAATGACGCAACGACGTTGTGTCGATGCTATGTGCAGTGTAGGATTGTGCTGTAAATGCTTTAGAATTCTCCTTTTTTTCTGCAGGACACCTGTGTGGTAAGTGATCATTAGTCCAATTTTACAGACAGGAAAACAAGTCAGAATTATTGTTACTATCCTAGGATATTCAGTGAATCTGTGATTAACCTGGAATTTGTACTCTGGTTTTCTAAGACCCCAATCCTAATGCCAGAACTTGCATTCAGGGCTGTCACAAAAGACGACATATCATTTGGTCAGGTTGGTCCTCTGTTGCATGCAGTGGGCATCGATGCCCATGTCCCACTTGCCCCCAAATGAGTCCTAGTGTGATGGAGACCAGGGCAGGTGGGAATGCTATACACTTTTCTGGGGAGTAAGCCCAAGAATATGACTTGCTTCTATGCATACATGCATAGGATGGCACCATAAGACAATCCAATTCTGTTCCTGTCTAAATTACACAGCATGGAATAGGCATCTTGTATGAATCTTACATGGTAAAATATTGAACAGTGTTTTTTTCTCCCTGAGAGCAAAAATCTCAGATTTGAGAGATGTACTTTGCATCAAAATAACTGGCTTTCATTTCCTTTGATCGGTAAGTATTCCTCACTATTGTTGCCTGCTCCTCTGGATCCCATTTTCTGCATACATATTTTCATCTCAGAAATGTACTGAAAGAGTTTTAATTCATAATCATGCCGTTTGACAACTTTGCTGGAGAATTCCTCATGGCCTCAACTGAAATGACAGAGAATTTACTTCTTCTGGCAGCCTTTGGTCAGAGGTGTGTCTGTAAAAAGAAAGTACGTATTTGGAATAAGTCCTTGAGTGTACCCTTGTACTGGACTGGAACTAGTTTTGCCTGTACAGGAAATCTAGGATACCAGTGCTAATTCCAAGTGTGTTTTATGTTCTCCTTTTGAAAATCAAGACCAATCTCAGTTTTTGCCCCATGCCTCATTCATAAAACGGCCATTTAGCATTGCCTTTTATATTCCTCTTTCTAGCCTCCATGTCTTCCCTTTTGTATCTAGATTCCTGGTGGTAAAGATGGAAAACACCTAGACATTCTCCTCCCCCAGCACTTGAGAAGTACAATGGACCTTTCAAAAGCATTCTTTTGATCAAGACATTCATGCACTCCAGAAATTCCAAAGGGCTTTTATCAGCTACAAAAATAAAATAGTGCCATCTTTATCTGTACAGAATTGTTTAATCCCATTGCAGGGACCTGGAAAAATGATTCAATAGAAATGATAATAGAAGTCTCTCCGACAACATACCAAACAAATATGTGCTATGATAGTTACACCAAACAGAAAGGTCCAGTGGAACTCCATAATTGATTTTTCACTGAATGAAGTTTCTCTTTCATAATGTGTCTCATTCACCCCTTAGTAATCATGGCATTATGAAATCAACACAAGGGCCTTTATAATATGTACTTACGTTCAGTGAGTTAGCACATTTTATTAGGTGATCTAAGGTGGTGGTGGTTGTTAATTTGATAGACAACTGAGGAAATTAGATGTGCAATATTTTCAAGATGTTAGAAACACTAGGGCATGATTCTCTAAGTTGGATGTTTAGTTGAAAGTGGACAAAATGGCATCAGAATCCAGGATTCCATGGCTTATCATTTTTCCTGTAAGAGACAGTGGCATGTCTATTTATCTGATTGAAAGCACAAACGCTTGCATGTGCTGTACACATACTCTAAGGGCGCAATCCTACCCAGCGCTGGATTGGCAAGGCAGCCAACCTGTGCCAAATCCAACGCTGGGTTGGGGAGGCTGGAGCCTCCCCGCGGCAAGGGAACGTTCGTTCCTGTACCGTAGGGGAGACTCCAGCCTCCCCTATGCGCTCCTCGGATCTGCGCCTGCTAAATACCTGCTAATTTGAGGAGACCGCGCAGCCTGAATCGGGGCCGCACAGCCTCCCGAGCTGGCTTAGGAAGCGGCCATGTGGCCGCCTCCCAAGCCTGCCCTCGTCCCGCCCACAACCTCCCTCTTCCCTACCAGTCCCTGTCCCGAAGTGGGATGGAGCCTTTCTCACACCAACCAGCTTCAGTCGGCGCAAGGGAGGCTCCCTGTCGGTGCTCTCATGCCGACACTGCTCGTAGAGTCAGCTTAAGAGCCTTAGCTCTGATGTGGAGGTGCTGCTTGGTGCCCCCAAGTCGGCACTAATGACTTGGCGCTGATACAACGACATTGCGCCAGCGCTATGTACCTTATAGGATGGTGCTGCCTGGCTGTAATCCTGTGCACGTTTACCTGAACACAGTGGGACCTAGTTCTGAGTAGGTATACATAGGATTGGGCTATGAAGTAAGAAAATGACCTGCATGAAAATATGTATTCCTTGCTGCATCTGCAGTTCATTTCTTAGAGCGCAATCCTATGCCGGCGCTGCGCTCTTGCACTGATTAGTGTTGTTGCAAACATGCCGTCAGGTGCATCTGCGCCAGCGAGTCAGGCACTGGACCGGTGCAAGCAGCAGTGCTGGCGCTTGGGTGCCGCTGTGCCCGTTGAGCACTGGCAGTGCTCAGTCAGCGCAGGACATCGAACAGGGCATTCCAGAGGCGTGCTGGGGGCGTAACGGGACAGCTCAGTAGGTGGTGACGGGGCGGCAAAGGACAATGGCCCTTGTGCTGAATCCTAAGCCCCGTCCCCAGCAATGACAATGACAATGACCTGCAAATCAGCAGGCGCAGCTCTGGGTAGCTCCATAGGGCTGGCTGGGGTTTACCTGGGTGCAAGGGGAAAACATCCCCTTGGCACGGCTGTTGCCTCCTACTGGGTTTAGGATGCAGCCCTGTTGTGCTGGCTTTGCTATGCCAGCGCTGCTTAGGAGTGGGCTGTTAATCATACAAAACAACCCAATAGCCCTAGCATACATGGAGTGATGGATATTCTTAGGAACGCCTATGCATTTTGCTGTCATTGAATCATGGCCATTGCGCTTAATCTTGACTCCGCTAAACATTTTCATAGATGAATGTTGCTGAAATATCACTGCAATATTCTTTAAAAATGTGCTAGTATAGTTGGGACATCCTATCAAGCACTAATGTGCTTGTTGGCGTGGAAATGTGAAAAGAGAACTGCCTTTCTTGATGTAATGAAAGTGATCAATATAGGCCATTTTTCTTTTTTTTCCTAAATTTTTTAAGGGCTCAACCCTAACCAACCTTCCAGCACTGGGGTAAGGGCAGTGTATCACCAAGGTAAGGGAACCAATGCTTCTGTTTGTTAAGGAGGCCTCTGTGACTGCTCCCCAAGTGCAGGATGCGGCACACGCCCCATTGGCACAGCTATGTCAGTGCTGGGAAGTTGGTTAGGATTGTGCCTTAAGTCTGTACACCTGTAAGAAGTTTCCATGGTCTTATTTTGTTTAGAATAAAGTAAATTGAAATGTGTTCCATGAAGGGCAAAATTAAGTAGGTAATGAATATTGTTTATTGAACACCCGATGTTTCAGCATTGGAGTAAGGAGATTTAGGGCCCAGTCCTGAGCCCGTTACCACAACTGTTCCACATGCTGCCGTAAAGCACCTCCAGTGCCGACGATAAGCCTTTACTGCTGGCACTGGGGCAGCACCATGGCCATGCTGCCTGCGCGCGTCCCGGAGAGAGCAGCAGTCGCCGGCGATGCAGCCTTTCGGGGTGGGATAGGAGCAGTGATGTCATGCAGGGGGTACACGGGGGTACGCGAGTACCGGTTCCTAGGATTACAGCTGGCCCCGCCCATTCGCCCGCCCACTCGTCGACTCCGCCCTCTGCAACGTTTGAATTTCCTGCATGTTTGAGTTGCCTGCATGTTCTCAGAGCCAGGCAGGCAGGCAGGCAGGCAGCGAGCGTAGCCTTTCCTTTCCTTGCCACTGAAAAATGAGTTGCTCTGGGGTTTTAACATGATGCCAGGCCTCCTTAACATGTTCTGGGGGTGCTGTGGAACACTGTTGCAACTGTTGGGTCAGTTTACAATCATCTGAGGCCTCAAAAAGGGCTTTTTTCATGTCACTTCCTGCCACGACATCACTTCTGGCTTATGATGTCACTTCCGGTGGGCGGGTCCCGACACGTGCCAATCAAAAGTGAGTACCTGTTCTTAAATCATTTAGATGACACCACTGGATAGGAGGGTGTTCCTGGGCAGCGTGGAGGGTGGGACCGGTGGGTTTCTGACCTCCGGGCAAGGCCATACAGCGCAGGAGTGAATAGACCCATTGCTTGCCCTGCACCCTTACCGCAGGGACTTCCCTTTTCCCTGCGGCGTCTCATGGGGCTGCCTGGCTGCTGCTGCTGCTGCTGCATTCCTGGGCGGTCAGGCAGTTCAGGATTGGGCTGCCCTTCTGGCTTGCTCTTTTATATTTCCAGAGATTCATGTTACCTTGTATTCCATTCCTTCTCTATTCACTAGAAGTAATGCTAAAATTAACTCCGGAACTAGGACATCCAAATCTGCTGCAACTCTCAGTTCCCTGAGTTCATTTGCCCCCTTTTTGTCTTTGTAATCAATGCACGTGTACACATTTATAATAGATGGCAAAAAAAGATAAAATATCAGTGCGATTACAGATACGGTTGCATCAAACTTCTTTTTGCACAGTGTTTGACTGATGTACACAGGTGCTCCTGCGCACAGTAAGAATCTTGATGTAATTGTGCATACAGTCACATTGAGAGCTTTTTTTACAGTGTTTTGTCAATGCACACAAGCAAATTGGTAGCACAGAGTTGAGAAAAAATATGAAGCCACTGAAGAAACTGCATGTTGCAGCAAACTAAATTTGAACATTAATAAATAGAAGAATGAAGTTCCTGATGCCTCAGTTCCTCTGTGGAAACAAGACCAGATAATTTGAGATGCAAAACCCTAGGGAGAAATTTGGATGAGAAGAATTTCAGGAGTATCCTTACGCAGAATACAAAATATACCTGTGGCTAATAATCTTCTAATTGAATAAGATTCCACAAAAAATTAAATAAATCCAGTCTTAAGGCACCCATGATACTTATTAACTAACCTTTATAAATGTAGTTAAATGCCTTTTGATGTTAATGTTTCCTATTATAGCTTCAGAATTAGAAGATTTCATTTTACTTTTACGTTTCCCTAGAGTATGATAAACTCGACAGCAATGTCCTTTCAGTATCATTTATTATTTCCCCTCCCCTTCCTAGAAATTTCAGATAATTGGTCTATACAGAGCAGAGAATACTCCTAAGGGAGTCATAGGAGATGGTGTTGTAATAAACAAGGTATCTAAAATGTTCAGGCCTAAGTCTCAGTCTCCTTGTTAGCTCGATTGCTCAGTGTAGCCCTTGCTCCCTACCTGGAAAGCAGAAGATGCCGATAAATATGCAAATGGCAGGATTATACAAATACTTCTAAATCTTAGAACACAGATCAGGTTGTCCAATACAAATAAATTAGTTAAGTTTTTGCACTTACACTCTAGGGCAAAAGGAAAGCTATGTAGTATGTGGGAGTAGGGGAAATCTCCCTGAAACAAGAGGCATCACTAAGAAGGCTACATGGTTTCTGAATGCTTATGCATGCTAATGGGATATATTTTTTAAAGAACTGTATACAGAGTAGCTAACGATGACCTGCTCGGTATGTCTCACTAGGCCCTAGCAAGGCAAGACATGAAGATGTCACCAAATTCAAATGCGTCATAGTATTGTAGGCTTTCTTGCATGGTCAGCACCTATTGGAGAATGAGTGTTAGAGCAGTGGTTCTCAAACTTTTTAGTACCAGGATCCACTTTTTGAAATGACAATCTATCCAGGACCCACCGGAAGTGATGCCATGGCCAGAAATGTTATCATTGTGATGCCAGAACCTACTGCTTTTCTGATAAAGCAGCAATAAGTTGGGTTATTTCTCAGTCATTTTCCAATAATAAAGTGGATTGAACATGAAAAAAGGACTCTTCACAACTTTACACAAACAAAACAACCACACACCTCTCCCTCTTTCCAGCATCCCATCTTCCCATATTTTCAAGATGGCTGCCCTAGGTGCTTCACAACCCACCTGAAATTGGCTTGCAACCCACTGATGGGTTCCCAACCCACAGCTTGGGAACCACTGTGTTAGAGTATTTCAGGATAGTGTGTGAAATACATAATAGACTCGTCCTTGTGAAGGATAAGTTTGTCTATGATCCATCCGTATTAGTTAGTGTTCAAATCTATGGATGAGGCATCCCTGCTCAGAGACTAATTATCAGGTTCTGGGGACAAACATTTAGGGTGCAATCCTAACCAACTTTTCAGCACTGGGGTAAGGGCAATGGAGGTCTGAGGTAAGTAAAGGAAGCAAACGTTCCCTTACCTTGAAGAGGCCCCAAGGACTGCCCTGCCCAATGCAGGATGCCACACATGCCCCAGTGGCAACAGCTATGTCAGTGCTGGAAAGTTAGTTCAGATTGTACCCTTAAGAGAAGACTTCCTCCATTATGTTGTGCTTGTGAACCCACCTTTGTTGGTCTTTGGATGGGGCAATGATCTATATTATCAGTGTCTCAGTTATATGAGGCTATTAAAAGGTAAAGGTTTCCCCACGACCGAATGGTCTAGTCGTGACCGACTGTAGGGGGCGGTGCTCATCTCCGTTTCAAAGCCTGTGAGCCGGCGTTTTTGTCCGATCATGGTGGCCAGCATGATTCTACGCCGTAGCGCACGGAACGCCGTTACCTTCCCACCAAAGTGGTCCCTATTTATCTACTTGCATTTTAGGTGCTTTCGAACTGCTAGGTTGGCAGGAGCTGGGACAAGCAACGGGAGCTCACTCCGTCACGCAGTCTCGAACTCCCAACCTTGCGGTTGAAAGCCCAGCGACAGCGGATTAACTCGCTGCGCCACCACGTCCCTCCAATGAGGCTATTGGAGGTATATAAAAGCAAAAAAAAAAATTATCCAGAAGCATTTTTAAAAAATATAGATCATGTAGTTTTGAAATGGATCTTCTTCTAGCAAACTTAACTTATTAATTCCTCTTTTTGCTAAACATAAATGTAGGGTACTATTTCCCTGAGATTTTCTCATTAAAATAGCAGCTATCAGAAAAAGTGTTTAATATTTTAAATAATACCATCTTCTCTTTGCTTCTCCTGGTATTCACATTTACTTCTCTGGGGTATAGGATAACAAACAATATCCCTGTATTAGTTTGCTCTTCTGCTGGGAGCTTGATAACACATGGTAATTGTTTGAATATAGAGACGAAATTGGAACCAGCAATGGCATTTCTTATTCCCTTTGTATAGTTTTTTTCTCTATTTGCTGTATTTAATTCATATCAAGAACTACATTAATTTTAAAATATGAGATATGCATTCATGAAAACAAGACTGAGGAATGATAGAAATCGATGGATTTCTGTCATATTCTCTTGCCTCTTTTATGGCTTTGAGAAAGGAGAAAGAAAATATAAAAATGTCTGTCCGTTTCCTTTTTGTCAGTACCTTTCCCTCGTCTCTCTCGTCTTCCTTCCCTACAAAACATCACCTTTTTTAAGTATGTTCATGGAATTTCTAAATTGGTTCGAGGGGCAATGCATGCTAAAAGAACTCATAACAAGCAGACACTGTTTTGTTTTACAAGCTTCTAAATAGCAGCATAAGCTATGAAGCCGGAGCTGCCCCAATCCATGAGGCTATCTCAAGTGGTCACCTGGGCAGCAGATGAAGGGGCTCTTATCTCTGTCTACCTTCTTGCCTTCACTTCTCCTCCATCCAGAGGACGTGTGTGAAGGTGGAACTGAGCTACAACATGGGACGATGGGAGGAGCAGAGGCTGGCACAAAATCGGGTAAGGGGGCTGCATTTGTCATGCTAGTAAGTTTTGATATAATGCCTGGTGGCTCTTTGCATATTGTTGTTGTTACACTTTCAGATTTATGACTTCATCAGCCAATTGTACATGGATGTGGTATAACATACAGAATGGCTGACATGGACCAGAGAGAATGAAGTAAGCACAAACCCGTGCAGAGTAGGCACACAGGGCTGGCCTTAAGCCAATGTGACCAATGGCGTCACATTGGCCCCTCACTTTGGGGGCCCCTGCACCAGCGCAACAAACATATCACCTGCTGCTGCAGGCAGGATTTCTATGAACTGCAGGTCACTGGGGCAAGCAGAGCCGCCTTACCTTGGGCCTCCCACCTGCCCCAGCCTCTGAACTGCCCAAAATGGGCCTCCTGGAAGCAGTTGGCGGTGTCATGATCATGGAACCACAAGCACTTTTCTTGGTGAGTGGGGGGCCCCATGGGGAGAGTGGGGGCTCCATGAAAATGCCCCACATTAGGCCCCACCACTCCTAAAGTAGTGGGGCTCATCAATGAGAACAATGAGACTGCGTACAGAAAGGAAGTTCAAGGGCTGATACTGTGGTGTAAAGAAAACCATCTTACACTTAATGCCAAAAAACTAAAGAGCTTATAATCGATTTTAGGAGGAAGAGAGATTTTAGGAGGAAGAGAGATGTGCATTTGCCTTTGCATATAAATGGTGAGGAGGTGGAGAGGGTTGGCAGTTTCAAATTTCTGGGCACCCACATTTCATTGGACCTCACATGGACATTAAATGCCGATATGCTAGTGAAGAAGGCGCAGAAGAGGCTGTACTTCCTAAGGGTGCTTGGGAGGATGAATCTTTCTCAACATCTACTTCTGGCCTACTACCGTAGCGCCATCGAGAGTGTCCTGACATACAACATTTTAGTATGGTACGGGAGCAGCTCTGTAGGGGATAAGAAGGCACTACAGAGAATTATTAAAGTGGCCCAGCACACCATCGGGCTCCAGCTACCCACCCTTGATGATATTTTCGCCACCCGCTGTTTAAAGAAATCACATAACATCCTTAGAGACTCTTCCCATCCTGCTTACAACCTTTTTGAACTGTTACCTTCTGGCAGGAGATATAGGACTATTAAAACAGTTTTTATTCTAGAGCCATAACAGCATTGAACAACAACGAACTTAAGTACCAGTAGATAGGGGCAGTCGGACTGTACTATTGTCTATTGTGTGGATGTTTGTGTTTTAGAAGAGGAATTTCAAGGGGGGGTAGGGGGTGTGGGGGATTTGGGGGGGATTGTGGGGAATTTATTGTGTGTGTTGGTCTGGTCTCCGAGTGTCAGTGAATCTCGTTGTGTAATACAATGACAATTAATAATAATAATAATAATAATAATAATAATAATAATAATAATAATAATAA
>JAJKFI010000006.1:24068801-24081632 GCA_029204185.1 Lerista edwardsae
AATAATAATAATAATAATAATAATAATAATAATAATAATAATAATAAAGCCTGCCCTGTAGGCACACATTCCTTCCCCCATACAGATTCAGCCATGATTTAGCAGTGACAGGATTGCTGCTTGGAAGGAACTTCGGAGGGTGGGAAAAGCTGGGGAGGTGGGAGCGCGCTTTCTTGTCCGTCTCTGAAGGAAGCGATTATCATTGGCTGAAGGAGGGCAGAAGGAGAAGACCAAGGGTTCCTATTCTAGGATTGGCTGGAGTCTGAGAAGCCCAGGGAAGGAAAGGAGGCAGAGAAGCTAGTATAGAGAGGAGGCAGTTCTTAGCAAAATGACTTCCTTCAGCCTCATGGCTCCATTAGGCTCTGGGCTCTGTTCTTACCTGGGAGACAGAAGCCTCAGTCCAATGGGAATACTTCTGAGTAGAGCTGCAAAGGATTGGGTCATACTGTTCATAAGGTTATCCTCCCAGCTGCTGTCGCACAACCCTGCTCCTGCTTGCCACTTCTGTGCCCTTCCACAGAAGGAAGTCTGTCCCACCCACTCCTGCCTTGCCTAGTCAGTCCCTTTTGTTCTGTGTCCTGGCATGCCGCTCGAGTCTCCCATCACAAAAGACTCAAGTCAAAATGAGTCACAGCTCTGGGCAAGTCAGCAAAGGGGATGCTCTAGTGGATGCACTAGGACCGTGCCCAAGTCAAGTCTTGGGGGGTGCAGACTTGAGTCTTGCCGCAGGGCCAAATTCCCATCTCTGGAAACTACTGCTTTGTTGGCAAAGTAAATGCCATCCTAATGCCTTTTTGTTGCCATTGCTGCCAACTTTGCTTCTAGGGGTTCCTAGTACCTTCTAGAGCCAACTCGTTCACCGTTTGTCAGCTGCTCTACTGGAAAAGAAGGAGTTCTCTAGTCTGCATTACTACATTACATTAAAAGCAGAGACTTAAAAAGACCTCCTTGTCTGTGTGGACTTTTCCAAAGAGCAGTGATTTCTTTTTCTAAACATATTGATATTCCAGTTGGTATGAACCCAAATCTGAATAAGAATCTAGCAATGTCAACATTACTAATGGTATTGTAATACATTTGCAACATCTCAGTGTGAAATTAGAGTGTATGCTTTATAGGAGAAAAGATCATTATTTGAAAAGTGAAAATGGAAAACAAATGCAACTGTATTTCCATATTAAGAAAAAAATAATGTTTTTAGATGTGTTTTGAGGGGAAAAAACTATCAGCTATTCCTATCCCGCATTGTTTGGGTAAAGAAATGCTCTGTCACAATTGTATTGATTTTTTTCTATATATAATGAAAAATAAATGCCGTCAACTTTATGAAGAAAAGAACTCCTGTGTGCTACAAGGACCCTTAAGAAAACCAAACAAAAGCCAAGAAACAAACAATCTACATGGCATCGATTGAATTACACCTTTTGTCTTGAGCTACAAGATCTAAGCTAGGTGTTGGCTTTTTCTTTTAGCTCACCATATATTTCTTCCAATAGTGATGCTGTATTCTAAGAATTCTGCTAAACAAATTACTACTAATTTTAAGGAAAAAAATAGTCCTCCAATTATAATAAATCTGATGTCGCAAGAAGGTCTAATACGTGCTCAGAATATTTCAGATCTTTTCTCATACTTTGGCATTGAGAAAGTGAGTGTCCAAATTACTAGTTAGGCCTTTTATTCTGGTTTGCTGGTGACTTGCTCTCTTCCCAGGATCTCTCTCTCTCTCTCTTTCTTGTCTCTCTCTTTCATATTCTGCTAACTAGAGTTCTTTCACCTTTCTAAAAAATAAAAACCAGAGAGATGTAATTATGAATGATATTGAAGGACAACTATGCATGAAAAAAAGACATCCAAAGATGTCTATAGCAGAGAAAACCAATTTGGGCGGGGTTGGGTATCATTGTGCACACAAATGCCAGCAATATTACAAATTATGGGTACTTAAAAAAAAAAAAAAAGGACATTTTCCATTCCAGTTATGTGTGAGATAAGTGCTTCTTCATGTTCACTTTCTACTAGCAATTTTTTGCATTATTATTTTATTTGTTCATTTACATGGCAATGTAAGTCCCTGAGAAACTGACTGCACAATCTTACGCGTGTTTATGGGTTTCCTCAGGCATTTACCACCTATTTTGGTGGCATGTGTCTAAGGAGGGAAAGGTTTTTGACAGAGCGTCCAGCATATGCTATTGCCATCCTCCTTTTTCATATCCCCAGTGTTTCCCCTGGGACACCTGGTTCCACCCCCTGCCAACCCACAATTCCTCCCCTGAACTGGCTTACCTGCTTACCGGCTGTGGTAGTGGTCCAAAATGGCTGCAGCGCTGTGTGCACTGCCTTGGGGTCAGTTAAAACAACTCTGTTCCACTGTCATAATTGGCCCAATATGCTTGGACTGTAAGATTGCAAACCTTTACATACTTGCCTGAGAGTGAACAACATGTGAGTTGTTCTGAGTAATCATCATAGATTTATGCTTTAGGTATTGATACAAGAGAATATGGCAGAGGGAGAGAAAGAGATGGAGGTAGGGTATATACAGGAAGCACATGCAATTATTTCAGTTACACTAAATTTAGTAGTGCAGTGTTCCCAAACTGGGTCGTGATCCACCAGTGGGGCGCAAGCCAATTTCAGGCGAGTCACAAAGCACCTAGAGCAGGCATATTGAAAATATGGGAAGATGGGATGCTGGAAAGGGGGAGGCCTGTGTGGTTATTTTGCTTGTGTCAAGGTTGTAAATAGGCTTTTTTCTTACTCACTTTGCTATTGGAAAATGAATGAGAAATAATCCAACTTATTGTTGCATTAGCAGGAAAGCACCAGGCTCTGGTGATACCACGACAGTACTTCAGGCAATGATATCACTTCCGGTGGGTCCCCAACAGATTATCATTCTAAGAAGTAGGTTCCGGTGCTAAAAAGTTTGAGAACTTCTGCAGTGGTACATTAGAAGAATATAAAGTAGAAGAATGAACTATTTGAAAGCTGGATGTTAATATGGCCCTGTAGCATCTGAGCCGGCAGGGATGTGCCATGGCTTACCCTGGGAACCGGCTCCACCAATGGTGCACAGGAGGGATCGGGGCTGCCTCCCGGGAGCGCCATGGCAGCCCTGCTGGCCCCCACTGCCCCCGCATGGGTTGCCACTTGGCAGAGGCAAGGCCGGGGAAGCAGACCAGCTGGCGCGGCAGGGCCACAGTCAGTGGCGGCGCTCGCTGCGGTCTGGCCAGCTGCGGCAGCCCCAGGAAGGCCTGGGCTGGCCGGAGACGAAAGTGCGACTGCACAGGCGCAGCGCCTGACCCGACGCTGGACGTCAGGTCAGACCAAAGTCTCAGGGGAAGGCCTGCGAGACTTCATGAACTGGGGGTGGGGCCAGTGCTGAAGGCCGGGAGCTTCAATAGCGGCCCGGCCAAGCTGGGGAGAAGACGCTCTCTCCTCAGCTGAGGTAGGGCGGTTGGGCGTACCAAGGGAGGCCAGCTACCTCCCTCCCCTGAGGGGCCGAGCAGCTCACCCTGAGAGGAGGCCAAAAAGGCCTACAGGGGGAGCCCCAACCGCCTGAAACAAGGGGTGAGGTCAGGATCCCCAGCAGGGCCAACCAGCCACCCCGCCCCGACTCAGCCATGACAGACGTTACAGGCCTATTCCTCAAAATTGGGAGAATGACAGAGGAGGGAAATTTTCATTCTGGTAGAATTACAATGCTTTGTACAGGAGTTTGCGAAGTCACTCATAATTCATATTTGCCCTAGTTTCTGATTTGTTTTTAATCTTTAGTTTTGTAGACTGTTGAACATTCTGCAGGGTTTGCAGACTCAGAAACATAATAGGAGAAAAAAACTTTTCAACCCTGGGTCATCAGTTCAAAACTTCCTGGTTGATAGTGACCAAGAGATACTAATCTAGAATGGCAGCTTTGCTCTTTAAAAATTCACTTAGCTGTTCTTTTCTCACTCTGCTATGATAAATGTCCAGATTGCAAAAAGCACTGTTAAAGTTAGCACTAATTGGCACCCTTGTTGGTAATCTCTGCAGGGAAAAATGAAAATGGAATAGTGAACGGAGGCTGAGCTACCAGTTGGGCACTTAGAAATAGTCCCTGAAGTATATTAGTAGAACAGTTCAGGGAAGTTTGCTTTGCTGCTATCTCAGCTCTATGGATAAATGAATCCCGCACTGCTCTGTACCGTTTCTTGGGTACTATTATTCAACAGACATTCCCCTGCTTCACATACTTGATTGTTGCTCTTTGGCAGGAAGATTTTTTTGCAGATATGATCAGCATGCTTGTTAAACAGTGGCTCTTTTAAGTCGCTCTGCCAGATACACCATACGAAGATGACAAGGCTCATGTCAGTCCCAAAAGAGACTGGTTTGGTATCATAGCCTATTTGGGATGTTCATGCATTTGTACTGCATCAGCTGACATGGTGCCACAGGATGGCATATTTTGTCTTGTTTGTATTAAAGCCTCTAGGTTAAGGTTTTTCAAACTGTTGGTAGCGTCTGGCAGGTTCTGTGTAGGCTCTTCCACTCACCTTTGCAAAGCCAAAACTAGGGAGGAGCCAGAGGTGCCCCAGGGGTGCAAAACAGCCCCAGGTTCCACCCTGGTTACAGAGGAGTAGATGGCAGCTTCACTCTCCCTATTCCTTCTCCTGTGGAAGCTCCACAGGAGAAGGAATGGAGGGCACAAAGCTGCTGCAGTAAGTGCCCTTCTTCTGGGGAGGACCCAGAAGTGACATCATGCTATCATTGCTCCAGGTACTGGGGCAGTGCATTATGCCTCTGCACCCTGGAGCCTCTCAGATGCAACTGAAGGCTGCACCGGGCCTCAGCAGGCCTCCAGAAGCAGCTGGAAGGTAACTTGCAACATGTGGTGCCCTCTACTGTAGCACAGGTGGGCTGCGGTGGGAAAAAGTTTGAGAACTCCTTCTCTAGGTGGATAGCCTTGATGTGCATACTTCACCTGCTTCACAATCAGTTTCAACCTACTATTGATATTTAATAGTAAGGGACTGATATTTGCTTTCAGTGGAAGGAAGGAAGCTCTGTGCTGTGGAAATAGCACTTTTTTATTGGCGCTCTGGCAGTAGCAAGCTCTTGTGTCTTCTTAGGTTTCTCTCTGCATTTGAATTATGCTGTAATTGGTTGCAAAAGGAAGACTAGGGTGGGTGGGCCTGAGAACAGCTTAGCCCACTGTTAAAAAATAAGTCTTTATAACAGTGGTTCCCAAATTGGTGGGCTAGGGAAAGGGTGATTCCCCTAAATGGGGAACGGCCCAGAAATCAGCGGAAGCACCATCTCCACGATTGTGCTGCTACCAATCATGCTACTGCCAATTTTTAAGCCTATCTGGGGGTCACTATTGCTTTCTGAAAGGTCCAGGGAAACTGTGACCTCTCTGCAGGCCTCCTTGCTACTCCAAACTGCTGGAAAAAAAGAGAAAAAAAATTTCCTGTTTTCATCACACAACTGGTGGTTTTTTACCCCTCTTTTTCCCAGCACTTTTGAACTGCCAGGAGTGTTGCAGAGTAGGCCGCAGGCCTCCCAGCAAAAACTCAGGTAAGCTTAAAATCCCTTCCCTGATCATCATCAGCACAATCTTGGAGATCATGTTTCTGCCCTCTCCCCTACCCACGCAAAGACAGTGCTCCCAACTCCCTTCTCTATAACATTCATTATTACAGTAGATCAATAATCCAGGAAAACTGCAAAGCATCCTTCTATAGCAGCATGCTGTGCTCTTGTCTACTGTAATTGATATTAATTAACTTGATTGAGGACTCCACATCAAGCTCAAACTGAAAACACATCTGGGCCCATATACTGCCAGGGCCTTGTTGCCTGACAAAGAGAGAGCCTGCTGTTTGCTGGCTCACTTGGCATTGTGAATCAAGGGGTTACTTGACGCCACACATTTTGTGTTGTCAAACTGAGCTGACATAAAGGGAGTCAGCCTGGCTTGACTTTGCATGTGACAAAGTGCAGATGTGAGTCCAAAAAAGATCCATGGTAAGCCGCATGGAAAAGTTGGAATACCCATTTTCAGACTGGGGCATCTACTGAAAACCACTGCAGCGTTTAGAAATATGTTGCAAATACGTCCACCTTGAAATAATAAAGATGCTTGCCCATGTTCCAGGGTTTCAGACACAAGGAGAATCTCTCTCCATCTTCAAGGTTTGTCTCTGAAGAGTAGGGAAGAGAGGACTAAGCAATGCATAATTGCTGGAGAGAGAATGCCTGCATAGAACATGGAACTCCCTTGAAACTTGCACAGATCCCATGTTGTTGGGCAGGGTGTATTAATTAATACTGGAACAGGAAAGTGAGCCAGTGTGTATTCTCATCACTCAATCAGTCCTGACTACATGATGGGAATGTTGACATGCATTCCCCAAGGCGTAGGGAAGCAGCTCCCATACCACCGACTATATGTGTGTGTAGACTTAAAACTTCTGTGCTGAGTCCTTAATTTGGGGGTGAATACAGTTTCACGTTTGGAGAGTGCAATCCTATACTGCGCTGGAATGGCAAGGCCGGCGGAATGGCCATACCCAGCGCAGTGTATGGGAGGCTGGAGCTTCCCCAATGCCAGGGCACCAGCAGGCGCAGATCCGAGGAGACCGTGCGGCTCAACTCGGGGCCGTACGGCCTGGGAAACGGGCCTAGGATTTGGCCTTATTGCCGAATCCTGGGCCTGCCCCCTCCCGGGCCAGCACGCCTCCCTGCATGACCACCGCCTATCCAGAAACATCCACTCATCCCGCCCACCTCGGCACTCCTCTGTGCCAGCTGGCTTCAGCCAAGGCACAGGAAGCACAGCAAGGGCGTACCAAGGCCGGCACTGTAGGCAGCGCTGGTCTTGGTGCATTAGCGCCACTTGGTGACTTGCGTCAGTGCTAACAACGTAGCACCGACTCAACAACATTGCGTTGACGCTGCAATGTTGCACTGTGAATCACACCGTTGGAAGAAAAGATGAATCTGAGATTTGCAGCTAGAATTATGGGTACTGTTTCTTTTCACTTGGGTGGGAAGACACTATGGAAGCCAGGCATCAAAAGACTTACTAACCAATTATAAATTATTATGACTGAACATTATGGATTATCTGAGCAAGAAAAACAAGCGGCATTCCTCACCCCCGGTTTCCTGCAACAGAACATGGCCTGTTGAAGCATAGCACATTTGCCAGTAACTGTTCTTTCTGGAGTCTTGTTTGCAGCTTTTTAAAGATTACGAGCCCTCTGGAAGAGGGAACCATTAATCCCAGTATGGAAACTGCTTTGTGAACATTTTTGTTGCACAGCAGTATCTAAACATTTGATACACCAAGTGCCCAAGTTATGTCCTGGTTCCAGAGGCACTTCCTTCTGAGTAAACATGCTTAGGATTGCACTGTTGGACCCCAAATACTGTATGTCTAATGGCCCAATCCAACCCCCTGCCACCCCAGAGCATGCAGCACCTCTGATAGTTTGGTAGAGTGCATGTTGCATGCTGTGGTGGAGGGGTGACCAGACTGGGAAAGCTAAGTAAAAAACCTCTTTGACCATAGGCTGCTGCTTAGTGTTCAATGGGTCTCCCCAATGTACAGCAACTCATTTGCTGGCATACATCTGAAGGGACTCCTTGGGGTGGATCTGGGTGAGAAGGAAGGATAGGGCCTTGTGTGGGCTGCTGCCATTGAGATCCTGCCACTCCAGTTTGGCCTGCTCCTTGCCCCCTCCTTCCCCAAACCATCCCCTTTGCCTGCTCCCGTGAGTGTCTGGAAGTTGTTGGTGTACACATGGAGCCTCCAGCCAGCAGCACCGGAGCTCATGAAGGTGGCCTGCCTTTTATAGTCCCATACAAGGTCTGGTGGCGTTCAGATCGCAAGATCTACCGCCATACGAGCCCAATTGGATTTGGCTGTGAATTTCACCATTTTATGGAGACACATGAACCGTTTGATCATATGCATTATCATATCACTCTATATCATATCATTATGCATAAACAGTTTGATCCTACTGTGAAGGTGTATGTGCGAGATGTCAAGGCTATTTTTGAGTTATCCAGCTGAGCTTAGAATAATCAAACAAAGCTTAACATTAACACTGAAGACCTATCCTTTAATTAGGCTACTGTTGCTGTCTCCCACCAGTAATCGGCAGCAATTTTTATTTATTTATTTATCTATTTATTTTGCTTACGCTTAAGTGAGCATACAAGATGTCAAGGTTAATCACTATGTGGTCAGCAGTAGGCAGAAGAAGAAAGCCTTATTGCATTCAAATAACACGGACAAAGAAAAGAGGCTTTGTCTGCAGTCCTATACATATCTACCTGGGAGTAAGCCCCATTTCATATAGTGGGATCTACTTCTGAGTAAACATGCCTAGGATTGTGCTGTTTGTCATCTATAATCTTTGTCATTCCCTGGCCTTTGCAGAAGCCACTGTTGGCAAATGTTATTAAAAAAAATGTCAGAGTGTTGAGAACAGCCCTCGAAGGTTAACACTCCTGATACGTTAACATGTATGATTGAGTTTTGAAGGGAATATCAAAATGTGGCATGCTGCTGCAGTACTTTTTAGCATGCCACAAAATGAGCTCAGAACCAGCTTAGCAGAAGAACGTCCAAAACGGAGATTTTGTCTGAAATGCTAAAGCAGCAAATATGCTAACAGCACAGTTGGAAGGTAGTGGATGGCTGTGTCTGTTCCTGAATTTTCTGGGGGAAAGGAGGTCATCTACCCACCCAAGATGCTGTTCATGTTAGTGTCTTACGTTTCAGCAACACTGCTGGTATATGTTTCATCACAATGCCCGTACTCATTTTTTAACACAACAGTAGCTTAAAAGGATAGGTGATCTGGATATTTCAAGTTGTGCTTCCCCACTAACACGATGTCGGGGCTGGTCAGTTTTTTTACCCCACTTTGTCTTTGTTGATATTAATAGTAATGTGCTCTTAAGAATCTAAGCCAAATGGAAACTCAACAATATCCAGGACAAGGTCAACAGCAAGTAGAATCTAAAATAGTTCCTATGCTACAGGAAAGCATATAGAGATGACAGTAAGGCTAACCAAAAAAATTGATTACTAAAAGTCTTTGGGTTTCCTACTCTGGGAGCACAGTCCTAACCTGGAGTTAGACCGGCACAGTTAGGCCAGCAAAGTTTGGCTGGGACACTGTAAAGTGTGTTTGGACCACGCTCAGCGTCAGGAAGGATGGTGCACGCCTGCGTGCTGGCCTCTCTGACTCTGAGTGTGATTCAAACATACTTTACGGTGCCCTTTGTGCCGGCCAAAGCTTGCTAGCCTAATTGTGCCGGCCTAACTCCAGGTTAGGATTGCGCCCTGGATCAGATTATTTAAACATTTCCCACCAAATTTCACATTATTTGGTAGGGAGTAGTTTAGATGAATATGAATATGTCTCTGTGGGAAACCTGGAATTTTTCAAGGACATTTTTTTCCCCTTCCAAGAATTGGAAGTACTTCACTTTTGAAATTCCAGCAGCAGCAGTCTTACTTCAATAGAAGGGAACAAATCAGTGAAAAAAGAAAGGCATTACAGTCATGTTACAAACATTTAGCATTTCAGATTCAAAATATGTTGACCAGCAAAAGGCTATGAATGAGTGCAAGGTCTGTTTAACCCACATAGTTCATGCAGTGGCTATCCATCCCAGGCATCAACGATGTAATCTTTATTGCTTTAACCTGTCTCTAAAGAATGTCACATTTGCAAGTCTCATCAGGTGCTCAGACGACTCTTATAGCTTTTCAAAATTAACTGTGCTGTTCATTTCCTTTTTAATTTTTCTTGCTATACAGGAAGTTGTAATAATTTGGGACAGGGGCAACATTATTTATAACGCTGGAAATGTATTATGTCAAACTGTTGCTTATATTGTAAGCAAAAAAATTTAGGATTTCAACTATATTGTTTAGCAGCAGCTCAAACGGTTTTTGTACTCTTAGCATTTCCCCCCTTTTTACAATTTCCTTCCGAAATGGGATGCAATCTATATCTCTAAGGGCTGAGTCCTAACCTGGCGTTAGGCCGGCACAGGTAGGCCAGCAAAGTTTGGCTCGCACAAGGACCCCTATAAAGTGCATTTGGACCACTCCCGGAGTCAGGCCTCTCTGTGTGTTGGCCTCTCTGACTCCGAGAGTGGTCAAAATATATGTTACAGTGTACCTTGTGCTAGCCAAACTTTGCCAGCCTAACTATGCCAGCCTAACTCCAGGTTAGGATTGCACTCTAAGTGAAATTAGCCAGTTTGCAGAACATTATCAACCAGGGACCCAGCATGATATTTGGGCTCAGGCTCCTTTACAGTTATTGCCTATCTGTTTCAGCTACTCATGCAGAATACATTATAAATGTAAATGTTGGCATAAGGAGGGGGGAATTGCAAGTGTAAATGCTGACTGCATTCTTCTTTGCAGGTGTAAATACTGAAATTAGTAGCTCAACAAGTATTTAACTTGTATTTTTCTTTCCTGAACAAGAACTGATTGTGGAGGAAAAAGGAAAGGATGCATTTTGCCTTTATAACAAAGCATAATGAAAGTCAAATTGTATACTGTCAGCTGGTTCCCCAGGTGCAAGATCTGTAGAGGCATACTGCTGATGAAATTTTATTATAAATAAAGGTATTTCTTTGGGAAAGGTCATCTAGTATAGACTCCTAATGTAAAAATCCCTGAAAGTTCCCAGCCCACCGCTACCTATTATTTTGTATCCTTCATACCTGGGATTATCTTTGATAAGAACAATATGTCTGCATGTCCATGACTGTAGAGAAGAATATTTTTAATGCACATTTATTACAACATTTTCTGGTGGTATTTCTTGCTATTTTTTTATGTAGCATAAATGTAATATTCTTTCTTGAGCTGGTAGTGCCTCATTCACCCTACTGTTGGAATATGGGGCATCTGCAGTTTTTAATCATCCAGTGCTGGCTTTTATCCTCCGTGCCTTGACTAAGATGGTTTTGTGAAACTTACCTGTTGCGATCTAGCATGTGCTTGAAAGAAGCCAGGCTGGATTACAGGGCATTGCAACTGTAATTTTGGATGTTTTGAAACAACCTAATCTAGGCTTTGCTTCACACAGGCCAACGAGTAACTTGTTGGTGACTTGCAGATTATTGTGTTCAGGCCTTAGGAAGGGATGTTGTGTTTGTTCCACTGTTCCACTTGTCAGTTTCAAGCAATTTCCTATGAGATTTTCAAACCTGTGGGAATTTTCCAATTCATGCTACCTGCTGACACTTCTTTAACTGAAATACCTGTTCCATAGGCTGAATTTGTACTCTTTCTGTGGTCTAGTCTGCCTGTTTTATCATGGTCTGGATTATCAAAAGCAGAAGAACAAATGTATGTGCTGGTCTTGCTCTGCAACACTGCACTGTCCCCTGTTTCCATGTATGCAGGACAGGTTGACATGAATCACTGCAAGACTACCAGATGTTCTCCCCAAAGTATTCTTTGTCTCATCCAATCCAGGATGAGGGAAATCCGTTCCATTACATATGAACTAGGGCATGAGGGTTAGTTATTTGTACATAAGTAGAAATCTTGTTGGAGAAGAGGGGATGATTTGGAGAAGCCAAGTTACTATTCTGGCCAAGGGCAAGGTGAACCTTCTTATAGTACACATCACCTTAGGAAGAGTGCTGGCATCCTCTTCTTTCACCTCTAAGAATAATGTTAAAGGTTGATTATCCTTTATCTGGACTTCTTGGGATGGGAAAGTATCTGGATTTTGGAATAATTGCATAAATACTGTATAATGAGAAGTGCTTCCTCTTGCTCTTTCCACTGTTATCCATTTGGGTGTTCACTGGCGTCTTTGACATTTTTAAACAATGCCACACACCACAGAGCAGAGAATGGAACTTCCCAAACATCGTGTACATGGGAATGAGCATGACCTTCTAGTGATCACCTTTTTTTTAAGTCTTGGACAAAAATATTTGAATTTTGGAACAGTCTGGATTTTGGATTTTTGGATAAAGAGTAATCTACCTGTTTTATAGTCTGTCAATCAAAATAGTGTTAGGATAATAAGAATTCAGGGGCTTCTAAGGCACTGGGACCCACCTTTTAAAATGACAGTCTGTCCAAGACCCACTGGAAGTGATGTCATGGCCTGAAGTGCTGTCATTGTGACACCAGAGCCTGCTGCTTTCCTGAGAATTCAGCAATAAGTTGGATTATTTATCATCCATTTTCCAATAGCAAAGTGTATCAGAATGAAAAAAGCCTCTCTATAACCTTGACCCAACAGAACAACAACACAGCCCTCCCCTTGTCCGGTGTCCCATCTTCCTATAATTTCAATAGGGGTGCTTCACGGTGTGTCACTCTAGGTGCTTTGCGACCCACGTGGCATTGGCTTGTGACCCACTGGTGGGTCCTGACCCACAGTTTGGGAACTACTGTTCTTAGACATAGGTCTAAGACTCCAAGAAGTATAGTTGATAGTACAGATAAAAAAAGCATGATCTGGAACAGAAACTTCAAATACTATACAAGCTACGTTTTGTTGGCTACAGAGTGCTTTCCCAGGCCAAGAAGAAAAGGCATCCAGATTTGCATTTAGTCTGTATTTTCTTGGCTACCAACCAAGTTGAACTCTCGTTGGGCTCTGACTTTTGAACAGAGGAAGTGTCCATCTGTGCTCTTTCTCAGGTTGTGTTGCTGACTCAAACTGTCAGTCCAATCCTAAACTGCCCAGCAAAAACAAAACTGGAAGTGTGTGTGTGTGTGTGTGTGTGTGTGTGTGTGTGTGTGTGTGTGTGTGTGTGTGTGTGTGT
>JAJKFI010000006.1:24083034-24108175 GCA_029204185.1 Lerista edwardsae
TGTGTGTGTGTGTGTGTGTGTGTGTGTGTGTGTGTGTGTGTGTGTGTTACAAGTTTGTACTCAGACTGGAAAAATGATACTTGGGATCTGATCATAGTGTTGTAATTCAATTGTGCTAGCATGAAACAGTTCCACCAGGCCAAACTGCTGCCAACAAATGCCAGAAACACAACAAACCCTACTGGACTGCATGCAGGGTGTTGTTCTTTGAGAGTGACACATACTCTGCCTAGACTGGTCATGTTGTCTGCCCTTACCTGTAGCTAATGGATATGCAGAAGGAACAACTAAGATGAATGTTATGCCCTGCATTCAATTTGGACGATGAACCTATGCCTTTCTCTTTCCATTTGTCACTCTCGCCCCCGCAAGCTGCCCAAACGTCTGACTACATTCCTTCTCATGCCCCGTGTTCAGAATGCTCATTGCTGCTGAAATGCAGTTGATACATAGTTTTAAAACTCCCCACTCTACACTTTAGAATCTATATATGCATTAGCATATGAAGATATGAGTAATTGTTTTAATGAAAATTTCACCTCTGCACCACTTTTCTGTGAGTTCATTGTGAATGTAATTAGGTCTGCCATAGTCATCTCCCTGTGAGCCTGTAGATAAGGCATAAAAAATATTTCTTTCACTATAAGCCTTCTGCTTAAAGATGATAGGAAAAGCACAAATGAATTTAATACCATTAATGTTCTCTGTGAACTGGAAGCTTTTAAATCATAAACTATCATATAATGTCTGTCTTAGTCAAATTCTGATGCTGTTACTCAATACATGAATGTATTTTTAAAAGACAAAATACCTAGCGGGAGCTCTTAAATTTTGTTTAAAAAAGGGACTCCGCCTTCTCTAAAATAACATGAATTTTAATGAGCTGTTTCAGCAGTCTTTCATTAATTTTGATTTTTTTTTTCAATCCACTATGTATTCTGCACAGGGAGATGAATCCTGTAGGTCTTCTTCTGTTCATTTCAAAAACCCTGGGCACAACGAATGAAAACACCGGCATTCCACCTAGCCAGCAGTGTGCTTCCAATGTTTCATTTTCTTTCTTCTTTTAGTCCCCCCCCCAGTTAATGTGGAATGTGTTAATACTATCACAGTGATACCCAGTAGCTGCTTGGATGAGGATGGTTTGGTCCTGATGGAAGAAACAGGGTTCCACCCACATGTCACCACCATGCTCAGTTTACTGAAGTATTTAAAATACAATTTGGCATTTGGCAAGAAACAGCCTGTTA
This sequence comes from Lerista edwardsae, assembly GCA_029204185.1. Classification (NCBI taxonomy): domain Eukaryota; kingdom Metazoa; phylum Chordata; class Lepidosauria; order Squamata; family Scincidae; genus Lerista; species Lerista edwardsae. The sequence goes on from JAJKFI010000006.1 coordinate 24,084,285, forward strand.
TGACTCCATCTACCCTGATATAAATGTATAATGAAAACCTTCATCCCATCTTACTTCATCAAAACTCAAAGCAGGCATTCTGTTGCCGCGTGATTGGCACATGATTGTGCTGATTTATATGTTTTTACAACTTAATTTTGCACTGAACCATCAACACACAGCAGCAAATGACCTACATTGGTTGCCATTGGCGGCTATGAGCAACGCCAATGATCTAGTTGCTGATCATCTAGTTGCTGATCATCTAGTTGATGATCTAGTTGCTGCTGGACTGACTGTCAGGTTCAGGGGGTCTCAAACTGGGGACTGGCACCCGGGCTCAAGTGCTTTATGTGGACAAAATAGGTGTTGCCTACACAGTTATTGACAATACAAATGATGAATCGCTTAGGTTGCTTATGGCCCAATCCTAATGGGGCTGGGCAGCTGCAGAACATGTGTTCTGCTGGTGCTGGCTGCCATAAAGCATTCAGTGCCAGCTGTAAAAGGCGCTCTGATAGCAAGCAAACTTACACAATGCTGGAGTGTCAGCAGGAAGGCTGGAGTGTTCCAGGTTGTGAGACTGCTGGCCATCTGCTAGAGCAGTTAAGCCAGTCAGAGAGGTGGGGAGGGGGCGGGGGAGGGCAGAATCAGGAGGTGAGGGGAAGAAACTGAATAGGGGAAGGACAGGGAGGCTGTGGAAGGGGTTGGATCGGGGGGCAATGGCATGGTCCCAGATCAAGAAGAGCATTGATCATTGCCCTACACTTTTCTGCAGCAGCATCCCCCCATTCTCTTTCTGAACTTGCACTAGCAAAATCCTTAATCACTTAGTTTGCTTATGGCCCAATCCCATTGCACTATGAGCACAATCCTAACCTGGACTTAGGCCAGCACAGTTAGACCAGAAAAGTTTGGCCAGCACATAAAATATATTTGGACCACACTCTGAGAGTCAGCGAAGTCAGCACACAGACATGCGCCATCCTCCCTGACTCCAAGTTTGGTCCAAACATGCTTTACGGTGGCCCTTGGGTCGGCCAAAATTTGCTGGCCTAACTGTGCCGGCCTAACTCCAGGTTAGGATTGTGCCCTATGTTACTTGCTATTAATATTACTACAAGCTACTAAGTAAAACTTCTAGTGCAGGTCCCATTACGGAATGGGAGCCTTATGCCGGGTAAGAGGATAAATCCTTTTTCCATGCTTAACCCTCCCAATCCTCCCCCTTCCCCACTGGACATATAGCACCCATTTTTGGACATAACTGCACCAGCAGGAGGGGAAAGGATACAATTGGGCTGTGGAATGGAATATGGAATGATAGTTCTCTCCAATAAAATGCATCATTAACTTTTTGTCAATGTGGTTATACTACTGGTTTTGAGAATGAAATATAAATTGCATGCCCTCTTGGGCAATAATAATGTATTACGTTATCAATTTTTGCCTAACATTTGCTATATATGTGTTAACATTGTCATATTCTTTCAAGAAGACATTGTGAATGTAGTCCATTCCTTTTCCTTTGTAAAATAAAAATACATATGTGCAAAAATGCGGCGTGCTGAAAATGGTGACTCAGTGTTTCTTTTCTTCCAGGCAAATAATGCTGATAAAATATGTGGAAGAACTCTTACAAATGGTAGAACTTCAGGACAGTTTAGCCATTCAGTACTTTTATACCTGCTGCCCAGATTAACAGGTTTAAGCCTGTTGCTCCTGGTGCTGGGCGGTTTGACAAGTTCTTTCAGAAAGTTCTCCTGCAAATAAGCTGAATGCATTTGGCTGACTCAGATCCATCCCTAGTCGGCATCATGGCAGTGCAGTTGGCCACATATACGCACAACTCTTTATGTGATGTATGTAGTTCATTTTGCAAGAATCTAAATGCAATAATTCAGGATTCATTACAATGGGATATAAATTCTGTCTATGGCTGTTATTTCTTTTTTCAATTTCTGAACAGTCAGGCAGAAGCTGATGGGACTCCATGTATTTCCTTTGGTTTCTCATTTTTATACTGATTACACAGCAGATGAAACGCCTTGTATTTCCTTTGGTTTTTCATTTTTGTACCGATTCAGCTGTTATATTTTGTCATTCTCTTTGAATCCTATTGGCAAACAAAAAATTGTAGACAGACAACACCATGTGGTTAATATATTTTACAGATTATGAATACAGACTTTGATGTTTCTTTGCACGTTTGGAGTTTTAAAGATTTATTCTAAAGGCAAAGAAGTTGGTATACTTTCTAAAATTATTCCCAACTTCTCTCACATTTTCATTCCAAGGATTGAAATAGTAAAAATGAGATAATCTGTCCCTTCCATTCCTTTATTGTCCCATAGCTTCATTCTGTCCACTCTTCCTAAATTCTGATTTAGCTATGAGAATTTCTAAAATTATGGAATTGAAACCTGTGCAACGTGCCACAGCATTCAGTTGGTTTGCATCTCCCACTTCATGCCCCCTCTATATGACATGCCATTGAAAAAGCAACCTTGAATTGATTATATAAATTTGCATCATTGTTTTTTATTTGGGTTTCACTCTGGGCCTCTCTTAGAAGGCATGCCACATCTGTGAGCTTGCAAACAGGGAAAACCCTTAATTCTTCGGCTCCACTTTCAAAAGAAGAGTGGATAATTTGGAAAAATTCAAGGAGAAATGTAAATGGTGAAAATTTCAGAAAAAAATAGCAGTGTGTGTTGTCCAGTGAAAAATTTTGTCGAATTTCACAGACTTTGTTTAATAATAATAATAATAATAATAATAATAATAATAATACATTTATTTATATACCGCCTTTCTTAAGATCACTAGATTTCTCTAATGATTGAACTTCAAGGCGGTTTACATAGGCAGACTTTCTCACAAACCCAAAGGTTTTTACAGTTTACAGAATGTTCTATCTTCCAAGAACCACACTCATACAGATCTTTCTTTCTGGATTTAGCCTTCTTTCTTTAGCCACCCGTCTGTCGTCTGCTGGCTGATGAGGCTTCCCTGCTGCCACCAGAGATGCAGCTGATTTCAGCACACTCCTCCTCCCACGAGGCAGCTGAAACTCAGCTTGTAATCAGCCGCAGTTTCCAAGGTCTGCTGCTCGCAGAGACTTCCGGCAGTCCCGAGCTCACGACCTTGAGATCTTCAGGTGTTATCTTCGGGCAAACGGAGGCATTAACCCTCTCGGCTAAATCTTCTGCCCATTACCTGATTGTTCACATAACTGTTGGACTTTGAACAGTATCCAGTTATTTTGTCAACAAGGTCTCCTTAAGAGACCTTGTAAAATTACAGTACAGGTATTCCCCTGTATCCACTGATTCTGTATCCACTGTTTCAGTTATCCATGGATAACCCTTTGCAGGATGCAGTGGTAGCCATTGTGGTCCACTGCATCAGTGGGGGTGCAGTGCAGTGGAGAATGGGATTGGGCACTGTAGCAGCTCTAGCAGCAGGCTGGAGGTGCTTTGGGATCTGAGGAAGGAGCAAGTTGAGTCCAAGGCTGAGGGGGTAAGACTTTTTTATTAAAACACAAAGCAAGGCAAACAAGAGAAATTTTACACGGTGCTGACGGGTAATGTGAAGGTGTTGAGGGTCAGGGGGTTACTGCTAAATTAGTACAAGGCTATATGGGGAAGTGCTCAGTTAATCTGTGCATAATTGGCTAGAATTCAACAAATGATTAGGGCTGTTGTAGGGGTGATCAGGTGGGAAACAAGGATGCTCCCACAGCCAGGGAGAATGGGCCTTTGCCACAGGTGACAGCAATGAGGACCAGGATGGCCTTGTCCAATCACGCCAGACATGGTTTGTGGCCAAGTTCCTGCTGCCTCCCATAGCAACAGAACCGGCAAGGAATCTGGGTTGCTGGGAGTCATACAGTTTCTCGGCCCTGCACAAGCACTCAGATTGCTTCAATGCCATGACTGTAGTAAAATTGTTTATATTATGTCACCTCTTCCTGCTGATCCCTTGTGATGTGGTTATTTTTATTGCCTCTTTATTGTGGTTACTCTTGGGCATGTCAGTATTCCTCCCTTGCAGATAATACAAATGAATGTATTCCAGGAAGATGGTTGCAGTCTTAAGGAGGTGTCCAACCTTGCTATAGACAAAGAGAAATGTATTCTAGAATTGAATCTCAATGTTACGTTTTGGGCGATCATTTATTATAGGTTATTTGGATATTTGCTGTCTTATACTTTCATTTCTTCTATCCTTTTCTGTTTGTTGCTCATAACCTCAGTTACCAGTGCAATCATTAAACAGACTGTATAACAACTGGCCTTGGAAAGATCGGCAGTGGATAACAAGAAATAAACATCAATCCTCAAAATAAATCGTATTCCTTTTCAATATTACTGAAATAACTTCCCAAAGAGTAAATATTCATCCTTTCTATCCATATGCTTTCACTAATCATTTTATGCTCCAGTGCAACCTAAACTCGAGTTTTCTGGATACATTTATAACGGTACTCGTAAATAATAGTGTTAGGAGTACAATCGATTAGCCTGAAGTCTCCTACAGAAAGCTGTATTCTGTGTGTATTAAGCCCTAAATGATCAATGAATTTTTTATAGCAAAATTGAAATACGGTAAAAGTTGTGCAGGGAACACCATTTATCCCAATATGCCTGTTAACAAAGCTTTCACCAATGCCAGGGCTCCCCCTGCCCCTTCTTACCTGGCAAGTAGCCCACTGTGGTGCCTCTCTGCCCTCTTTCCTTCTTGACATGGACCCTCTAGGAATAGAACATGCTACTTCCTTTGTTATGAGACCCTCTGTGAGTTTATCTACCTTGGCTCTTTTCATAAGGAACAGCTTACTGACCTGTTGTACTTTCAGGATAACACCTGTAGAACTCAAGCACTGTAGCTGTATAACAGCCATCACTAAAATAATAAAAAAAAATATAAAAAATCAGTGAAAGTGGATATCAAGTCCATAGGTGATGGTTACAATAATATAAACATGTCCTTTTATAGCGTAAACAGAAGAGATAACTGAGGGTGCAATCCTAATCTGGATAAAGTGCATTTGGACCACTTTTGGAGTCAGGGAAGATGGCGCACGTCTGTGTACCAGCCTTTCTGACTCCGAGAATGGTCCAAGCATACTTTACAGCGTCCCTTGTGCCGGCCAAACTTTGCTGGCCTAACCATGCTGGCCTAACTCCAGGTTAGGATTGCACTCTGTGAATTTGAAAGTTTGGAGTGGGGAGAGCTAAGGATTTAAAGTTTCAGTCTCCAAACTGTGGGACAGCTGCAGTCAAAAAATGTCTTCTCCAGGCAGTGCGGAGCTTTTTGTTCTGGACGGTAGCATCTTATCTTTCAAGCCAATCTCACACAATGCCAAGCAGCCGCTTCCGCTGCCCGTCACTCCAGCAGGCTCTGCACCCTGATTTCCAGAGGGAAGCGGCTGCCTGACACAACTTTGTGAGAAGATTGGCTTGAAAGGTAAGACTTGCTGCATGGAATGGATAGCCCCGTGCTGCCCAGAGAAGTCATTTTCTGAACATAGCATGTGGCCCAAAAGCCAGGTTTTGGCAAAGCCTGATTTAAAGCAATGAATGTGAGCAAATGCAATTGTATTTTTTTTTGGGGGGGGAGGCATCAAGTCCTACTAATTCAAGTGGGAAAGCTATGCTTGAGCACTCCAATTCAAACCAATAGGATTTAGGACCCAATCCTATCTAAGTGCTCTGCCAGCAGAACATGTTCCGCCAGCGCATGCTGTTGCAAAAGCACCATAAAGCACTTTGCGACAGCACACTGAGCGAGAGTCTTCCTGTACTTACCCATTCCATTACAACACGGTCCCATTCAGCTCTTTGGCTGGTGCAACTATGAGTGGGTCCAGAAGTATCAGAGGTGGGTCCAGAGGCATAGCCTATCCTCATACCCCAGGCTTGCCTAGATTCCCACCCCAATCCTCCCCTAGACCACCCTGAAATACCCCCTCCGCTTATTTAACTAATCTGCCAGGCGCTGAGTGTTCCCTAGCCACATGTGCAGCCATTCACACCAGCCATTCACGCTGGTGGCCCACTCAGTACACCATTGCTGCAGGCACCAACAGCAGTGACAAAAGGCAATGTCTGTCAGCACGAGTCCCACATATGATTGGGCTCTAGTTATTTCCTTGGCCATAATGCCTCATGTTGCCTTTTGTCTGTTTTAACAAAGCACTAGTTGCACCCTTTTTCATCTGTGAGAAATGGGAAGTTAATAAAAAGTTTCCTTAATTACTCTCCAGGGCTGTTAGAAATTCTAAAAGGAAATAAGAATTGATAACAACTCAGCCTTCCTACAGCACCTTTTGGGTATTCACAGTGCTTCACACATATTTTCTTGGGCACAATTACAGCAGCAGCCCTGTAAAGTTGGTCGGTACACTAGATCCCTGGGTTTTGTCTACTTGCATGTCATGGTCCCCGGGGTCTGGCATCATCTCCAGACTCCTCTGAGACTGTGGGTGGCGGAGCTTGTTCCCTTCTGACCACTGACAAACCTCCAGTGGTCCAGGAGAATTTACCTGTGCCCAATTACGTTTCTATGTTAGCTTAATTGCTGAAGCCCCTAATGGGCTTGGGTTAGCCCCTGGTGTGGCAACAATCAAATATGCAACAGGTTTGAAGTTTGGAACACTTTCAAAGCTTTATTCTGCAGAAGAGAGACAGAGCAAGTGCACAAAGGGCAAATAAGTAATCAGGTCTCTGCCCCTAATGGGCAGGGTCTTAACATTTATACTGAGTCACACAAGCCAGTCTATGCCCCCCTGGGGGCTGAGTTTGTTACGCATGGCAGTCAATTACATTCCCACCCATCTTTATACCCTTCCCCTTTTGGCTGGGTGTGAGGCCTTCTATCTATCTGGCCATAACCAGCTTTCTTGGCCTGTTGCTGGTGTGGGAACTGCTGGCTTATGCTGCAAGTTATCTAGCTGTATTTGCTACATGCTGCTTGGTTCTCATGCCTTCTAAGCTGCTTGCATTTAGTTCTGTGTTAGAGCTATGGATTTTTGCTTCTCGCCATTTTCTTTCACATCATCACCCTTTGATGATGGCTAAGCCCAGTGGCTAGACTGGAATAGCTGACCCCCAGTTCCCAGTAGAAAAGACACACCGGACTGTAAAATATAATGATGTTTATTAAGACTAATGGTTACACTAAAAAGGCACAAGAAATGCACAGCTTGAAAATACTTGAAAAACCCAGTGCAAAATAATAAAGCTATCTGCCTAACTTCTAACTAGCCCTATCTCTCACCTGGTTCCTTCACCAGTAGAGCAGGGTGTTCAGCTTGCAGGCTACCTGTGTGGCCGGGTGTCCATGCTGGCCTTCCGAGCTGTCTGAACAATCCAGCAGAGTGTCCAACTCACAAACGCTCCACCGACCCCTCCCTTCTCCTGGGGTTTTTCTCCATTCCCTTTTGGGTTGCTAGGCCATGGCTCCCTCCCCCTCCCAACCAGAGGTTCAAAGCTGCTGTTGTTTTGGCTGATAACGAGCTGTCCTTGGGCCAGCAAGGTGCTCCACTCCTGAAGTGGTTATCTGAATCTCCTGGCCACTGAGACCCAGACAACACATGCCTGAGCTCCCTGAGCTTGATTCCCACCACCTGTGGAGAGGACGGGTAGCTGAGCCTGCACTTACAAAATGGAGTCAAACCCAGGCCTAGCTATTCCTTTGTTCACAGCACTGACAGCACAATCCTAAGTAAGGCTGACATAGTAAGGCCAACATAACAGGACTGTATTCTAAAGCCCATTAGGAGGAGGCGGCAGCAACGTGCAAGACAAGGGGAGGTTTTCCCCTTGCACCCGCATAAGCCCCAGTCACCTCTATTGGCCTGCTCGGATCTGCGCCTGCTGTTTTGCAGGCGTAGAGGAATGTGGACAGGAGCGGCCTGAATTGGGCCTGCCCTGGCCAGGGACGGGCTTTGTGATATGGCACTACAGCCATCCTGTGTCACAACCCCCACTGCGCCACCCAGTTATGCCCTCGGAACGCCTCTGGAACGCCCTTGTGGAGGTGCTGCGCCGACCGAGCAATGTCAAAGTGCATGGCCGGCACTTGCATGGCACTTGCATGGTGCATGGCCGGCACTTGCTCCAGTCCAGTGTCATAGCGCCTACGTGGACATACTTGACGGCACATTTGCGACAGTGTTCAGCTGGCACAAGAGCTTAGCGCCATTGCAACGGGGGTATAGGATTGCACTCTGAGTTAGGAGAAACTCTAACTGGTTGTGTTGGCACTTTGCTCAGGTGCAGTCCACCAATTGTGGTGCTTTTGCACAGGAGTCAAAGTGCTGGATCAGCAAGATCCATCTGTTTTGATCTTCTCAATTCTAGATAAACCTGTTATCGCCATATTGTAGATTTTGAGTAGGGATTGGCTGACATAGTGCCTTGCCTAAGGTCCTTCATATGTTCATAGCCGCAGTGAAATTTGATTCCGGAACCATTTCACAGCTTACATTCTTAATCAGCATGCTACACGTTTCTCCTTTTCTCTACAGAGTGAGGGATGAAAAGACAATTTATGTCTTTGAAGTGATAAGTTACTCAAAGGGCCAGTTTGGATGATACTCTGGTTGTCCACCTCAAATACTTGGATGTGGACATCTTCCTACCTAGATGGCAAACCAGCTACTACATGCATAGAGGGAGAGTTGATTTGAGTATCTACAATGTCTTCAGATCCTTATGTTGATGTGTGAAGTGGGATTTGTTTAAAATGGCTCACATGTGACATCTGGCCAAGTTATTGTTAAAAATATGCGTATAATGTTTTTCAGCACCACATTAGAGAAAAGTCTTAGTTTTGAAGTGTTCTCTCTGCTGTTCTAACTGTGCGTCTCATGTGGGAGCTATTTCAGACACAACACTTGCAAATGTTGTAACCTACAATAATCCTGGTTGGATCCGGATAGGGGCGATCCTGGGGCGGGGGTTGGTGCCTGGGGACACACTTCTAAGAGTGTGCCCCGTAGCAGGTGCTGCCCCCAAACCCCCACAGCCTTGCGCAGCTCAGAAATCTGCTCCCCCGTCCAAGGGGATGCCTGGTTGCTCCAAGAAGCATCAGTGGAAGCCACTTCTTGGAGCCACCTTTTCAGAAGGGCTGGGTGGCCCTTCGGAGCCACACTGGGTCACTTTGGGAAGCGGCTTCCAGTTAGAAGCTGCAAAAGCTGCTTCCCAGGGTGGCTTAGCACTCCTTCTCGGTGGTGGTGGGTGGCTAGCATTGCCACCACCCCCAGCCCAGTGCCTGGGGCATTTGCACCCCTTCCACACCCAGGTCTGTCACAGGATCTGGATGCATTTCTCCATATATAGATTTCTCTCTGCAGAGCCACAGCAATAAAGGACTAAAAGTAGGAAGGAGAAAGGACCAATAGAGCCTGGATTCCATAAGTATTTATTTTAGTTGTACTTCAGGCATTTTTATCCTGCCTTTCTAAAATCGTTCAAGATAAGTAACAGCCCAATCCCAAACTGCCCAGTAGCAGTAGGCATAGCAGGAGCAAAACAGCTACTGCTGCATCCTATAAGTCCCAGGCAGCTGCAAGTCTGCACTGGCTATTTTGCCAGCACAGACTTTAGGGCCTTCATGTTGGCCTGCGTAGCCCAGCCCAGAGGCTAGAATCACTGCTGCACTGCCCCCTCACCGAATTCAGCCCTCCCCACCAGCCCGGAAAGAACACACCACTGCTGACGGTGTTACTTAATGCCAGCTGGCTCCTCCAGGCACTGGGGCATGGCACTGGGCTGGCATTGGTGGTAGCCCTTACAGCCAGCGGTGGAAATGCCTTAGGGCACTTTCACAACACTGGTGACAGAGGTAAAGGCTTACCACTGGGGCTGGACCACTTAGGATTGGGCCTTTACAATATGCAAACAATTGTCATGATCTAGCCAAAGTTAAGCACATGTGAAAAACATCCTCACTGAAATCACTATGGGTTTAAATGTGCTTGACTTTGACTGGTTCATGCCACAAAATAAGCATACCGTTACTAAATATATGATTGAGAGTGTCTATTTTCTCTATTACCTGGCTGTCTGTGTGATCTATGTTGTTCCTTGTTTAATATTTCCTGAAATTGTTTCCCCCCCCCACTATGAAATCCATTCTGTATGTGATGTTATTAGTAATTCCATTGCTTATCTCAAAACAAGCAAGGGTGGAAATTGATTACAAATGATAATTGCATTGTGCCAACACCTAGTTTGAGCAGTAGCCTGGTGGTTTACATCAATGGAGTTTGTGCACTGGATGGACTAATATTTAGTTTATTGAACCTTATTATGGGAATTAATGGCATCTCAAACAAATAATGTTCGCCAGCAGTGTTTTCAGAGGATTTTGATCCTTATGTCAGGAAAATACACAAAGGCCTATGTCTTATTAGCCTTCTTTAAGTAACTGCAGTGTACTCAGTCTTTGAATGCTTATTTCTCAAGTAGTTAATTTTCTGTTTGGGTCATTTAATTGGATATACTACGTAGGCAACAGCCTATACTACCACAGGGATGAACATCTCTACAATTCATAGAACAGCAAAACAGCAGGTATTTCATTGTCAGTTTATTGATAGGATCTGTGATTTAACTGGTAGTAAAACTGAGCATTAGTAGCATGTCTTAAAAATACTACCCTATGTTTTAAAGTAAAAGCCTGTATGGATTGCCCTGTTTGTATGATTTAATGGTTTGTGCAAATGTGATTTGAAAATCAAAACATTCATACTTCGATAATAGAAAACCAGGATTAGACTAATAATACGGGCCATTTGTGTTTGCAATAAAATATGTGGATGACAAGCAAAAGTTACTTGTATAAATCTGCAAAACAGAAACAATGGATGTTTCAGCAATGTCAGCATTTCTATATTCCATTAATGTCAGTGGGAAAGAGGAAGCAAGTTCTTAGCTCTCCCGTTTATTTACTCTGCAATCCTAAGCATAGTTACTGGGAGTGCCAGCTGTCCTTCATTTAATCCACACAGAAGTGACACATATACACACCACCATTTGAGAGGGGTGGGAAATGCTAAAGGGGAAAAAATTCCATGCAGGCTCTATTTTTCCCTCTCGGAAATGGAACCTGTGACCTAAGACTATGAAGCAGTGCTGAATATAGAAAGCACATTTTGTGGTCTGCTGTGTGTAGCTTGTGGGTGAGTAGAATTTTCTGTGACAAGCAAATTGATATAAGAAACCACACAAAGAAAAGAGTAAGGAGTATTCTGGAATAGAGGGAATTTAGCTGTGAAATGAGAGAGAATATTGAATTCTAAATCAGAAACTTGGGTTGTATTTCTCTCAAACAGGTACTGAAGTGACAAGCCTATGTCTCTACTGTGCCACTTGAGACTGTGGGGCAAGTCGTAAGCCCCCAGTGACCGTAAACCACTTCAAAAACTAGGCCAGCAGTTATTAGCCTTCTTTAATATGCCCTTTTCTATGTGTCAGAATAGCATGGAATCTTTCACACAAGAAAGCGTTCTGTCATGTATTGCCCCAAATGCTGCAGTGGAATATTCAGCATCATGCATCTTTCTACCCTCTAGGGCAGGGGTTCCCAAACAGGGAGCCGTGGCTCCAGGGAGCCACAGAAACCAGCCAGGGGAGCCACAGAACCCTTGTGAAAACCCCACCACTTTATACAATGTATAGAATAGTAGCCCTAGTGGGGATCTGCAGCCAATGGCCCAGTAGGTCAAGGGAGTCACCAGTTGAAAAATGCAGGAACCACTGCTCTAGGGCTTTTAAGGGCTACGTGCCTGCTGTTAACAGCCTGCTCTAATGTCAGCCTGCTCTATTAACAGCCTGATTATTTCTGGTGCTTGGTGAAAGCTTTGGACCAGAAAGTGCTGTTCATTCCATTCTTAATTGGGCATATCTTCTAAGCCTTGTTAGTGTCCCCAAGCAAGGACATGGCAGGTGGAAGTGCCCCCAATGTTTACTGAATCTTCCTGCCTTTGCTTATCTCATCTGGGAATACATTGGGCATAGTTTCAGAGCACAATCCAAACCCGGAGTTAGGCCGGCATAGTTAGGCCAGCAAAGTTTGACTGGCACAAGGGCCACCGTGTAGCATGTTTGGACAACTCTCAGAGTCAGGGAGGTTGACACATGTCTGTGTGTTGGTCCCCAGGTTAGGGATGTGGTGGCACAGCGGGGTAATCCGCTGTTGCTGGGCTTTCCGACCTGAAGGTTGGGAGTTCAAGACTGAGCGACGGAGTGAGCTCCTGTCGCTTGTCCCAGCTCCTGCCAACCTAGCAGTTCGAAAGCACCTAAATGCAAGTAGATAAATAGGGACCACTTTGGTGGGAAGGTAACGGCATTCTGTGCGCTACAGCGTATAGTCATGCCGGCCACATGACCACAGAAGCTTGTCCTTGGACAAAACGCCGGCTCTACAGGCTTTGAAATGGAGATGAGCACCACCCCTACTGTTGGTCATGACTAGACCATTCGGTCGTGGGGAAACCTTTACCTTTTTAACTCCAGGTTAGGATTGCACTCGAGGTTAGGAGTCCAGCACTTGCAATCAGGGGGCCAGCGCGAGGGAGGCGCCATGACAGGGCGGCTCGGGGATTGGCGGGGAAGAGTGTGGGAGGTGGGCGGGATGTAGGCGGGACGTGGGCAGGTCCAGGATTCGGTCACATGGCCAAATCCTAGACCTGTTTGGGAGGTCACGCAGTCCCGATTTGGGCCTCTTCGGCTGTTTAGCAGGCACAGATCAAAAGAGCCCATAGGGGAGGCTGAGCCTTCCCTATGGTAAAGGAGTACATGCTCCCTTGCCGCAGGGAGGTTCTAGCCTCTCCTAAGCAGCACTAGGATATGGCACTGGCCCGTCGGCCTTGCCAGTCCGGCGCTGCTTAGGATTGCGCCCTCAGAGTGCAACCGTTCCTGGTTGTGAAGCCAGTGGCTATAGCTTTGAACCATTATTTGAAGAGTTGAGCCTAGATGCAAATACAAGCTTTTGGCTTAGCAGTATGTTTAGTCTTTGTGCATTTATTGAGATTTATAAGAAATCTCATGTCCCAGTCCTGTTGGGGCCTTGCAATGCCAGAAGTAGCTTTCCAGCAGCACAAAGTCCTTTACCGCTGTCACAAAACCACTTTGTGCAACCAGGCCACCGCTGCGACAGTTCTGCTTCGAACTGGGGCCACATCATCTAGAGCTGTTTGTCAATTACCCAGTTGCATGGGGTGCTTCCACACCAGAACCCTAGAAGGATGTGCACCCCTAGTCTGAAAATGGCTGTGCAAATCAGACTATGTAATGTCATAGATGACACAAATGTCACTGGATCTGTATAATGTGCTAATTTACTACTATCCCTGGAGCTCATTTGCAGAGCCCATTTTTGGAGGAGGCAATGGCATGGCTGCTTAATTCTAACCTACTCACCAAAATCTGATTGTGACTGTTCCACAGCTGTTCAGACTTCCTATTGTTCTACAAATAGGAGTCAAGATCCTACTCCTATTATAATAATTAGAATGTTGAGCCATTTCAGGCCATCAGTACCTCCTCTGACATTAGAGCAGCTGTATGAATTAAGTTCCTCCTGAGATTTCTTCCCTATTTTTAGATAAGAACAGGGGAACTTTTAGGTTTGGGGATGGTGATCTTACTTCCAAGTGCCATGAGCTTAAGCCGTTCCTCTTGACTTTAATTATTGGCCAATTACAAAACTGGGAAGAAAAATTTCAAACTCTTATTCTCTGAATTCAAATCATTTCAGCTATCCTAAGTATAAATAAAATAGGATCAGGAGTTTTAAGAATCTAAACATTACATGCAAATGTCTGCAATGAAAGCCCAATGAACTGCTACATTGCTGCAAAGGGAATATGCTATTGAAGAGGAGAGAGTAATTCCAGGTACATTGCCTTGAGTTTCATGATGGAAAAACAATGAGCTAGTGGTGTAAAAAGTAAATAATAGACAGAGCCTTGTAAATACAGAATATAAAGCTAAAGGCAGCCCAATCCTATCCTTTGCATGCCCAGGCCGATTTACAATGCAGCTCATACTGCATCCAATGTGTAGATTGCCCATGTGGGAGGGAAAAATATGTCCCCTTGCCCTGGGGTAAGCCCAGCAAAGGCAATGGAGCAACTCAGACCTGTGTGAACTCTATCTGGTGCCAGTAGATTGGATCCAGGGAGAAGGATAGGATTTGGCATGAGAAACTGCTGCTGATCCCACCCTGGGACCTGATCTGCCCACTTCTCCCTGCCCCATTACCCTTCCGTGCCCCTCTCACCCTTCCCATGCCCCATGCTGCTTGGCACAGAACTTACCATGTCCAGCATCCTCTGAGTCTTCTGTCGGCGTGCCTCTACATGGCCTCTACATGGCAGTGACAACTACTAGGCCATCATGAAGAGCTTTATGACATTTTTGTGACGGCTTGCATAGGTATACATTGCACCGGTGCTTCATCTCTTCAGGATTGTTCAATGAGTTTGACAATCAAATACTGAACATTATTGTCCTAAAATTGATCAACAGGTGACTGTACAGTACTTCGTTTTGTTTAATGAATCCTTCAAAGTCAAATTTCAAGTATTAAAATCAAAATATTTGAAAATCTTTTTTGAAATCCTTTCAGAAGTTTATCTTGATTTCATATTTTTGCAAAGGTTTATTCTAGCTCTTTTTTAAATTTTCATTTATCTATGTATCATTCACTTGTATCATTAAACAGGCCAACACACATTTTGCTGTCGTAAACATTAGAAATATCCCTGGATGGGTTTGGGGTCCCGATTCCAAAAATGGCTTCAGTTTCCCTATCATGTCTAGTTTCAGAGATACTCAGGGATGCGTTCGAGTCACTGGGCCCCAGTCTCAAGTCAAGTTGTGAGTCAGTGACCCCCTTGACTTGCATGTCATAACGCGTTCCCGTCACAACTTGATATCAGCAAACTTTTGAATCACGAGTCAAAGTTATTTCAAGAAACAAGTCCAGTTGCAAGTAAATGGCTTCCTTGAGCAGAAATTCACAGAAAAAAGGAGATGGTGGACGTTGTTGCAGTTTCACACCACACACTCCAGAACTGGTGGAAACTGGCATTCCGTCTCTCCGTCTCCAGATCAGATAGAGCACCTGCGTGTCCTTGAGGTGGTCAGCTTCCCAGCTTGTTAGTGCAACCTGCTACACAGTAGCTGAACTCCCTTTAGATAGTGTAACATAAGCAGGCAATGTTTCTCACGGGAAGCGCTGGCTAGCAAACATCCACTTTCTCATGAGATCATGATGTTCAAAGGGTCACCCCATTGGTTAACATGGGGCACAAGGGTCTTCAGGTATCCACCTACCAGATATGCTCTGGCTACACCCCTTTGTTCCTATATAACTTATATTTTTACTGTGTGCGCACTGAGACTGAGACTGTAACTGAGAATGTAACAACATGCGTTGAAAAGCCGCTTGTACGCGGCAAGCCTTCGCCGGCTTTCGCTGACCGGCAAATAGAACTTCTCACTTTCTAACTATCGCTACTGTAACCAATAAAAGACTTTGTTATTGAAATGTAGCGATCGCTTCGTTCCTCCGCTCCGATCGCGCTAGGCAAGCGCTGAATGGGTCCACAAGCCCCCAACTCTGCTATAAACACTCCAAATAAACAACAGACGTGGTGTGTTTGTGTGGGAGTTGTCATTTAATACTCTCTAGTTAAAATTAAGCCATTTGTTCCTATATATCTTGAAGAGCCCCCTTCCCCCATGTCCTGGTGAGCCTGCATTCTATTTCCTCCCACAGCCTTGTGCAGCACCAAACAAAAACACAACACAACAACAACAACAACAACAACAACAATAGGTATTTATATACCGCCTTTCTTGGTCATCAGATTGCTCCTTTGACTTTAATTCAAGGCGGTTTACATAGGCAGGCATTTTCTAAACCGCAAGGGTTTTTACAAATCAAAGTTCTAATCTTTCAAGAACAACTACATGCAGATGACACTTTCATCGTCCAGTCCTTCTTTCTCGCCACACGATTGCCTTCCACCGGCTGATAAGCTGCTTCTTTGCTCTCACCAAAGAACAGCTGGCCGCCCAAGCACAACTCCCCCTCTCACAGGCAGCTGAGACAGCTCAGGTCTTATCAGCCGCATTCTTGACGTCTGCCGCAAACGGAAGCTTCCGGTGGTTTCAAACTAGCAACTTTCGGATCTTATCTTCGGGCAATTACTGTGGCTTGACCAGACCTTCTGCCCTTCTGAAAAATGAAGTCTTTCTCCTCCCCTCCTCCCCTAGTCCCCCACCTTCTGGAAACAACCTACTCCCATACCATTCTCTTCTGAATGCCAGCTTCCAGATTGCCACAAGGTGTTTTGGCATGATTAGATGGAGAAGTGGCAAAAAGGTAAGCAAGAACACACACATAGACTAAAAGGACTCAAATCAGGGACTTGAGTCATGTCTAGTCTAGACGCTTTTTTCAAATCACTGGCCGTGAGTCAAGTTGGAGTCAGTCATGTCCACACCTCAAGTTGTCAGAAACAGGGATTTTGCATGACTTGAGTCAAGTCAATCCAAGTCAAATGCCCATCCCTGGAGATACGACATAGACTTGTTAGTGAATGGTTCAAACAGCTTCCTTGTAAAGAAGCCTACACCATGGCTTCCTCACAACAAGCTGCCACAGGAGGTGGTGATGACATCTGGCCTAGATGCCTTTAAGAGGGGATTGGACAGATTTCTGGAAGAAAAGTCCATCATGGGCTATAGGCCATGATGGATTATGCAACCTCCTTACATTAGTAGTAGGCTATTTCAGAGTAAGGGAGTGGCAACAGGATGCAAGCATCTTGTCTTGTGCTTCCCTGGGGCACCTTGTGGTCTGCTGTGAGATACAGGAAGCTGGACTAGATGGGCCTTTGGCCTGATCCAGCAGGGCTCTTCTTACGTTCTTATGGAACATTCACTATGTTGTCTCCGAAACTAGATGTATTAGGACAAAACTGATGCCATTTTTGGAATCAACACCCAAAATTCATATAAAATGACCATAAATTTTGAAAAAGGTTTTCCTGGCCCTCAATTTAGTAGGCCTGTTTGATTACCTTTTACTCCTTGGTGAGATGTCTACACACACTGGCAATCAGAATTTTGGTTGTAAACATGGAGAATGGTTGGGAAAAGGACATACTACAGTAGGTTGTGGACTGCAGGTTACTCACTTTATTCAGAGAAAACTACTCCTTACTGTTAGACCTGAGAAAGGAAAGAGTAGTGGTAGGATAAATGTTTCACATACGAGAAGGAACCATTTCCAAGGTCACCATTTGCTCCCATAGAAAGTTATTTTTTTAGTCTTTTCTTTTTTTTAACTGATCAGGAGGTCAGCAGGGAGGGTGGAATGTGGCAGGTTGGGAAAGAAGAAGGGTAGCAGCAGGGAAAGGCAGGAGGTGTGTCGGGACAGGAGGGAGTGGCATCTGCAAGTGACTTGTGCCAGATGCTATCTTGTCTGATAGCAACTGGTGCATCCAGCGGTGTCATGCAGCCGGAATGCTGGGCGGGAGGAACGGGTGAGCGGCAGCCCGCCCGTTGCGTTCCGGTCTGTTTCGCCGTCTCCCCCGCCCCCCGCGTGCCGCTCACCTGTTCCTCCCGCCCAGCGTTCCGGCTGCATGACACCTCTGGGTGCATTCCCTTTGAGGATTGTCCTGAAAATGTATGTTGTGAAAAGGAATAGCTTGTGTTTTTCCTACAATATAGCAGAAACGTACTGGATTATTAAATGCCAGATGGGAATTCTGAGACACATTGTAGACACTTCATATTTCAGTGTCTCAGATAATAGCAGACTGAGACCCCCCCAGGAAACAAATGATGGCCACAGGTGATATAGGGCTACAATGTTTCAAGAACCCAGACAGGGTATTTTTATCTTTTGTCAGCACATACTGTATATTGAAGAAAGTTTTGTGTTCTCTTTTACTTGTTCTTCAGAATATATGTATACATGGAAGATCATTCCGAGGATAACCATGATTTGTGTCTGAGTGTATTGCATACAACTCATCTCTTGTTTGTGGTTGTCATAATTTGGATTCTGATGAGGATGAAACTGAAAGCGGATTTCAGACTCATGTGCTCTGTCTTCTGCTGTCTTCATCATCTCTAGAAAATAATGGATTCTGAGAATTGGTGTTGAGTCAGTAACAGATTGCCGCAGTTCACTACTAGAGTTATGTTAAATCTGCAGCAGCAATAACATAAAGGAGCATTATGACACTTCAAAGATTAACTCATTTGGTTCAGCCCAAGAATTTGTAGACTAAACTGTCCTCCATCAGACGCATGGAGTGAAATCCTCAGTAAGTATGTATGAGTATTTTTTTAAATGAAACAATGAATTTGCAAGAGGAAATAAAACAAAGTGGATCTTGTAACAAGCATAAAAATATGCTTGTTTTAAGGCACAATGTAGGGACAGTGACAATTCACAATTAATGATAATGACCTTATAGTTCTGCTGTCAGTTATTTATTTATTTTTAAAATTTGTATCCCACCCTTCCCCCCACAAAGGGGACTCAAGGCAGCTTACACAATTCATTAAAAGAGTATTAAAATTAAACGAATACTAAAAACATCAACCAGAACCACCAATTAGAACCAGAACTACCACGATCACCAACAATTTAAAAACGCCAGCCCACTGTCTACTCTAACGGCTTCTGAAATAAAAAGGTTTTTAAGACCATGTTGAAAGGACTCCAGCAAGTGGGCAGTTCTTACTTACAAGGGGAGGGCATTCCATAACTGAGGAGCCACTACCGAGAAGGCCCTATTCCTGGCCACCACCCCTTCACCCCCTTCTCTGGAGGCAGCACAGATAGAAGGGCCCCTCAGATGACCTGAGCAGATGGATGGGATTGTATGGAAGAAGGCTATCCCTCAAATACTCTTGACCATATTATGACCCAATCCTGTCTGGAGCAAATGCTGCTGGACCTAGTGTTCCAGCTGTTGAACAGGCTTTACGGCATTGTAAATTATGTTCCGGAAATGCGCAGAGCTGCTTACTTCTGGGCTACTGCCAAAGACAGTAGGGAGGACTATGCATGCAGTGATGAAGAAGAGCTGTACCAACACTGGTTGAAGCTGGCAGGGTAGCAGGGATGGAGTGGGAATGGGCGAATTGAGACGGAATGAGAGATTGCTGGGATTAGATGTTCGAGGGCTAAAGGGAGTGGCATCTGGCATGACTTACTTCCCAAGGATATTATCTCCTCCATAGCCAGCCAAGTGTATTTGGACTTATGCCAAGGACTGAAGAACTCAATTCCAAAGAGACCCATTGGTGATCAAGGGATTTACAGAGGGGTAAGGGAACGTATTTTCCCTTCCCTTTTCCAAGTCTCCTGATCAGATTCCCCCTCGCCAATAGTATGAAGCACAGTCTGTTTTGGCACAGTTGCATGTTATGGTACAGGAAAAGAAAGTAATGTGATTAAAAAAAAAACCCATGTCATGTTTCGTGCTCCCTCCTTTGCTGGTGCCAAGTTTTCTATAAACTCTAATTCAGCTTTTTTCCTCAATCTAACACTCCTTTGAAGTGTTTCTATTGAAAGATTTAAAGGCTGCAGAAGATGTCCTGGTAGAACAACATGTTCTCCCACTGTTTTCTAGATACCGCCATTTCTAGTGTCAGCTTTGTGTCCATTTATTTTTGCATAGAATGTTCTGTTTCTCCCATATAGACATTAAAAGAACACTGCTGGCAAACAGTAGCATATATCATACCAGATGCTTTTAAAAAGCACCAATTGCTCTGTAATTTAAACATAAACCTTGAAAGAATAAATCTGACATCAGTGTAATGATATAAGAGCTAGGTATGTTCCTCAGTAGAAAAGAAATGTAAGAAAACGGCAAATGTTTGAAACATGCAGCTGCAATTACTAAAGTTGATGGTTATGTAGAAACACATTTTTATCAATTGCAACTCATTGAAATGCAGTAATTCATTTGATTAAACACAATTTGCATGAGCACACATGTTGATACCAACTGTCAGCCAACTGTTAGCAATGTTATGCATCTGTGGGGCTCCCCACACACCCTGGAGGCTGGCACTGGCAGAGGTGAGTAGGAAAAAAACAACACTCTGCCCCTGCAGCAGTGTGATCCTGGGTATTGCATTGCTGCTGTAGGACCCCCCCCCCACACACACACACACATACACCTACAGTGCTCCTAACTCCTTTGTAGGAGTTGGGGAAGCACTGGTCTTTCCCATTATTTCAATCAATCAATCAATCAATCAATCACTAGTATTTATATACCGCTTTTCAACACAAGTTCACAAAGCGGTTTACAGGCAAATAATAACATTAAAGTTAACTGGCTCCCTGTCCCAAAAGGGCTCACAATCTAAAAGAATGGAGAACACCACCAGCAAGAGTCACGAGAAAGACACTGTGCTGGGGTGAAGAGGGACAATTGCTCTCCCCCTGCTAAATATAAGAGGACACCACTTGAATTTCTCACCACATTATTTCTCACTTTCCCACTTGCTGACAGCTTGCGAAGGCATTTGTGCTCATGTCATTTGTACATGATTATGCTATGATCGATTGTTGTCCAATTAGTTTCAGCTGAAAATTATATATAAAAAGATATTTTGCATATAACAATCAGATTTATTAATTGCATGAAACTGTGGGTTTCAGACATTTGCCATTTTCTGTGTGAGTGCTGCAGTTCCTTGAGAAGCGAGAAAAGCTTCCAATATTCTCATTTGTTTTAAATCAAATACTAAATCACTACGAGTGATTTAAATTAAATCACTACTAGAAAATGATGGGTTTAAAAAAATGGAATAAAATAGTAAATAGTAGACTTAAAGAACTGACAGTTGGTTGGGGTTAAATATGCTTGAAAGCTTTATAACTACAAGAATGGTTCCATCGTAAGTTGCTGAAGGGGAGCTGAGGCAGTAAAATTGGTGTCACTGAAAAGATACTCCAGGCGAAGGCATGTCATCATCTATCAGGGCTAATGAAATCATCCTTGCCACAGAGAAGGGAATGAATAGGATGCCTGAGCCAAAAATTCTTCCATCGTAAGTGACTCTGTCATTCATAGTGCATGTGCATGTATTACCTGCAGCCATAAGATGCAAGAACAGTCCTAAGCAAAGTCATGAAACCCTATGACAATCCCAGGGTGCAATCCTAACCAGGAGTTGGGTCAGCACAGTTAGACCTGGAAAGTTTGGCCGGCAAAGGGACACTGTAAAGTGTGTTTGGACCACTCTTTGAAATGGGCAAACTTCTGTGTGCTGGCCTCTCTGACTCGGAGAGTGGTTCAAACATACTTTACGGTGTCCCTTGTGCCGGCCAAACTTTGCTAGCCTAACCTTGCCTGTCTAACTCCAGGTTACAATCAACTGTTCCCTATACACTTTACCTACATCCTCCTATATTTAGGTGAAGAAAAGTGGTAAAAGTCAAAGAAAGAAAATACACAGAATTCAGCCCCAAAAACTTGTGTTAAGAATTTCTCCTGCTGTGAGTGGAACACTTTTCTACCTTGACAACTGTACTGCTATAGAAAATCCTGTTAACTAGTAAGCCACTGTCTCACAATAAGGGCTTGATCTGCAGTTCCAGTCTTTAAAAAAATCTCTGAATTCCCTTCTCACCTTAGGGGGTTCGCTTGTTAAGAGACCACACTGTGCACTTGTTGAAATATGGAAATATGTCACCTTTGAATTTCTTTTTTCTTGTTTGATTGCTGACTGACAACTGAAGTCTCTTTGGTTCTCTGCTGGTTTCAAAAAATGTGTTTGCTAGTGCATGGACTTTCTGAGGGTATCTAGTAACATGATGGCTTATAAGCACTAGTAGTTCTTGGCATATCACATCAGACTGAGGAAAACATTGTGTTTGGAGCTATGGATTGGAGTTTTGAGCTGTTGTAGAATAACAATATGGATCACTGCCTTGTCGTGGTGAAGGGGCTTGAGTAGCTTAATGAAGCTGTGAGCTATGCCATGTAGGGTTACCCAAGACGGACATGTCATAGTAGAGAGTTCTGACTAAACGTGATCTTCTGGAGAAGGAAATGGCAGCCCACTCCAGTACTCTTGCCAAGAAAACCCCATGGATTACAGTACAAAAAGGCTAAACGATATGACACTGGAAGATGTGCCCCTCAGGTTGGAAGGTGTCCATTATGCTACTGGGGAAGATTAGAACACGAGTACTAGTAGCTCCAGAAAGAGTGAAGTAGCTGGGCCAAAACCGAAAGGAAGCTCAGCTGTGGATGTGTCTGCCTTCCCTCAGCCGGGGGTGGAGATGACCAGTGCCACCCTACCTGGTCATCACCCCTGGGCACCGAGTGGCGCGGGGCCCTTCCAGCTGGGCGACCGCCGCCAGCACCAGATCCACCTGGGCCCAGCAACAACCACCCGGCGCTCCAGCTAGAGCCTCATCCAGCCGGCCAGATCCCCAGAAGGGCCCCCCCCCCGGCTGCTCCGCCAACCCGCCGCCCTCCGGGAGCCAGGCCTGGCGCCTCTCCTTTTAAGCCCGAGGGACCACCGCAGGCCCAATCAATGGGCTATACCCTATGATGTGACATGGCCCCGCTCCTGTTTGTATTGCATCCAATGAACGTGAAGGCCCTGTGCCAAATAAACGGCCTCAGGCAAACGTCAGCTCGAGCCTCCCGTCTCTCTCTGTGCAGCGGCGAGCAACAGCACCTGCGCGTCCACGAGCACCATCGCCCCCAGATGTCCCAAGCAGCGGGCGAGGCGCCAATGGAGTTCACACACCAACATGCAGCACAGAAATATACCACACACTTTAATGGATTCCCATTCTACCACCCATAAGCAGCTTACTTAAATATGATGGCATAAATATCTCAGAAACAGCAGATCACAGGAAAGGAAACTGCAAGAGCATGTTCTGAGGCCTCCCCCACCTTCAGAAAGCCAACTAACGCCTTCAGAGACCTTAAAATGTCACTTCCAGGAAGTGACTATTTTCAGCCTTCTGAAGGCGTTCTAGGGTCAGGAAGGCTGCACGCTGCTTTCCTAGTGGTCAGAACACCCTCTGCACAAACCAGAGCACATCTTGGAGGTTGCAGCCCTTGCCAGCAAGGTCAGGAGGGCCAGAGGCTAATAAGGGATCTGAAGCTTGCTCCGAGCTAGATAGAGGCTCTCCTCAGAATGCCAGATGCAAGGGAGAGGCAGCAGGATGCAAACATCTTGTCTTGTTGTCTGATGCATCTGCTGGACCACTGTGAGATACACGAAACTGGACTAGATGGGCCTTTGACCTGACCGAGTGGGGCCTCTGCTTATGTTTTTTAACAAAATAAACTGATACTGTTTTGGTTGCATTAATGTGAGCATTAATATTTTAAAATGCCACACTTGAAGCAAACCTGCTGCTTTAACAGTATTAACTCTTAGTCACAGAGTATTAACTCTTAGTCACAGAGATAACTGTTGTATTTTCAAAGTTCTATATGCCCACTGAGCATTGTTAAAACAAGCAAATGCTATATGTTAATCTTTATTGGCCTGTGAATTTAATCATGCATAACCATGAAGAGCTTTTTTTTATTATTAAATAGCTCTCCATCCATTACTTATAATTTTCTCAAAGGAAGAGCAATAAAGAGGTCAAAGTCCACTGCATGTCTCACGGTTCATTTACATCAACGCATTCCCTGATTTTCGGTGGATTTGTCCTAAACGTGCACATTTTTGTATATTTTTTTTAAAAGGGCAGTGCCATCCAAGTTACAGAAATGAAGAATTATAGGAGTGCCCTGGTCATGTTGTTGCCGACACTGCTCTTACACACACACACACACACACACACACACACACACACACACACACACA
>JAJKFI010000006.1:24116699-24191014 GCA_029204185.1 Lerista edwardsae
AAGGCAGAAGGGCGGCCCCGGGGGAGGATTGGGCCTGCAAGGGCAGAAGGTGGCAGAGTCTGCCACTGAATCCTGAACCCTCTCCTGGGCCATAAGGCCAACCCTGGCCTCCTCAGTATTATGCCGCAGATCCATCAGGGGCACCAGGGCTCTGCATAGGGTAAGGGAACTGATGTTCCCTTACTCTGATGAGACCTCCAGGTGCCTCCCTGGCCCTACAAGATTTCAGCGCCACTGTAACACTGGGTGCTGGGGAAGCACAATCCTAACCTGGAGTTTGGCCAGCAAAGTTTGGCTGGCATAAAGCGCATTTGGATCACTCTTAGCATCAGGGAGGATGGTGCACGTCTGTGTGCTGGCCTCTCTGACTCCGAGAGTGGTCCAAATGTATGTTATGGTGACCCTTGTGCCAGCCAAACTTTGCTGGCTTAACTGTGCTGGCCTAACTCCAGGTTAGGATCGCACCCTAAATGTTGTTAATTAACTCATGTAGCAGAGAATAAGCTGGGGTACAATCATTTTTCCTAGTGTTTGCTTTCCACAGAGGGAGTTTTCATGTGAGGTAAGCATCTGAAAGTACTGTCACCCACTGATGGCATTTCAGGACTTAGGTAGCAATTTCATTTTGCTGCTCAGAAGTGGCCTGCAATGCTCAGGCAAGCTTATATTTTGAATTACTGAAGACTGTAAGTCAAGCAAAAGGAATGAAAATAGAAAATTATTTACGGAGATATGTTGTGGAGATGGATACTTACGTCCATTGTGACGTGGAATAATACTCCTCCTATATAGTTACTCTGAATACCCACATTGGCAATTTATAACGGTAAAAAGGTAAAGTTTCCCCACAACCAAATGGTCTGGTCGTGACCGACTGTAGGGGGCGGTGCTCATCTCCGTTTCAAAGCCTGTAGCGCCAGCATTTTGTCCAAGGACAAGCTTCCGTGGTCACGTGGCTGGCATGACTCTACACCGTAGCACATGGAACACTAATACCTTCCCACCGAAGTGGTGCCTATTGATCTACTTGCATTGAGGTGCTTTCGAACTGCTAGGTTGGCAGGAGCTGGGACAAGCAACGGGAGCTCATTCTGTCACGCAGTCTTGAACTCCCAGCCTTCCGGTTGGAAAGCCCAGCAACAGCGAATTAACCTGCTGCGCCACGACGTCCCGGGTGCCAATTTATACTTTTCCATTAAGATAAAAAAGATTATTAATATTGTAGATAAAACTGTGGAAAGTTGGGTGAGAATTAAATTTTATATATCCTAAACACAATAATCTGTTGCTTTAGTTCTTGAAAAAGTTTTCTTTTAAAGTCATTTCAAAGTTCCAATTATACTTTATATTCACTTTATACGAAAATGGCTTTCAAATGAATAGTACATTACAGTCTTGAAAGATATCTAGTGGAAGTCTTAGTTAGTAAATGGAGAGGCTACATTGTTTATCAGATGATTGTTCTATTCAAAATCCTTATGTGGAAAAGGAACGATTCTATTCTTTTATGATGTACAGGTTAACAAAAGGAGAGAAAATGAATTGTTCTGTTTTTGTTCAAAAGCTAGAATTTCTAATAAGTTTCTCTTCCTAGATCAATAGAAAGCAGTATTTTGCACTTCTGAAGTTCATATATGCAATGAAATTATCATGCTTCCCTGACAAATATAAATTCAGATATGTATGTATATTAAATTTGGTGGGCTTCTTAGAAAGATTGCTGTGTGGAATATTTGTATTTCTTTATATGCTTTTTTTCTTGTTATATCTGGTTGGACCCTTTTCAAAGCCTCTGCATTGCATTTACAGATTTTTTCTGTTATACATAAAGGAGGCATGACCCAAAATAGCGTAGGAGGAACTAAGTACCGATACAGAATTTGCACTTGGGGCTACAGAAAGATCACTGTGTGGTACCCTCTTTGAAGAGGGGTAGTGCTACTAAGGGAGCAACGTGGAAGAATTATCAATAAAGTGTATCTTCAGACAGACACAGGGCGACTGGCCCTTGCTGCAGTGTTCAGAGGAAAAGTGGCTAGAGTGACATAAAATTGCTCCATTGAAAAAGGATCCGGACAAGATGTGAATAGTGTTGTGCAGAAATAAAGAACCCCATTTAAAGATGAACTTTGGAGAGAGAACTTTCAATCAAGGGGTACAGATTTATTAAGGAAAGGAACAGATATGAAAGGCAATTTACAAAATAATACATTTTCACCGATAGTACAAGAAAACTACTTCCTGACACAAGGCAATACGAATGTGCATTTGTTGCATCTGAGAAGCTAAAAGAAGGAAAAACACAGGTTGGAAGGAATGTAACCTAACCTTTTCCCTCTGGGCTGTAAACTTGGAAGGTAGAAGATGGAGAGGGTTTAGAAATAGAATTGTAGAGAAAACAAGAAAGCCAATAGCACAATTATAGCTACAGTCTCAGAAGGCAGCCCTCTCCCTTGTGTGCTAGATTTTGGGCAGCATTTAGAGCAGCCATTTTCAGATGAAAACAAGTCTTGTCAAACATGGCTGTTATAACTTCTTACAATGCAAAAGGATCTCAAAGTGCTTTGAAAAATGGAACATTTGGACCATCTTAACTACTTTAGGACTCAATCTTGAGCCCCACAGCATGGGTCATGGCTTTTTCAGGTGGGGCGAGAGGTGGGGAGGGGCTGGGATGGAGGCCCTTGTCTTTGCACTGGCTAAATAGTGCCCAGATGAGTTATCTTAACGCACCAAGAAAGAGCCTGTAGAAATCATCCCCCTAGAAAGAGAATTAAAACATCTCAACATGTTTTCCTCAGAGCTACACTCTGACCCCGGACGAAGGGGATAAACATCCCCTTCCTCCAGAGAGCCTCCCACGGCTGCCACCTGGCTACCACTGCTTGCTTGGGCCGTTGGGCAGCTCAGGATTGGGCTGTCCATTGCAAGTAATTTAGTTGCAAGTAAATGGCTACGTGGAATTTTCATGTTCAACGCCAGTGTTCCTCTGAATATCTGTTGCCACTAATCTTGTGGTTCAAATTCTCCATCATACTCAAGCTACTCAGTCAATCCTGTCCCTAGAGGTTGATCTTACACCATGTTCTGTGTGTTGGATAAAATGAATGGGGGTTGTGGTGGAGATATGTGAAATAAAATGCCTCACAAAGGAACATTATGGAAAAGAAACTTGGGAAACAAAGGGGAAAGTATTAGAGTTCTTTCACATTGGGGGGCTTCTGAACCTTGATGCAAAGTTATCATGTACAGTAGTTCATCAAGGAAATCATTTCCATGATGGTGCCAATTTAATATATGTTAGTAGTACGTGTAGTAGTAGTAGCATATGTTCAGAAGCTACAGTTAGTACAAAATGCAGCAGCCCGGGTGGTGACTCAGTAGGAGCTGTTACGCCAGAAACCTCTGCCGGGCCTCCCTGGGATCCCTGATGCCCACTTCAGGCTGGGTAGTTTCCCCTTTAACCACTTTGGTGCAGCAGTAGAGCGAACACACCCAGGGCTCACCTTCTCAGTTTGCCTGTTCAGTGGCCGCAATTGCACCAGTCCACATCAGTTGGAAGCCAAAAGCCCAAGCCAGAATCAGAGTCCAAGGTTGGGGTTAGTCCACAAGCAAGGTCCAGTAGTCCACAAGCCAGTCCAAGGGTCGGTAAGCTAAATCAAGTCCGTAAGCCAGTCCAAGGATCAATAAGCCAAGTCAGGTCCAAATCCAGGTTACACAACACCAGTCTGTTATCCAAGCTCGTAGTCATTAGTTCATTCAGGTTTGTCAGTTCTCTCCAGCTCCTCTCACCCTAAACATTTCTCCTACTATACACCCACACCTTCTCCTTCCCCCAGATGCTCCTTATATCCTGTCTACAAGCCTCTGAGTGGCAGCAGCTGTGCAGCCCAACCCCTGCTACCTCCTTGGTGTTGATCCTGTAGGTACTTAGACCAAGGGTCACTGTTGGCACCATCTCCTGCCTCCTCGGGGTGATCTTCTGCATTTTTACTACAGGAGCACTCCTTCAGCAGCTGCAGTGGCTGCCCATTCACTTCTGATCCCAACTTAAGATGATGGTACTGATCTTTAAGGCCCTTCATGACTAAGGCCCAGCCTACCTAAAGGACCATCTTCTCCCATACATACCTGTTCATCCTCTTAGATCATCTAAAGGGGTTCTCCTTCAGGTGCCCCCTCTGTCCCAAGTTAAAGGGATGGCAACTTGGGGACGAGCCTTCTCTGTAGCGGCTCCACAAATATGGAATTCCCTACCAGAAGAACTAACACTCCCTCATGGCCTTTCGGAGAGAGCTCAAATCATACCTATTTAGTCTGGCCTTTGGATGACGTGTGGCTGTCTGCCCTCTGCCCCTCTGGTATATTGTCATAGTCTGTTTCACTCCCCTGGTCAATTGTTTTTCCCACCCTCCAATACGTCCTGATATGGAGAATTGGGTCTAGTTTTCATTCCTGTTCACTCTCGGTGTTCCCGTTAATGTTTAATTTGTTGTTATTTTAATATGTTGTTTTAATGTGTTTTACTTATCATGTTTTACGTATTATGGTTACATTGTATTTTGTTTGTTCTCTGTAAGCCGCTTTGGGCATTTACTTTGGCTTAGGAAAGGTGGGGTATAAATTCTTCAAATAAAATAATAATAGTATGCCAGACCTGGTGGTACATACAGTCACAATCCTACCATATAAGCAACATGTTTGAAGGCTAATACACAGGAAAATATTACATTTTCAGTGTAGGAAATCCTTTCAAGGGGCCTGGTTGCACAGAAACACGTGTAAACTACACCAGTCGGATTCCTACGGGGGAGGGGGAATGGTAAGTTTTGCAGGAGCCTGCTCTCCTGTGTAACACTGCCCCTCCTTTTCACCTCCAGAGCCATTAGCAGCTCAGAGAGCAAAGCTTGGAGCCAGCTCTTGGAGTCATGAATGGCTCTGGAGGCGAGGGGAGTAGCCGCGTTACAGAGGAGATCAGGCTCCTGCAACACTTAGCATTTTGCCCCTCCTGCAGGAATGCCACTGAACTATACAAATATGAATGGGTGGGATGATGCCGTTACTCCTCCCAGTTGTACTATTCATCTTCAGTGTTGCCACTAAAAGTAACCATTTCATATTGCTACCCTCCCCCCCCCGTGGCTCTTATGCACCTGCATTGCTGCAGTGAAGCATGGCTAGACCTTAAGCAGCTTCTAAATCACAGTGGCAGTGCTCCATTTGGAGCTTCTTGTTATGGAAAGTGCACTTAGTCAGAGATTGCTGCTGTGCTGGGCCTTGGGTGGGTCCTACTGCCTTGGCAGTCACGTGACCAGGTGAAAGGTGCTCCTGTGTTGCCATGTTTCACACCCACCCAATTGCAACAGGCTGTTTGTTGCTATTGAGAGAGACTGGAGAAGTATTTTGCAGTTGCCTGCCAGGTCCAGGACATGGAATTACATCTGTAACATGCCATATTTACTAGGAAATCACAGAACAAATGATCGCTTTTCGCTTTTTTCTCCCTCCACCCTAGTGCCAGGAGAAGAGATTTGCCTGGGGCTTGTTTTTCAGTGTTACGGTTTTGTAGAGTGCTACCAGATATGAATGGCAATGCATGCTTTGGATTTGCATTTGTATGTGCAATTGTTTTATGCACAAACAGAAACTTGGAGGCAGAGTATAGGCAGTGAGGGCACAATCCTAACCTGGAGTTACGCCAGGACAAATCATTCTCCCTGACTCCAAGAATGATGCAAACACAGTTTACGGCACGTTTGCAACACTCCTGGGCCAGCACAAGTGACTTGTGCCAGCCTAACTCCAGGTTAGGATTGCGCCCTGAGACGCAGTATGAATGCATCAGTTACTTGTTTGTTTTCAGTGTCTATCTCCAGTCTGCAGATATATACTAAACTTGGTGGGGAATATTTTCCTGCTGCTGTGTATGTTGCTGGTAATACTTCTCTCACACCTTTATATCCAGATCAAAGGTATACTAAGGTGGCTGTTACTTTTTCTGTGCAGGTACCATACTTAGCAGCTTAATCTTCATTGAATGTGACATTAGGACTTCTATCCTACCATTTCATTTTATTTCCTCTTCCTTTTTTCATATTTGCAGTTCACCTTCCCTTTTCAATCGTTTCATACACTGCTCAGATATAAAGTAATGAGCAAATATGACCTTGTAGCACAGGGAAGGTGAAGAGTTTTCATTATAGCTACCTTGTTACTCAGCTTCTGTATATATGTATAGGAAACAGCAAAAAGCCGAAAGAACAGCAGTTTACTTTGAACACATTAAACTGCTCTTTCACAACTTTCCTGCCTTTTCTGTAAATCTCTTCTTTTCCAGCAGCCTTGCACTCCTATTTAGATACTTATCGTTTTCCTATATTTGCTTTCGTGTCAAGTGAATGTCTCTTTCTGGATTTGTGAATTGTATTTTGGCATTTGAGTTTTAAAAGAGATGTTCCAACAAGCATTTCATTTAGAATATACTGTCAGAACTTGCATAGTGACTGAAATTTCTATTGACGCATGATCAATAAAGTTTAGAGAGGTACAAGTTAATCGTACAGTGGTAGGCATGTTGGATTTTTCTCTTGCCACTTAGCGGTAAATAGCAAACTTTGACTATACAAATTTAAGACTGCACTTTATACTGTGTTTCTTTTATGAATGGCCAAGTATCAATGGATTTGAATGGTTTCTTGATCCATGTGGTGAACTTGGTCTACCCTTCTCTTTCTGTAGTTTGAATTGGTAGCCCAAGCTACTATCAGTGATGTTCTTTGCACAAATCTATCACAGTCAGCATAGGATGGTTCCACCTTGCAACAGAGAGAGCCAGTGCTGGATGTTATATTCACCATTTCAGATAGCTCCATTGGACATTAAATTGCAATCATAGTGGCCAGAAACAAAAGCTTCCCACAGCTACTGCTGTGGTAGCTGTCTAGAACTATAGGCCTGTAATTAACATTGTTTCATAAAGATTGATGCTTACAAGTGGTTGACTGTGGTGTAGACTAAGATTACTTAGACCAGGGGTGTCCATTATTAAGCAGGAAGTGACATCATTAAGCAGATGATGGCCAGAAATAAGCATTTTGTTCTCACATAGAAACTTATCAGCTGCAAATGACAGAAGAGAAAATGTGCAAATCTTGTTCATAATTTCAAGGTATGAGAATGTCCAATTATCATGCTGGGAAAGCCCAATTATGACCATGGGGAGGAAATTGGTTCCTGTGGGGGCTCATCTGGCCTGTGGGCTTTATGTTTGACACCCCTGACTTGAGTGTAATCAAGAGTGTAATCATAATCCCCATGCTTTGTACTTGGGCCCCCTTACCTTGAGGAGATCTCCATCATGCAAAATTTCCCTATAGCAGTGGTTCCCAAACTGTGGGTTGGGACCCAGTTTCAGGTGGGTCATGAAGCACCTAAAGTAGCGATATTGAAAATATGGAAAGATAAGACACTGGAATGTAGGAGGGGTACATGGTTGTTTTGCTGGTATCATGGTTGTAAATAGGCTTTTTTTCTGATTCACTGAAAATGGCTGAGAAATAATCCAGTTTATTGCTCCATTCTCAGGCAAGCAGCAGGCTCTGGCGTCACAATGGCGGTACTTCTGGTCATGGCATTATTTCTGGTCGGTCCTGGAGAGATGGTCATCCTAAAAAGTGAGCCCTGATGCTAAAAATTTTGAGAACCACTGCTCTATAATATACAGCAAAGCCCATGCTGGCACCCCTGGCCTGCTGGCAATTTGTGCTGGATTGGATTGCCCATCCATCAATTCCAGCTGCAGGTGATAAGAAGTGTGTCTAGTCTATGTAGTCATCTGGAAACCATCAACAGTTTTGCTTTCCATGTGCACTTGCAAATTGCATACTTGAGCTTCCAAGGAGAATGTGATTCCATGCAGAACAAATTGAACGTTGCCGTCAAGGATGATGAGCTCTAGAATGAAAACTCCATTTTACCTGAATTAAGTTTAGGTTTGTTTGGCCTTGTCCTGAGCATCATCACTTCGACACATCTATTTGAGGTTCAACCACCTCCTTGAAATCAGATGTTTCAGACTAGAGATAGAGCTGTGTGTCATCTACTTACATGGTGAAAATGTTAAAATGTTGGCCTCATCAATGTATTCCAAATTACCATTCCCAGTGGTTACAGGTAGATGTTAAAAAGTATGTGGGAAGGGGATAAGACAGAACCCTGTGACACACCATAGATCAAAATGGGTAGAACAACCATCTCCCTTCATTACCTTCTGGGATTGTCCTTCTGGTAAGGACAAGAGCCACTGCAAAAGAGTGCTCCCCGTAGTCCCATCCCAGCCAGGCAACCCAAGAAAAAAATCATAGGATAATATTGTCCGTAAAGAAGTTCAGAAAAGTCAAAAAGTCATATTTCCCCATCTGTCTCCAAGCATACATCATACACTCCCTCTCTAAACCAGGTCAGAATCCAATCCAAAGTGGAATGATAAGCAGTAGGGTCAGTCCTCTTTATGCAACCTTATTATCTGTGAGGGGTAGAATTGCTAATTTCCTTGTTATCAGAGCCTCTGTCCTTGTTATCCACTATTCAGAGACATTCCAAATGCTGCCGGGACCTTCAGAATGGCACCTGTGACCAGCACAGAAAATGGCTGGCAGAAGCGTCCACCAGCAATGTTTAAGGGTCCATGCTGGTCGCAGGTACCATTCTGAAAATCCCTGCAGCCTCTGGAAGGTGTCTGCAGCATTCAGAGATCTTTCCTGCTGCACTCTGCTGGCTTCCTGAGGGTCTCTGCTGGATTCTTCTGATGGAAGATAAGGTGCCCCTTGCACCCAATCCCATTGATCCTATAGGATCAATGATTTGTTATATGTGAATTCACTATCTGTGAAGATTTCCAGGAACCTAACCCTGGTGGATAATGATGATTGACTGTATATGCATATTCCTAATATTAATAATAATCAAAATACATTGATCCTCTTTTTAAGTTACAAATAACAAGAAATTATTACTTCTATCGTCTAAAGCTGCATTTTGAGATGCATATCTACAGCATACATGTAAGTTGTTTTCTGATTTGAATTCTTATTTAGAGTCTTACCTCCATTTTTTAAAAATCTTATTAACACTTTCAGGTCTAGAGGTATTTCTCCTGAAGACAATTCTAATTTTGAACCTGCTTGCTTGATAAACATTTGCATTGTTACCATGGTTATGTGTGGGCTTCTGACTAACTTCTCAGCAAGATCCATCAAATCTAAATGCCTGAAGGTATTACGAATTTGCACTAGGACATAGCAATGTCACTATCTTGTAGAACAATTTAATGGCTGTTATTTACTCTACCAGAGGGGTGTATAATTAGCACAAGATAAATTAGACAGGAACTTGAAAAATCGCAGCTGATGTCAATATATGAGATTTATGCCTTAGATTCTTCTTACACATATTAACACAACCCTTTAGCGCTGTTCCTTTTTTTGCCTTGAGTATCTGGAAAATTTAATTCCAACTAGGTCATTATGATTTTGTTTCTTACATCTTATTTTTCTTAATTATTCCAACCTGCTTCTAGACAGTCCTTTTTAGAGAACAATATTCACTGAAAAGAAAAATCAAATGTAGAATTCACAGAAAAGGTGTTCAGATTTTACAAGACAATCCTAGGGTCTTGGTCAGTGACTGCTATGGTAAAGCAAATGCTGGTGTATTTGATTGAGGGGGGCATACTGCTCCCACATGTTGAGTGAGGAAGAATATAAGCCAGAAGGCACTTCCTTGTATTGCTAAGAACACGACCATAGATAAATGAGTGCTCCATACATTCATTTCTTGGGGGTGTAGGGGCAGGGAGAAATGAAAGAAAATATCATATTGATCTAATTTCTGTTTCACTGTCTATTGGTCTAGAGCAGGATAGATTTGATTTAAATCGAGTCGATTTAAATCACGATTTAAATCATGATTTAAATCACTAGTAAAATTCAAATGGCTTGATTTAAATCAACTCGATTTAAATCATAATTTTTAAAGAGCAGCTGTCATCTCTGTCCCGCAGTGGCTCCTCCTCTGACCCGCTGTTGACTCACCGACAGTCCCATTCACTTTAATGGGACAGCTGGTGATGTGGCAGTAACAACAGGGTGAGGGACATGGCGGGCAGCAGGTGAGTGGATGCCTGCTAACAGGCGCTGCCATGATGGATCTGAAATGACAGGTGCTCTTTAAAGGTAAGGACTCATTCTTGCTGGTAGTTAGAATCTTTATTATTATTATTATTTGCAAAAATGAAGGTTTTCTATTTAAAATAATAAGCTGTCAGGTTAATAAAACAGTGATATCAGAACCAATTTTAGGTTAATAGGTGAATCACACATAGCTGGAGAACTATAATTCTTTTATTTAATTAAAACAACATTATATTACATATTCTTGTATTTGCTTAAACATGTTTTGTTTTATGATTTATCTCATGGTTACTGTGAAATTGAGTGAATGCATCAGTGCAATGCATGTTATCTCAGCTTGCAAAGCTTGGATTCATTGAATGAATTTACCAAAAATGTAAATATTGCAGAATATACAGCCTCATGCTACATAACTAAGCTCCGTTTCATGCTGAACTAAATTATTAATGTATCTTAAATAGAAAACTAGCTTTAAATAGATTTTTATTCCAAAAGCGTTTTATTAAAATAAATTTGATAAAAATAAAAACATCCAATTTAAATAAAAAAATTCAATTTTTTTAATTTTTTTAAAAAATCATTGATTTTTATCCACCCTGGCCTAGAGTTCTTCTGTTGTTAAATTGACAAATTAAAGCTGTTTGTTAAGGTAACATCTGAAATATAAAACATTATATAGTCTAGTGCCCATTTACACAGCCCAGCCTGTGGTCCTCATTTTATTTAGCACCATGTAAGGAGATAGGAGACTCAATAGTATGAAGATTACAATGAATCATGCCAGTGATCTGCAATCTGCAAGTTAATAGAACTTGCTCCCTTCCTTAAAAAATGCAGGCATGCTTAGAAGTTATTGTATCCTACACACTAAGTATAACTGTCAGCGCAATCCTAACCTGTGCTGGAACAGGCATGACTCTATCCACTGCAGGTTAGGAGGCAGCTGGAGGTCACCTTGGGGTAAAGGGATACTTTTTCCCTTACCCCAGCATAAGCCCCAAATACCCCTATGGCGCCACACACATGTGTGCCAGTAAATTGCTAGCCAAATCCAAGCAGCCCTGATTGGGGCTGATCAGGCCAGGGACAGGGGTTAGGATCTGGCCTAAGTGCTGGATCCTAGCTCCATCCCCCTCCTCATGCTGGTCTGTCCACGAACCCACCTCCTCCTGCCCCATTCCGCTCTCCCTCCACCCTTCCTGAGCCCCTGTGCCATTCTCCGGATGCCAGCTTTACCTGACTCTGGTCATGACGCAGGGAGGATGGCACACATTTATGTGCTGGCCCCCTGGCTCCAAGAGTGGCACAAACGCAATTCACGGCACATTTGCAACACTCAGAGGCCAGCACAATCGACTTGTACTGGCCTAGAGAGCTTTTAGGATTGTGCTCTCAAATATAGAATTGCTCTGTCGATTTCTATGCTTTCAGCAAATCTTCTCTGAAAGTTATTTTATTCTTCCAGTCTTCTGAACATATAAAATTCATTTTCCTGAATGGAAGCCTAACACAATTATGGATCGGCTTCATCGTCATAAGGCATCTGTACTGCTATTTCATTTGGTTGCAGAATGTTAGGTATTCTGATCACAAAACGACCATCCTGTATAGTAGCTTTATGTTTGGTTCAGGGTCTGCTTCTTTAAGCACTCCTCCTGTGATCAGCATTTCAAATGAGATACACATATGTTGCTTTCATTGGAGAGAGGCAGTTGTAGTTGCATGCCTCTTCAGCTTTACACCCGTCTGGAGAAGATAAGCTGAGCAATGTGTTGAACCTGCATTAATGTGCTGAGTGAAGCTCTTGCCGACAAAGAGGAAAAGACAGTGGACTCCAAGGTACATTTTAAGAACATGACTTCTGTGAAAACAGAGCAAGGAATGGCTTAAAAGGGGAATAGAGAATCAACATCTCTACAGTTTAAAAATCAAAATCTAGGATTGGATACTAGCAGTAGAACCCGTTTTGAGAAGGGGAAAAAAAACCCACCTTTTTTTTTGCCTAACACCTTGATTTCTCCCCCTCTCAACATTTCCCCAAATGGTTGCTGGGTGCTCTTGGTCCAAGAATTGAACAATGCATAGGAGCACTTAAACTGTTGATTCCATTATAGTTTCCAATGACTGAATTACATCCCAATTTCTGCCTTCTGTAGAATACACCCCTGTTCTGTAGAATTATTGTAAATGAGGACTACTGTTTTCAGTCAGCTAAACAGGGAATTAGAGAAGATAATTTACAATAATTACATACATCAAAGAAGATCCAAGAATTATGCCTTCTGTCCTGCTTGAAGCTGCCTCAGAGGAAGCTGGTAGACCTCTGTGGAATACAGGAGTCTGGCAATTTGGCTGGATCAAGCAGGGCTTTTCTTGCAGCTTGATCCTGATGGTGCATTATGCCACCAGAACAAGAGTTGCAGCAGCATAACAAACTTTCCCGTTGTTTGTGTGTGCTGGCCAGAATTAGTAAGCGGCTGGCTCTGTATAGCAACAGACACTGGATTCCTGCTGTACCAGGTAGGACTACACAGGAGTGGGAGGAATAGAATGGGATAGGGGTAGGTGAGGGGTAAACAAGGGTAGGTGGGCAGGTGGGTTCAGTGGTAGTGATGCTCGCAGAATCCTGAACCCATTCCTCGGCCTGATTCTTCTTCACAGATCCACTTGGACTTGTACAAACTATATAGCCAGTGCAGGTCCAAGTAGATCCACTGGGCTGCCAGAGGCTTTCCCTGCGGCAAAGGAACAAAAGTTCACCACGCAGAGGTAGGATTGTCCGTTAAGTTCTTAAAGGAAAGTGATGGAAGGAGATGTGTGAACATAGTTCTCCCCACATTACAACTTAGCATTTTCCAGGACCAAGTTGTTAGATACTCAAAGGATAATTCACTGGAGTCCTGTCTTCAGAACATCTGGGAAGTAATTATAAATAGTGTGTTCTGGTAATTATAATGAACGAAAGCAATCTTGTCTTATTCACAACTTTTGTTCTCTAAAAGTTAAAAATAGTTTTGAAATAGACTTAAAAACCAAAATCTTCACAAGTTTCGTGCACAGTGGTCCTAAATATAATCTAGTAATAACTTCACAAGAATACAATTGATAAGGTTTCTCAATGGTGGGCATGAGAATTACCTCCACAGGATGGACTTGCTGTGCAGGGCCCAGAGACTGTCTGTCTTCCTTCCAGCAATCCAGAGTCCTTGCCGGCTCTGTTGCTATGGGAGGCAGCAGAGACTTGGGCACAAGCCAAGGGATCTGTCCACCACTGGTTGGAGAAGGCCATCCTGGGCCTGATTGCTAGCATCTGCAGTGAAGGCCCACTCCCCCTGGCCGTGGGAATCTACTTGTTGCTACCTGTGCACATTCTAAATAACCCCCACAACAGCCCTACTCTCCCACCATTTGTTGAATCTGCACCAATTAGGCACCTGTTAAGAAAGCACTTTCCCATATAGCCTGGCACTAACCTCACAGTGCCGGCACGCCCCAACCCTCGACCACTTCACGCCGTCCGGCAGCACTCTGTAAGTTTCCTTGTGTTTGTCTCATTTTGTCTGTCTTACAATAAACTGTCTTAACCCTCAACCTTGGACTGGACTTGCTCCTTCCTCAGATCATGGAGAACCTCCAGCCTGCTGTGGCAGGCTGAAACGCCTGCTATTCCTGTAAACCAGTGGTTCTCAAACTTTATAGACTGGGGCCCACTTTTTAGAATGGCACCCATATTGGGACCCACCAGAAGTGATGTCATTAACCTGTCATTAACCTGGAAGTGATGTCATGGCTGGAAGTGACATCATCAATCAGGAAGTGCTGTCATTGTGACATAATAAAAGGACAATTCTTTTAAATAAAAGCCCTCACTTGAAAATTCAAACAGCTCACTCACAAAAGGAATATAGCAAGAGTAAGATTTGCATCTTCCAAGATGGCTGCTCTCAGCTTTCTGCTACCCACCTAACATCAGGACACAACCCACCAAGTGGGTCTTGACCCAGAGTTTGAGAAACACTGCTGTGGACCATTTGTTTTCATATTTGGTGAGCACTATAGGATGTAGGCTAAACTAAAATAGTCATGATCCAACCTTATGGATCTGCTGTGCTGCCAGAACCAGTTGTTCCGCCAGCACAGCATGCTTTACGGCTGGTCACACGTGTGACCCATTATTCCATTCAGCTGGGCCACTACTGCAGCATGTGGTCACTCCACTAGCCTCCTGAACAGCTGTGGCACTAGTTAGTCAGCAGTGTGCTTGTGAGCAGTGCGAGCAAGGGGTTTTTCAATGCTGAGAAGGGGATGGTATCAACGGCAATAGGGCCACCAATATCCTATCCCCCTTCTTGGCCTCAATTCTCTTTCCCGGGTCCACTTGGCCTTGCTTCAGCAAAATTGCTGGCACATGTCTGAGTAGATGGGGGGGGGTAAGCAGTGTGGGCCTCGTGAGCTACCAGAAGCTTCTAGAGTGTTTACTGATAGCTTGCAGCCCTTTTCAGTTCTGAGTAGCAGCAGCCTCCAAGCAGCCAAAAAGGACAGGGCAAGAACACAGAGTTGGCCAGCCCTGCCCTTTCCAGCTGCCACCCTGGAGCCCTACAGCTCACAAGCTCCTGACCAGCATGTGCTCTTGGGTGGTGGCTGCTCAAAGCAGGACTGGTGACTGCAGCCAGACAGGGTAGCGGGAGAAGCAGCTTCTCCATGAGGGTGAGAAGAGGAGCAGGCAAAGCACGGAGGGAAAGGAAGGGAAGGGAAAGATGGCTTCCTCTCCTCCCTGGAGTGTCATGGGTGGGGGACTTTCTTAGAAGTTTTCCCTCCTCCAAAGCAAGCCCCAGTGACCTGACCTGCTCCCTTGCTCTGGCCATTTTTTTTTACAGTTACATATTCAGAACCATGAGGGCTGTATTTATTAATGATCTGCTGTTGCTGCTTTGTGTGTGTCTGTGTGTTGCTTCTTGGAAGTATCCTGTGCCTGCCTTGCTCTGGTGATTTTTTTCCTACAGTTAAATATGGGGCGGATCACAGTAGGTCTTCACCAGTTACTCATTTTGTTAAGTAATTCAGATGGTTGCCTACCCGTGCCTACACTCATCACAGCATCAGAGACTTATTGCTGGGCAGGAGGAAATGTCTTGGACTGCCACACATACACCCCAGGATGCAGCATGCACTCCAATGCTGTGGCTGCATTGATGGGGGTGGTGGTAGATAAGACTGGGCTGTCAGTGTGTTTAACAAGTACATTCATGGCACAAATCAGTCAGAACGCAAGTATATGTTGTCCCACTTATTTCAGTGAGATGGTTAAGCTCAGTGAAAAAGTTAAGCAATGAACGTTGTTTTCTTTTAAAAAAGTGTACTCAGTTCTTGTTTTACTATCTTAAGGTTGCTAATAATTAAGCATTAAGAAGTACTTAATTTTGACTAGGTCATGCACTCTATTTAAAAGCCACAGGTGATCTTGTCCTTTCACACTGTGGCTTTTCATTTAGCTAAACTGTTTTGTTTAATTGTTTCCAATCACTGCCCTCATGGATAGAAGTGAACAAAATAAATGCAGTGTGAACATTTAATTGGTCAGCCACATTTTTGGCACAGAAAACTGTGCTAGGGAGTTAAATTTCCTTTAATTAAAAAAAAACCCGGTATCTTTGTATATAAATTGTTTCATATTACAGCCTTTAACCTGCGATTGGGCCGATCTTGTTTTTTTAATCCTTCTTATTCTAATCCCTTTGTTTTGAAAAAAAAAAAATAAGAAAATGATTCCATATTAGGGAAAACAATCTCAACTAAGTTTAATAGTTTTGGCCAGAATTGTCTTTTCGATCTAAGTGATTCCCTATAGTCTCCAACGTCGTTAATATCTTGAATGGACAGACAGTAAAATAAGATAATTTTTGCCACTACACATCCTAGGGATTTCATTTCATTTAGATAGAAATGGCAAGACAAAATGACTTGATTGGAATCATTTTGCTTTACAGAATACATTATAATTGTAAAGAATGTAAAGAATGTACAAGCCTCCCTATTCGCAGGCTTGGCATCCACAAAGGCCAAGTGGTGGAAGCAGTGGCCTCCCCATGCTTCAGAATGCCTCCTGGACTTGACTGGAAGTGGCCAGTATGAACTGGACAGGGCTAGCCCCAGGAGCAGTGGGACCCAATACAGGGCATTCCCATGCCCCTCATTCTTCCCATGGGGCCCCCACACAGTTATGGGAAGAAGTGTACAGTTATGGGAAGAAGAGTTCTTGTGGTACCACATGTGAAGTGCAGCACCCAGAAATAGTTGGCAGCGATGTGATGATGTCACCGCCAACCGCTTCTGAGAGGCCCATTTTGGGCAGTTTGGAGGCAAGGCCAGGTGGGATTGCCCAGTGAGCAGCCAGTCCAGTCGCCCCACTGACACACTCCACAGAGATCCTGGCTGCAGCATCAAGCAATCTGTGCAGTGTGCCAATACACACACACACACACACACACACACACACACACACACACACACAAGTGTGGGCCCAATGTGACAGTATAGGTCACATTGGCTTTAGACCAACCCTGGAGCTAGAATTGACTTCCAATCACATACAGGAGGCTTCTGAGGAAGCCCCGCAGCCCCCAGGAAAGTTATTGAGGTGCTACACTGGACCCCCATGGATTTAATTTATCCTTGGATTTCAGTATCCATGGAGGGTCCCAGAATGGATCCCTGTAGATACCGAGAGCCCACTGTTTACAACGTTCTTATAAAGGATGTATACAACACTCTTTATAAGGATTACTCCAGTGTTGAGAACAAGTCACCAAGGTCGAGTCCACCCCTGGGATTCAAATCGTCCACAAGTCATAGTGCGCGCCAAGTTTGGCTGGCACAAGGGAGGCCTCTGCATGTCCTTGTGGCAGCGTTCTTGGGCCGGCACTACAGCTAGTATAGCACTGACATGTGGGTGCCGGTCAGCACCCGTGTCGGCGCTAGTGACATTGCGCCAATGCTACCACGTAACATCACTCTGAGGATTGCGCCCTAAGTATAATGGCCTTATTTTGCATATATGTAGCTGTTTGCATTTTTCCAAAGATTCTTTGTCAAACCCAACTCCTTCTGTTGCCTCTTTGGAAATAAGGATATAATCCCTGGGTAAGAAATTGCCTTACGTCATCTTTAACAAATGGAAATCAATAGTCTTCCTTGCCTTATCAGTGCGCATCCTATATAAACCTCCCAAGGTGAAAGGGAAACGTCTTTTCTAGTTTCTTCTGCAGCCGTCACTCTCAGTTAAGTTCTTCTAGAGATGGAATTTCATTTTGGTTCCTTGTATTGATTTGTCTTTTTTAGCTCTGTAGAACACCTCTATAAGGTTTTTTACTTCAGTGTTTTACACTTCAGTTCTTTTGGAAAGGCATGTCTCAGTATGTGGTCTTCAGTGTGACTAACAAAAAGATGGAATCTGACAGAAACAGAAGTATTATACCAGGAACTTCTGAAACTGAAGGATTTTTCCTCAAAACGATTAAAGAATCTCATAGGCCAGTGGTTCTCAAACTTTTTAGCACCAAGACTAACTTTTTAGAATGACGATCTGTCGGTACCAGAAGTGATGCTATGAAGCTGGAAGTGATTCCATGGCTAGAAGTGTCATCATCAAACAGGATAATGTTCAAAGTCTCCGTATGACAAAATCAAATAAAGTAAGTAAATTAAAAGTTTATAATAAGTATAAGTTTAAAGTTTATTTTAAATAAAGAAAAACCCTCTTAACACCCCTGTGTGTGTGTGTGTGTGTGTGTGTGTGTGTGTGTGTGTGTGTGTAGATCTAGATCTGTAACGTTACCCGAAATGCAGTCATATACCATGGTAGCATCAAA
The DNA here is from genome assembly GCA_029204185.1 of Lerista edwardsae. Lineage (NCBI taxonomy): Eukaryota > Metazoa > Chordata > Lepidosauria > Squamata > Scincidae > Lerista > Lerista edwardsae. The sequence continues at coordinate 24,134,758 of JAJKFI010000006.1, forward strand.
TCTAATTTATTAAAAATAAAATACATGTTGAAATGAATGGGGACCCAGCTGAAATTGGCTCACAAACCACCGAGTGGATCATGACCCACAGTTTGAGAAACAATGTCATAGACAAATTACAACAAGCTCTCCTTTCTCCGCCTCCACCTAAGACTATTGCTTGATGTCATAATGGGTGGGGGTAACTATATCATGGGACTTCAGGGATGGATGAAATAAGGTAGTCACTGCAGCACCTTGAAAGTCAGGGTAGGTTTAGTCAGGTCTCAGCTTTATAGCTTTTTGAGGAGGCAGGGTATTTCGCTGGGCTTCTTGTCGTCCTTGGGTTCCACAACTCTCCTGGCTTCCTCACCATAGCTCACTAGAAAGCGTTTCTCTGCTTTGGCACCCAGTTGGTGGATTGGGGGATCTTTGTGCCTGTCTAGTGTGTCCCAGGTTTGAACCTACATCTGGCCCTGGGTTGCAAAGGGCTAGAGGTAGGTCAGGGCTGCTGGTGAAAGGGGGTGTGCTTGTAAGCTTGTAAGCTCTGCCCAAGGATCAGCCATACTTAGGGTACAATGACTTTCTTCTCTCTCTATGCAGTCTTCTATCCCTTGGCTGTTTTGTGGTCTTTACCCTTCATTATCGCCCTCCCTTTACCTCCAACTGGATCAGCTTCCTCACTTCCTTGCTTTTGTCCACCAACCTGCATCCAGCCTCTTTTCCCACCTTTGTACTGGCTCACCTCCAGGCACACTCTTGTCAAGTCCCCCTTCTGACTCCTCCTTTGGTTTATTAGCTTCCCCCTTTCCTTTCCTTGCTGCTGGCTTCTCCCACTGTTGGAAGTTGTGGGGGGTTCACATTTGCGGCAGTGGTGGCTGCAGCCTCCCAAGGCGGGATGAGGCATTGAAGGGTGTCGGTAAAGGTTCTAAAACAAGAGATGGCCAGGTACCCAGGTACCTCAACAGAACAGAGAATGAGGAGGAGGCGGCAGGCAGATCTAGCCTTGCGCTGTTCACTCCTTGCCACATGTGCTGCCATCCTGGGAGACAACGGGTGTGGTCCTGACAGGAGACCCTGGGAAAATCTCCACACATGGTTACCACTGATGGTTTACTGGGTCCTTCCACCAGTTCAGAGGGTTCAGGGGTCACTGGCCTTGTGGATCCTTTCATGTGCATAATCTAACCTGGCCAAACTCTGTTGCCATCCCTGAATGGCAGTGGCAGTAGTTGAGGGAGACGATACTCTGTTTCTGTTTTCTTGGAATACGGTGAGCCTTAAATTGCTTTAGGTGTTTAGCCTACAACGATTACGGACACTTCACATTGTGTGAACAACTGTCAAAATCCTGAATCATAATCTCACCGTGTAAACCGATATAAATCCATTGAATGTGACAGAATAACTGTCACCAGTTGAGAATGTCCAATGTGGAATGTAAACATGGTTGAAAGATCTCATAGCATTTTTGTCCGATCTTCTTTTATATTCCAGTGCAATAATGATGCCAGACTTGTGCTCATACATTACTCAAGAATATATTTAATTCTATTTGATTCCTAGTAGGTACAGTGAAAGAGAAGCTGTGCTGAGTGAGTACAATTTATTTGCTTTGTTGTGGGAGAAGACTCTGATGAAGCACATTATACATTGTTGTTTTTAGAATGATGAAAGAATATTTTTCTTAGAAAAAAGTATTTGAACCCTGTCATGCTACTGTTGCTAGATCCCATGTGTCTTTACTGAAACCAACTTGACCACTTGTTTAAACACCCCATTAACGAGTTCTTTTTTTCTTTTGCATTATTGGTTTTGATTTGAGCCCTTTTGGAAACTGAACAATTACCACCCCGCTGGGTAAAACATTGAAGGTTCACCTGCACTGCAGCAGCCAGGAAACTTTGACAGAAACAAAACAAACAGGTCCCAGGAGACTGATTCCATCATCAGGTTCTTTTATACGGCACCTCTGTGTTGTTGTGGTGCAATCGATGCAACAACCACACACAAAAAAAATCTTTTCCATTCTTTTATGCTATCAAAGTGATTTTTGATTACATGGCAGAGGCAAAATTATACTAATACACCGACTCCATTGACTGTGTTCCACCAGGACTTTGGTGTGTAGTGATGGAGTTTTTGGCTTCTACTATCGCCACCGCTCTAGACAGGTTCATTCATTTTTTGTTGTTGGCATGGTTACAAGCACAGTGGAAAGGAGGAGAAAAGAGGAAAAAAGCGGCAAAAGTGCAAGCAAGGGCACAAAGTTATTATTTATGATTGGAGGGAAAATAACATACAAAGTTATTGCCACAAGAGGGTGGAAAAGGTCAAAAGATTAACCACTCAAATAAATATTAGAGAACCTGAATAAGGACAACTGAATATCTTTTGACCTGCTCTCATGTTTCAGGATATGGTGAGATTGAAATGTAAATTTCTGCCATGATTTTTCAGGGCAGTTGTAGATTTTTTCATTCCGTAATATGCCTTTACATGGGATTGTTTCGGAATACTTTTCTTTGACAGCTTTATCCAAAGGGAAGCTACTCTTATTTTCAATTTGAGGACCTTGGAAACCTGCTATGCTGCTTGTGACCTAGCATTTAGGCAGGATATACCCTTTGACATGTTTGTCCTGCTCCCACAAATGACAGCTCCTTGTGACGGCAGCTAAAGTTGCACTTGTACGATTATTAGATGATGCTAAAACATGCTTAAAGCTGACCAACCTATTGAGTGACCAAATAGCTCCCTGTCCCAAAAGGGCTCACAATTTTAAAAAGAGGCACAATAAACACCAGCAACAGCCCCTAGAAAAGGCACTGTGCAAGAGTGAAGAGGGAGAGTAACTTTCCCCCTGAGAAAGTATTTCTTTGCCCTGTTAGCAAGGGATTTTGGCTGAACTAGAAAAAGTAGAACCAGGAAAAAGCAACATTAAACACAAGATTGCAGTCCAGGGGCAACAAAAAGTGCACTGTGCCAATGCTGTCACTGGAACACCCATTGCCTTTTCTTTCTCAAATTGTAGTTTCAGGAGATCCCACATTGCAGTTGGGAGTATTGCAGGAGGGCTGGTTTAAGCTTTTCCCTCTGTGTCTCAACAATCCTTCACCCCCATCATGCTCTTAAGACTTCTACTAGCCGTGGAAGAGAATACACATAGGCACAAAAATGGTCTCTGCTAATGTTCCATCCATGTTTATAGCGTCTTCGGGGGGTGATATAAGTTCAGTACAGGAGCAAAAGAACCCTCTTGCCACTATGCAGCAGCCCCAGGCCAAATGCATGTCTGTAATTGTTTCTTCTTCAGAAAAAGCATCTAGCCTTGGCTCAACTTTGGGATTTGGATGGGGCTGTGATTTGAGCTCTCAAAATTTCTCTTTTCACGAATTTATGAAGTGAGTTTTGTCCTAGTCATAATTTCCTAAAGAGGAATGGTTAAGGTCACCCTTACCTTATGCCCTAGTCCTTATCTGTATTGTGGCCATGCATGGCTGCAGTAGATATTTGAAAAATCAAATACTCATGTCCTGATCATGGGATAGATGTATTATCTAGTTTGGGGAAAAGAGGGTGGTAAGAATGTGAGTCCAACTTGCTTTAAAATGCAATTGGAAATGGGGGACAAAAGATGAGGAGCACAGGTCTTGCTACAAAAACAATACTAAATGTGACTTCATGTTGTGGGTCCTTCTGTAATTCCTGTTTTAAGCACTTCCTTATTATTTCTGAAACTTAGCATCAGACCCTGGATTAGTATTTCCACAAGACAGTTGCGTTTTTCCATCTAAAGCAAATAAATATCATTTATTTGTCCTATGTAAACTTGTGCTTGTTCCCAGAATATATGAGAGCAAGGGCTTCACTGTGCTGTGTTTGCCAAGTGCAAACAGGAGACGAAAGAACAAATATGTTCTTATGACAAGTGTCTCTGGACCTAGCGTCTCTAGGAGGAGCTTGCCAGTATGGCTCCTTCCATATGCAAAGATGTTTTTGTTCTTGTTGGCTTATGGAAGGTTTTGAGATGGGGCAATTGTAGGCCTAATCTGATGTGGCTCTAAGAATGCAACATGCCCTGGTAGGTGGGTTGCTGATTTTTTTTTTTTAAATAGTGCCATTCAGTTATTATATTTTAAACAGAAAGAAAAGAAACTCTTCAGTTGAAGGTCAATTGGTGTTTTTTTTCTCTTTGAAGTATGTCATGGGGAGGGGAATATGATCAGGAGAGAAACCTCAATGGGGGGGATCCTAGAACCACTCAATCCTGTTTTGCAGGCTGCTATTTTTTTTAAAAAAATCAACTCATACACTGGGCCATATTTTTCTGCTTATGGCCCAATCCTGAGCATTTTATTGGTAAATGTGGATAATGCCAATAAAATGCTGGAACGTGCTTTATGGGATGGTGAACACTGATCCAGAAGCCCGCATAGCTGCATGCTTCTGGAATGCTGCAGCATAAGCTGCTGTGGACCATGAGCACAGCGACAGGAACATTGGTATGCCGGCAGGATGGGTGTAATGGGGTAGGTGGATCAGGGCAGATCATGAGGCGGGCCATAGATGTGTCAGAGTGGGAGCGATGACACCTGGTGTGGGCTACGTGTGCTGAATGTTATCTCCTCCGAAGCGAGCCAAGGCGCCCCCTTTGTCTCCTCACTTGTGCCATCTAAAGCACAATGGTTGATGGTTGAGGGGGTTATGGAGGAGTAAGGGAAAAGCTATTCCCTTTCTCCTCTCAAGTCTCCCCATCCCCCCACATAGCATGCAGTGCAGCCTGTTTTAGCATTGCTACATGCTATGACAAGGAAAAGGATAAGATTGGACTGTTATAAGCACAAATAACTGTTCCCTGACTCCTGGCAATGCTGTGCATAAATCTCCTTTACTTCATTGGAACATAACATCAGGGTACTAAAATGTAGCCTTAGTTTATGTTTAAGGTAAATATCGATTTTTGTTAGAAATGGGTGTGATCTTTGGTTGAATTCTGGGGGAAAATGAATTCTGTGGAAAAACCTTACAAGCATTTTGGGCCAAATTCCGTAGAAGGAGAAGGGATTCAAGGATCCTTTTGTGCATTGTTGGCATGTGCCTGCCATTGGAGGAATGGCAAGAATTGGGCCATCTCTGCTGCTCTCGTTGGTTGTGGGGGCGGGCCAGATGAAGGCCAGATGACCTACAAGACCCAGATGACACTGCAGACTGGAAATATAGCAGGGAAGGCCTGATCTACAGTGTGCAGGCTGAAGTGGATATGAAGGTTCCAGACCCTATCCAAACCAGTAATGTCATAGACACATACCCAAGTCTAATGGGCACAGAAGTTATGGAAAACCCTAGTTCTACTTCCTGGCACAACAGGAAGTCTGAGCTAAGTACTTGCCATGGGAATTCAGAGCACAATCCTATACTGTGCTGGAATGGCGAGGCCGACGGGCCTGCGCCATATCCTATTGCAGTATAGGCGAGGCTTAAGCCTCCCCGCGGCAAGGGCATATTTGTGCCCTTACCAGAAGGGAGGCACTAGGCTCCTCTATGCACTCCTCATATCTGTACCTGCTATACAGTAGGTGCAGATCCGAGGAGACCGTGCGACCCGAATCGGTGCCGCATGGCCTTCCAGACAGGCTTAGAATTCATCTTATGGCCAAATCCCAAGCCCGCCCCCCTCCTGGGCCGGCACACTTGCTGGCCCGCCCACAGCTCACCCACAGCCCACCCAGTTACGCCTTCCCCCGCCCATTCCCTCCCTCGTCCCAACATGGCACCTCCCCTGCACCAGCTGGCTTTGGCCAACACAAGGGAGGCGCAGCGCGGGCGCAACGGAACTGGCGCTGCAGCCAGTTCCGTTGCCTTAGCGCCAACATGACCCCACAAACGGTCTGCCTTTGTGTGGAAGCATTTCATGGTCATCTACACTTGGCTGCCATAACATTCAGAGTTGCCTTTTGTTCCAAAACATTAGTGGCTTCTGCAGAGGTTTATGTTATTCTACAATTGGCTCCCTTGTCCCTCTTTGCTTCACAATTTCTGATTAAGTTTTGCACACCTGCTACCATAGTGACAAATCCTGCCTACTAGCCTGTCACTGGTGATGGCTCCCTGCCTTTGCCTACTTAATTGCTGATGAAACGGAATGATGGGAGCACCTCCACTAAATGAGCAAGATGCATCTTATTTAACCATAGCTTGACTGATAGAATTGTCTCCCGTCAGCAGTGAAACTATTTTTATGGGCTAGATGTTCAAATTTCCAGATAGCAAAGGTTGTAAGGTTGTTGTCAAGGCACGGATGTATCAGACGAGGTCTAACAACAAGACGGTATAGCTTTTAGGAAATGAAAGAAGAAAAAAATCAATACTGCAACTGGAGACTAAACTTAAAGCTCTTCATTTTCTGGATCAGCAGTTATGAGAATTTAAGCCTTTTTCTCCCAAACATCTTATCCCTGAAACTTGCTTCCAAACTCCTCAACATGGCCCATTTGTCAACTATATTTAAAGCGTACATCACATATTACTGGGTGTCACAACCTCCTGAATGCCTAAGTTTGCAAGCTGTGAATGGTTCCTGTGGGGGTGATTACAGCCGAGATGCAGGCGGAAGATCGGGGGGAAATCCTTTCACTGTCTATATGTGTAAGATTGTGTAAGTCCTGTGCAAGACAGAGTTCAGGCCTGTGCTGGTTATTTCGTTGGTGCAGACTTGAAGGCCCCCGTGCTGGGCTGCGTGGCCTGACACAGAGGTCTGGATCTGGCAGTGGAGGCCACCACCAGTCCCTCCCCTGCTCCTCCTCTCCCCCACCCAGTTCCACCCTCCCTGCCCACCCAGAAAGTGCACAAGGCTAGCGGCATCTGTACTCACCGGCCGCCAGCTCTGCATTGCATTGTGCTCCAGTGCTGAGTCAGCACTGGCGATAAGGGCTTACCACTGCTGCTGGAGGTGATGCCAGCAGTAAGCTCATACTGCCTGCGCTGGGGGCTTCGGATTGGGCCCCGAGAGCCTGATTCTAATAACTCGCCCAATACTGATGCTGCTGAGCCAATTGGCTGTGCACCGCATCCTGTGATGGGAGGCAGAAGCCTCCTCGAGGTAAGAGCACTTTCATCCCTTTACCTTGAGGTAAGCCTCCGTCCTCTGATGGGGGATCCATGCCAGATATTTTGCTGGCATATGTCAGAGGCGAGAAAGGTAGACGGAAGGAGAGAACGGACAGGGATAGGATCCCAGTGCGTGTCACTGCCACCAGTATCCACCCCCTCCTCTCTCCAATCTACCTCCCACCATCCCCCTCTCCACCCAGACACTCCCCCATTCCTCCCACTTCCTGCCTCGTTCCTCCTGCCACCTTCTCAAATGCAGGCTTCTTTGCACACCTATGGGTAGCCATCACTCTCTCTCACTCTCTACAATCACAAGCCACAGTGATCGGCTTCCCACTTACCGGAGTGAGAAATCAGCAGAAGAACAGCTGTCTTTGCATTGGTCCTGGAAAAGGACTAGCACAAAGTATGACTAAGAAATGTTTTAACATGAAATGTTATGAGACAATTATCTAAGGTTTTAGTGAGCAATCCTTAACTGAGTTAGGCCGGCATAAACTAAGCCAGGAAAGTTTGGCCAGCACAAGGGCCACCGTAGAGTATGTTTGGACCACTCTCGGAGTCAGCACACAGACATGAGCCATCCTCCCTGACTCTGAGAGTAGTCCAAACACGCTTTATGGTCGCCCTTGTGCTGGCCAAACTTTGGTGGCTTAGTTTATGCCGGCCTAACTCCAATTTAGGATTGCACTCTCAGTCAAGCACCTAAGCTCACCGGCAAGTGTTGATTGAATTTCTACCTCTATTGCAACCATTTAATGGTCCTAAAATTCCAGAAAATTATTCAAGACAAATTGAATCCGCAAAGCTTTGGGATACTTCTTGTGTGCTGTATAATGATGAGATGTTTTATTTAATCATATTTATAACTCCATAGGCACAACTTATGTTTTAGGATTGTCACAACTTTAAAAACCTTAGCTGCTTTACAATCATATTAAGATCATATGAAAATATTTCATTTGTCTAATAAATACAGTACACAGCATGCATGCAGGAGAGTTATAGGTATCAGAAGACTCATATTAAGTGTTTTTGCAGGACACAGGCTATCAAGAATTGCAGGGAGCAAGTACTGCTTCCCTGTAGTGTTTTATTTTTCTGTGTAACGCACATCAGCACCATCATTTCCTTCTGGGAATACTAAAAAGGTCAGGTCATCTGGCCTCTCAGAATGATCTTTCTCTTTTAATTTTTTCTCCTTTTATTTACTTACCATTAGGGGTAGGGTTTTGTGTTTTTTTGGTGATATTGTTTCCAACATTTCTTGATTAAAATAGAAAATTGTGGTGTTACGTGTTTTTATTCTGCATTCTCATTACAAGTTCTTATTTTGAATTTGTTATATTAAAGTTGTATTAAATTTAAATGTTTTAAAAGTGTTTAAGGTAGATGATATAGGTCAGTATTATTCAAGCTGTGGGTTGGGACCCACTTGGTGGGTCGGGACCCACTTGGTGGGTCAGGACCTGATGTCAGGTGGGTTGCGGAAAGCTGGGAGCAGCCATCTTGGAAACTGCGGACCTTTCTCTTGTTATATTCTTTTTGTGAGTGTTAACAGTTTGAATTTTCAAGTGAGGGGTGTTTTTTTTTTAGTTCAGTTATTTTACATCATATTTTGTCCTAATCTTAAACCCTAATCTTGCTTATTTCATGGTTTTGCCTTAGCTGCAATCCAAGAATGCCAATTAGCATTTCAGGAGTGTCATTATTTATTATGTTACAATGAGAGCACAGCTTGATGATGTCACTTCCTGCCACAATATCAGTTCCAGATTAAAGACATCACTTCAGCTGGGTCCCGACACGAGTGCCCTTCTAAAAATAGGTCCTGGTCTAAAACATTTGAATACCACTGATATAGTGTCAGCAGATGCAGCCACAGTATTATTTCTAATTGGAAAAGTAGTCTATTTTAATTTCTGGAAAATATATTAAACACCAAAATGCAGTGTTTTGTGTTTTTATTCAGATACTTTAACTGCCAAGAGGCGGTGTTTAACCACCAAAAAGCGGTTTTCAAAAAAAAAAAATCATCCCTACTTATCATGGTATTAAATTACTCAACAATGAAATTTTTTTAAAAAAAAGTTTCTTAGCTATGTGGCTCCCCAAAGCACCATATTTGTAAAGAACATGAAAATTACTTTGCTGGATTATACCAATAGTTCATAGTCCAGTGCTCTGTTTTCCACTGTAGCCAGCCAGATATCCCAAGTAAGTTAAATTAAGACACAGGAACAAAGATAGATACCCATGTCTTTTGGTTTGTCCTTATACTTCTAACAGCGCAATCCTAACACCCTCCTGAGCCAGTGCAAATCCCTTTCACTGGCTCCCAAATATCATGAACATGCCTTAGGCATGTTTGTGTTTACTTCGGTGTAGGGTAGGCCAGCGTGTAGACATGCAGTGGCCTAGCAGCACCAGATCTGGACCTGGAGGAGGTGTGTTTGCATGGGCCTGGGCAGGCCGGTGCAGAGGGTGGAAAAGGGTGGCTGGAGAGCGGAATGGAGGTGAATCAGTGTGAACCGGGAGGCGGATTAGGCTGGTGGTGCAACCAATCACAGCAGCGCAGGCTGGATCCTAACCCCTGTCCCAACCAGCATTATATGGTAGCCCCATAAAGGCTGGAGTGTGACATGGGGTAATGGGACAAAAATTCCCTTACTCCAAGTTGCACTCCAGCCTACACTCATCTTGTTCTGGCTAACAGCACAGTCAACTTGACCTGCCTGTTCCAGCACAAGTTAGGATTGTGTCTTAATATTCTGAGATATACTGCCAATGAACATGGAAACTTTGGTTGCTTTTAGTTTAGAGGCTTTTACAGCTATCCAATCATTGCTCTTCAGATACATGCAGAATTGCAACACTTTGGGGATGGTTTGTACTTTTGTATATGCATACAACCAGTGGTGGAATCTACCTGCACTAACAACTGGAATGCAGGAAGTAGCTACCGGGACGCACAGCAGCGACGACTGCAGTGGGCGGAGCCAGCCCTACACGGAACAACCGGAACAGCGTTCCAGAGCGTCCTGGCTACATGACATCACTGCATACAACCTCCATGTTCCACCCACATTACTGAGTGTGACATAGTTGTGTGGGTGGAAGAGGGATGATGTACCTGTGCACTCTATTTTAGACGTGTGTTTATTTCTAAATAATAGTTCAAATTTTCAGACTGATGCTTTGCAGTTAAGGGCTATTGTGTATGCACATACACTTACACACATATTCATGTTCACGAGCACGACGTTTCAAAAAGAGAAGAGTAGCTAGCACTTTGGCAATCTGTGCTTTCAGAGGTAGCATTCTCCTTTTAAAAAATACATTGATTTTTTGTTGTGGTCTGAAATGAAACAGATGGAACAGAGGGAAAACCTAAGAGAACAATGATTTCATGACAGTGTTCTGTAGGAGCCCTGTAAAATGTAATTGAACGAACTATGGCAATTGCACAGTAAATGTCTAGTACGAAGCAGTCTTCATTCTTGTCTACTTTTAAGTGTCATGGCTGCTATTCCATATGGAATTTTAATTGCTACAGGGCTGCCTTGGAAGCCATTTTCCCCACTAAATAAACAGTAATAATAAATCTGTGCTAGTTTTTATCCTTTAAAAACCTTTTTGCAAAGAATTTTAGAAGTTAGTTGTACAGTTGACCCTCCTTATTTTTATAGGCCATCTGAGGCACAAGAAGGTAATGTGTGGCTTCCTTAATCTTTCCTTGTTATTCTAAGGACACAATCCTACCAACCTTCCAGCACTGACATAGCTGTGCCAATGGGGCATGTTTTTTATCCTGCAGTTGTGGGGGGGGCAGTCACAGAGGCCTCTTCAAGGTAAGGGAATGTTTGTTCTGTTATCTCAGAGCTGCATTGCCCTTGCCCTGGTACTGGAAAGTTAGTCAGAATTGTGCCCTTAGTTAGTTAAATGTTCCATTTAAATATTTTTTCATTAGATGGTTTATGTTTAGGAAGCACAGAGAGAAAATTGTGTCTATTTAATTTCTCTGCACCATAGAGAGAAAAACAATGTCCTTAGTGACTAAAAATAAAACATCATTGTGTTGGTGTTAGCAGAGCAAAGATGTTCTTCCTAGCAACAATAAATGTGTTTTGCAGAGTGGGGAGGAATGGTAAGCTTCCATCAGATTTGCAAACCTCTGTTTATTTAAAGACAGTTAATGTGTTGTCAGAAGGTCTATTGTAAAGTGCCTGCACTGATACAAAACTCTGCCAGCCCTATCCATGTGTCTCCCAGCTCTTTTAGTTCACAGCTAGAATCAATAAGTGCCAATCTAAGTTAATAAGAAAAACCGTAGGAGACCTGTTAAGATCTTTGCACTGGTCAACTAGGAATAAAATTGAGAAATCACTACATTTTTTTTCCAAGGTAGCCTCCCTAAAATGACAGCTATGTTTGTTCCTGCTGGGAGCTTTTGTTTTTTAATCAGCTTTTAAATATTCAGTATTACAGATAGTTCTGTCTAGGAATCAAGGCATAACAATTTGCAAGCATTCTGCAAACATGGATTTACATGTGGTAGTTCTGGTAGGCTTAAAGCTCAAGAAGTTGCCTAACCCTCCCTTTCAGAAAGAAAAACAAAGCCACACAGCTACAATGGCATGTTTCACACTACAGACTGTCCAAACGGCGCAGGCGACCCATTGCCTTGGTTATCGTTCAATAATGAACATTATTTTTAATTGACCAGCCTATGCCAATGTTTAAGAGAAGTTTTGAACTTTGACCATAAAGTTTGCCTATCAAGACAAAAACAAGACGACTAACCCTACTGTTGCCATTAAAACGTACCAATTCCTTTCTATTTCTGAGTTTATCACTGTCATATTAAATTTTTAAGAAGCCATAAAGCACATGCAAAAGGTGAAAAAGTGTTAATCAGCAAAAGAGTATCCACTTCTGTGGCTTCAGCTATAACATGTAGAACAATCTCACCTCCCTCCTTTTTTAATAAAAGATGGGGAAAGTTCATGAGCCCCTTGAGCTGCATTTGTAGCTTAAGACATTTAACGGTTACAAGGAATGAGAATATCCTTTTTTTTTTCCCAAGTTTGGATTGCGTTTCCTTAATTGGTCAGATGACAGAGACAGACAGTGGGCCCTCCTTATCTGCAGGTTTGGCAGCAGTGAACGTGAATAGCCACAGATGCTGAGCCAGCGGCTTGAAGGCCTCAAAAGGCCTCCCAGATACCACCAGAAGGCGCTTCTGTTTCAGGCTGGCGATTTCCAGTTGCATCTGTTCTGAGGCATGGGGAGGCTGCATGTGGCCACCATATGCCTCAGAGGCCTTCCAGTCATATCCAAGAGACGTCTGAGGAGGGCAAGAGGCCAGACATGTCCTCTGGCCGGGCATGGCTCAGGTAAGTGGCCCAATCTCCTCCCCACCTAGTCGCCTTTCCCAGATTTCATTCTCCACAGGATTCTGTATCTGCAGGGGCCCTTGGAAATGATCCCTGTGGATACGAAGGTCCCACCATATTCTAATCTGGCTGGCTCCTGAGCCTATCCAATTGGGCTTGACTCTGCCACAGAATGTTTATCCTTCATTGCTGCTTAATTCCCCCCACCTTCAAATGTAGAGTTCAGAGCAACTGCAAATCAGAGCGCAATCCTTACCTGGAGTTAGGCTGGCACAGTTAGGCCAGCAAAGTTGGCCAGCACAAGGGACACTGTAAAGTACATTTGGACCCCTCTAGGAGTCAGGGAAGATGGTGCAGGTCTGTGTGCTGGCCTCTCTGATTCTGAGAGTGGTCCAAACATACTTCACAGGGCCTAACTGTGCTGGCCTAACTTCAGGTTAGGATGAGCCTACAGTATCTTAAACTGATCTTTTCGAGCACTGTGTGCATCAGCCAATGTACCCTTGTCTTTTTTAATTGTTAGCTACCATCATCATCATCATCATCAATAATAATAATAATAATAGTAATAGTAATAGTAATAAAACCCTAAATTTCAGCGTACCTTTCCAGAAGATCAGCCAGAGGAATTCCTCAGTGACCCATAAGACTGTTTAATAGTGTTATGAATTAGTGTTGACTTCCACTGAGGTCAGCCACCGAAGAATCAAGTCTCGCTAATTCCTTGGGCTGCTTGACAGAATTGCTCACAGATCACTACAAGGTCAACTCTTACATAAAAGGCTGACTCTTTTCCCATCCAGGAAGGAGAAGGAGCAACAGAGACAAACAGATAGACCGCGTGGGGTGCCCCCCACCAATCTGCTGCCTGAAGCAACTGCTTCCGTTGGTCTTGTGGATGGGCCAGCCCTGAATGTTGTTCTCCTCCGGTGTTTATTTCACCAGATCATGGCCCTCTTCAGCCCACATGCTGAATTCCATCTTTCAAAGCAAACCTGTCATCAGTTAAGTTTACAAGGAATTTTCAGGATACAGAGCAGAAATCTGTATTTCTTAAAAAATGTGGGATATCTCCCCTTCACTGAAATTTGATTTTCATAGGAAAATCAAGTGGGGAATTTTGTCCTGAAAATTGAAGGTTTTCCAACTGTAGAGGCTAAAGCACATATTTTAGAATAAGTCATACGAAAGTATTTATGATTGCTTTCCTTCCCTTTCCTAGAAACAGATTTCGCTAAAAACCCCAGGGTTTACTTCTAAATAATCTGTTCAGAACCAAGGTGCTTGTTGGCATTTTAGAATGTTTTATCTTCATTGCTTCTTCTTTAAACCCTTAGTGTAAATGCTGACATGAAGGTAGTAACTTTGGTTTCCATGGCAACAAATAGCCATATGTGCTCATACACTTTGTGTCCCTCCCTCCCTCTAAAAATAGCGATAGAAACAAGGGAAGACTGTCAGGGAATATGTTATATAGATTTCCATCCCTTCTTCTAGCTGGGTGCATTGTTTTGGAAAACCCATTTTATGGAAATTAACCCATTTTAATGGAAAACCCATTTCATTCCCAAATGAGAATTTTTCCATGGCATTTTAATCAGTTATTGCCTATCACTAAGACCATATAGGGTTGCTGACAATTAATTATGCTACAAAATGAAGGCAATCTGTATGTAGTGTATGGCTGAAAATTTGAAACCAATCAAGCAAATTGTATTTAAAATATGTGCCATTGTATTTCTTTCCAACCTGTTGATGAATGAATGACAGTATAATGCTCTCTTGCTTTCTGATGAGAGCATAATGATCTGAAGTATGTCTCATCTAGTTAAAACTACTCGGCTCGCCTGCTTAACCTTTTAAAAGTTTAATACACTATGACTGATGATAAGAAATCCATCTTCTAACCCTAGACAAGATGTGACAGTTTAAAGCTTTTGACAAGATGCCTTAGGCCTCTTTATTCAGATGACTCTATATGAGCATCTCTGGGCAACATTCTTCAAAGGTATGCATGGCCTTTCAATCTAGTTTATATATGCAAACTAGGTCAGTGACCTCACCAAGCGCCTAGGGAATATGGAAGGCCGCACTCACATTACCTGGAGCAGTGGTTCTCAAACATTTTAGCACCAGGACCCACTTTTTAGAATGACAATCTGTCCAGGACCCACCAGAACTGATGTAATGACTGGAAGTTCCGACTTTGTGATGCTGTAGCCTTCTGCTTTCCTGAGAATGCAGCAATAAGTTGGATTATTTCTCAGCCATTTTCCAATAGCAAAGTGAATCAGGAAGAAAAAAAGCCTAATTACAACCTTGACACAAGCATAATAATCATACAACCCTCCGCCTGTCCAGCATCCCATCTTCCCATATTTTCATTATGGCTGCTCTAGTTGCTTCGCAACCTACCTGAAATTGGCTAATAACCCACTGGTGGGTCCAGAGTGACAGGGAAAGCTGAAAGGCAGTTCAACCTGGTGTTGATTCCAAAAATACACTCACAACCCATTTGGGGGAAAACAAAAACAAAACCCACCTCTACCTAACTGTGCAGGTGACATCCCTACCCAAGCAGTGTCATGCCAGAGCTCCACACTCCCTTGCTTTAGTTTCTCCAAAAAGGAAACATTGCAACTTTGCTGCCCTGCATAAGCTGACTACTGCTGCATTACAGTATGAGCCTGACCCAGGTTAAAGAAGCTATAGTGAATGCCTTTTTATTAATTTCACCTGGTTTTGCCACATGTAACATTTCTTTGACGGGAATCCAATACCTTAGGTACCTTACCAAAGTTTGGCACATGTATACCTAGGCTTTCCTGTGCTCTGCTGCTCCTTGAAGAAAAAGCCAGACTCGTCAGTCTTAGGAAAATGTATGCGTTCATTAAACAAAAAAATCTCAAGTATCTACTGTAATACTCCAGTCCTAATTACATATGTATTAAGCTATTAGACACCTCAGGGCGCAATCCTAACCTGGAGGTAGGCTGGCACAGATAGGCCAGCAAAGTTTGGCCTGTACAAGGGACACTGTAAAGCACGTTTGGACCACTCTTGGAATCAGGGAGGATGGAGCACGTTTGTGTGCTGGCCTCCCTAACTCTGAGAGTGGTCGAAACATACTTCATGGTGTCCTTTGTGCCAGCCAAACTTTGCTGGTCTAACTGTGCAGACCTAGCTCCAGGTTAGGATTGCTCTTTCAGTCTTTTATACCAATGGCAGAAGAGGGTGGAATCCTCCATCCTGTGTCCAAAGTGCAGGCAATGTGGCTTCTCCATGCAGCGTCTGCTTCTTCTGCCTTTCTTTCGGGCTCTTGTTCATTGAAGACCCTACCAAAGAGATCACTGACAGAATGGACAAAGTGGTCTGAATGCAGAAGTTCTAAACTTGGCTTGAGCTCCTGGAAGGGTGGAAAGGCAGCTAATTAATCAATGGAAAAGTAAATGCAAATTGTTAATTTTATATTTTTTCACACTTTGCATTTAAAAATACACTATTCATCTCAGTAGGAGTGGGAACAATCTATTTGTTATGGCCAAACATCAGGTAGTATAAGCAATATATTCAGACAGTGGTAATCTATTCTGTAAGAACATAAGAAGAGCCCTGCTGGATCAGGCCAAAGGCCCATCTAGTCCAGCTTCCTGTATCTCACAGCGGCCCACCAGGTGCCCCAGGGAGGCATGAGACAACAAGGATCCTGTTGCCACTCCCTTGCACCCAGTACTCTGAAGTAGCCTACTACTAATGTAAGGAAGTTACAACCCATCATTGCCTATAGCCCACGATGGACTTTTCTTCCAGAAATCCGTCCAATCCCCTCTTAAAGGCATCTTGACCAGATGCCATCACCGCCTCCTGTGGCAAAGAGTTCCACAGATTAACTACCCGCTGGGTAAAAAAATACTTCCTTTTATCTGTTTTAACTCTCCCAACCCTCAGTTTTAGCGGATGCCCCCTGGATCTGGTGTTTTGAAAGAGGGAAAAGAACATCCCTCTATCGACTCTATCCCTTCCGTGCATTATTTTGTATGTCTCAATCATGTCCCCTCTCAGGCGCCTTTTTTCTAGACAAAGAGCCACAAACGCTGCAGTCTTTCTTCATAAGGGAGGTGCCCCAGTCCCCTAATCATTTTCGTCACTCTCTTCTGCACCTTTTCCAACTCCACTATGTCCTTTTTGAGGTGTGGCGACCAGAACTGTGCACAATATTCCAGGTGTGGCCTTACCATCGATTTGTACAATGGCATGATAATATTGGCTGTTTTATTCTCAACCCCTTTTTTAATGACCCCAAGCATGGAATTGGCCTTCTTAATTGCTGACGCACACTGGGTCGATACCTTCATTGAATTGTCCACCAGCACCCCAAGATCTCTCTCCTGAGCTGTCACAGACAGCTCAGAACCCATTAGCCTATAGGTGAAGTTTTGGTTTTTTGCCCCAATGTGCATCACTTTACACTTGTCTATGTTGAAACACATCTGCCATTTGGCTGCCCATTCCCCCAACTTGGAGAGATCCTTCTGGAGCTCTTCACAATCCTTTCTGGTCTTCACCACCCAGAAAAGTTTTGTGTCATCTGCAAACTTGGCCACCTCGCTGCTTATCCCTGTCTCCAGGTCATTTATGAAAAAGTTGAAAAGCATGGGCCCCAAGACAAATCCCTAGGGCACTCCATTTTTCATCTCTCTCCATTGTGAAAATTGCCCATTGACCCCCACTCTCTGTTTCCTGGCCCTCAACCAATTCTGGATCCATAAGAGGACCTGCCCTCTTATTCCTTGACTGTGAAGTTTCTTCAGCAGCCTTTGGTGGGGGACTGTGTCAAACGCCTTCTGAAAATCCAGGTATATGATATCCACAGGTTCACCCACATCCACGTGCCTGTTGACCTTTTCAAAGAATTCCAAAAGGTTCGTAAGGCAAGACTTACCCTTACAGAAGCCATGCTGACTTTCCTTTAGCAGTACTTGTTCCTCTACGTGTTTTAGGATTTTATCTTTGATGAGGCGATATATACAGTGTTGTCATCTACTCTCTTGTAGACGGAACACTGGGCGGGACTTAGAGTGATCGACAGCCCATCGATTCACTTCCGCTTTCTTCCCTCGCCTCGGACGGAGCGCCTGCTCGCCAGGGGGAATGGATGGGGGCGCGCCGGGTGCCTGGGCGAGCAGGCGCCCCCTCCAAGGGGAGGGAAAGCCACGCAGGGAGCGCGAAGAAAGCAGAAGTGAGTCGACAGGCTGTCGATCACTCTAAGTCCCACCCAGCGTTCCGTCTACAAGAGAGTAGATGACACCACTGGATGGATATATATATATATATATAGATCTCCTTTGATGAGGCTATATCTATATAGATGGTATAGCAAAAAAAAAATTGTTGGAATTCACTGAATCCATAAGTAAGAGCATATGCACTGTATTTGATATTGACTTCACAGGGATCCACAAATAGTATAAGTGATCCAAACTTACTATTGTTTTGTAGACAGTTGAGGGCAGCTTATGAAAAAAAAGATGATGATATTTTCCTATTTTTCCTATCTGGTCAACAAAGTATATCAATGTAAGAAATATTTGTCCTGGCATAAAAATAATTGGTGTTGAGAATAATCTCTGCTAACTGAAATAATTATTTGCATAAGCATTGCCCTGCTTCGTAGTGCTCTTAAAGCTATGTGTCACCCTTCGTCATCACCAAATACTGTTTGACAACTTCAGCTGGCTGGCAATAAATGGGGAGCTGACTAATTATGTTATATCCAGCATTGCTGTAATGTGTTACAATGCAAACTGAGGGACTAGTTTCTGGCAACGAAACTTGGCTTCCAGAATCAGGTCAGTGGATAGAGAAGGAAGGGTAAGAATATTTGATTGATTTAACCTAATTGTTTCAAGACTTTTACCTGCAGGAAAGATGCCAGGATATTAGGCTATCACAAATTTATGTTGTTAATAAGAGAACAGCACATGGGTGTTTTGTGTGTGTGTTTAAAAAAGCTAAATCAAAATTTTACATATAAAATGTATTAATAATAACCATATGCTCTGAACATATTTTCATATGCAACGTGCATTTAAAGTTTTTTCATCATTTGGCAATTTTTTTTGCTGCAGTTATTAAATTAGCAATCATTTTCATACTTTATTTTCCCAACAAATTTCACCCAATAGTCAAGAAGTATTACTAATTAACTGGTAATACTACTATGAAGATATATTTTCAAAGAAAAATTTAAAAATGCCTTTGTCTTTATTACTATTTCAGAAAATTACCATAATCTAACAGAACGATTCAAAGGTAAAATAAGCTTAGATTGAAAGTGTATATTTCATTTCCTTTTCATTTATTTTACTGAACTATTAGAAATTCAAATGCCTCTGTGCTAAAATGTATGCACACAGAAAAAAAACACACATGGGAATTAGCCATCTGTTTTTAGCTTGATTCTTAAGTTAAACTGTTAAATCAGGATTGTTAAAAATGTGCCTTAATTGTTTGAACTTGTACAGTGACAAGAGTATTGCAGGGAAAAGCTAGGCATCACATTGTGACCTTTAACTACACAACCATTTCTTGTAATTGTAATTGCCTTGGGCTAGTGGATTCTACTATTACATTCATTTCCACAATAATTGTACACCTACTTGAAAGGACATGTCATGCATCATGGGTATTCACTTTAAATAGATCAGTACGATTATAGCTAATTGAATCACATGGAAAAGTGCATTCAAATAATATTAAGCATTTAAATACATGCCACAAATTCCTGAAATATTTCAGAGTACATTTCGCCCACTTTGGTTTCAAATATAGCTTCAGTTTAAACATTTTTTTGCAGAACTGTATACCTGAATTTTTATTTCTTACTTCTTACAATTTTTAGCATTGGTATTCACTTTTTAGAATGATAATCTGTCCTGGACCCACCAGAAGTGATGTCATGGCAGGAAGTTCCATCATTGTGACGCCAGAGCCTGCTGCTTTCCTGAGAATCCAGCAATAAATTGGATTATTTCTCAGGGTGCAATCCTAAACTGAGGGTGCAATCTTACCCAGCACTGGAATGGCATGGCTGGCCGGGCACCACCATATCCAACTCTGGGTCGGGGAAGCTGGAGCTCCCTTACCGTAGGCGAAGCTCCAGCCTCCCCGATATGCTCCTTGGATCTGCGCCCGCTAAATAGCAGATGTTAATGTTAGCGGAATGCTCATTCTACCAGCTTCTAATGCTTCTACTAGCACTTCTACCAGTGCTAATGCCTAATAGGATTGGGTTGTCACTCTATGCACATTAACTGTCACGTGAACAGGCTACATGTTTGGGCACAGGTCCTATTTTCAGATATCTTGATATAACTCACGTGAGCAGAAGCTGCTTAGACTGAATAGACCCTTGTAAAGATAGGCAGGGTAATATTGGTTTTTCCTTTCATTTGATATAAATTCTGGGTTGCCAAGGGAGAACAGAAAGTTCATAAATGTTGCAAGTGCTCTTCTATTCCTTGTCCTACTGTTTCTCTCTAGAACTAATTTAGATTTTTCTCTTTCTGACCTTTTCTTACTCCAGTTTTCTGTTATTTTTGTTACATTTTCCATGTAAATGAAGCAATTTTGAAAATTGGTACACATACTTTTGTCTGTCTCCATTCAGGAAAATATAAATCTAAAAATATAAAGAATTGTGCTTCCCATTCCATTTTTATGACCGACTCACTTCTGTCTATTATTCACAGCATTTTCCCTTTTTTAATATTAAAAATCCATCCTCTTCAGACTAGAAACATTCAAACTTTATAAAAATAACTCCAACACTCATAGCAAATGTGCCAATAAATCTTGCATTCATACATAAATTTTAAAATGCTCACATTCTGCCATGACAGCCTGTAATTGATCTAAATTTTAATGTGAGGGCTCTTCCAGATAATTCAAATTATTAAAATGGTTATTGTGGAGATGGGGATAAGTATATTCAAAGACAGATCTTTCATCTATTGAGAAATACTAGTTACCCTGTTAAATAAGTACACTTCCAGGTATACTCCTGCAGATATTCATTTTTGACTGACCACTTTTAAAATATTAAGGATCAATCATTAGAAGTGCAAGATTTGGTGGTGTAGTATTTTGCTTGCCAAGGAATGGCATCATAGAAAGTCTTTTAAAATGCTTAAAATAGTATTGTTTTACTTCAGGAACTTGGGACCTATTTAATAGACAGACATGGGGGAAGGGGGCATTTTACCTGGGCCTGGAGTATAGTCTATATTAGCATCATGATAGCATGGAACTCAAATTCAGATATTAGGCAGAATATCACCGTCTATTTCTGAAGTCCTCACCGCATGCCAGGAGGATTGTAGCAAAACCGAGTTCCTGCAGAGAAAATGGAGGTTGCTGGGTTCTCACTAAACTCTGGATATTTGTCAGAGGTTTGAAAACCAGAGTCCAAAAACGCTTTTTTTTCTCAGGAAACAAAACGTTAAAGGAAGAAAATGTAATTCTTCATGTAGGGGAAAGCGGGGTTAGGAGAGAGGGAGAATGGGCAGTCCAATCCTAAGCCTTGGCTGCACCTAGGACTACAATGGCACCAAAATGGCTGCTGCTTCATCCAGTGGGGCTAGGGCAGCCGTTGGTGTTTCCTCAGGGTAAAGGAAAGTTTGTTCCATTACCCCTTGTAAAGCCTAAGCAGCCCCAATGGGTCTCCTCAGAGCTGCGCCCACTACTGAGTGGGCACAGAACCTAGGAGGCCCATGTAGGGCTCGGCAGCTCAGGAGGGACCATAGGATTGAGGCAGAGTCTGCCACCATTTCCACCATTTCCTTGCAGGCCTCAAGTTGCCTTCCCTGCCCAGTTGCCCAGTTTCACCCCTCCCTGCCTTCCTCCCGCCCCCAAAACTCACTCTGGAGAGGTCAGCACCCCAGCGATGCCAGCACATTGCCAGCACCCCAGCGTTGTCTTCCTAGCACTGAGGCGCAGCACCAACTGGCACTGGTCATACTGGCACTGTGACACTACAGCCTGTGTTAAAGTGCACCAGCGCCAGGCACCATAGGATGGGCCATAAGTAACTGAATGCTGTAGTTCTGTGAAAGAGAGAGGGAAACAGTGAGCAAACTCACGCAGAGAAAGAAAACAGAACAGAAATATTTGAACAAGAGAAAGATAAGGCTGACACCAGTGGTGTTATCCTGCCAGAACGCTGGGTGGGACATCCGGGTGATCAACAGCCTGCCCATTGCATTCCGCAGCATTATGCCGTTTGCGTAACCAATCACGCCGCTTGCGTACGTAACGCAAACGGCGTAACGCTGCAGAACGCGACAGGCGGGCTGTCAATCACCCGGATGTCCCGCCCAGCGTTCCGGTAGGATAACACCACTGGCTGACACCCCTTCCACCCCAACACTATAATCCAGATTACTTTGAAAGAAACCCAGTTGAATCCAAGGAAGAAGTGCACACTTCAACATTTTGAAGTTGAAAACATTTCAACTTTTTTCAATCCTAATAGATGAGCCTCAAGACAGCCACAGAGAAATGTTCCAAGATACTGTTTGTCATGATGAAGGTCAGCCTCCCATAAAGTTTTGGAAGAGCTTATCTTAGCAACAGCAACTCATTGTCTTCTGTACCTGTAACTCAGTGGCTCTGCCCAGTGATGCAATGGAAGGGGCATTGCACTATAGGTTTAAAAAAAGATAGTGGTATCCTGGAAGAATAATGGAGGGGGGAGAAATTTTTCCTTCTCTTAAGCCTGAGGTTTTCAAACTGGGGCATTTTAAACCTGGAAAGCTTGGTCCCTGCCCCCTTAAGGGGCAGGACAATGTTTATAGCCGCACCAGCGCACCCGAAATCGTATTGGCACTGGGGAAAAAGGTGCTTTTTAAAGATGTACTGGGGTTGTACAGGCACCGGGGTGCCAATTCTGGGGATCTTGCCCTTCTGTCCCATGCAGACACGAGATCCCAAACCCCCCTGGAGAGTTTGGAAACCTCTGTCTTAAGCTGATGTACATTCTCGGCTCTTGTATGGCATGTTTGTGTGAAATTTGGGGGCACTAGGATCTTATTGCATTAGAAAACATTATACAGGTTGAGTATCCTTATCTGGACTGCTTGGGACGGGAAGGTGGCTGGAATTCGGAATTGAACTTACAGTCAGTACTTGCACATGTGGAAATAAGCACAAGATCTTCTAGTGTTTATACCTCCAAAGGTTTTAAGAAACTCTTCAAACAAAAATGTTTGGTTTTTTGAATAGTCAGGATTTGGGATGTCCTGATAACGGATAGTCTACCCATACTTGTCAATAACCTACTATTGAAGATTTTTCCTTCCAACTTAGATTGAGTCATTTGAAACGGGGGCCTGCCCTCTAAGTGTTTGTAAAGTGCCATGCGTACAGATGGTGCTGAATAAATGACTAACAACTTTATGCTTATTGCAATGACCCTTTAATGTGTCACCATCTTGCATGTTGGTGATTTGTGAATTCTTCCATTTTCCTACTAAATTACTCTCAGGAATGTACCACCCTAGCATGCCCAAAATGAATAATCAAATTACAGCACAAGCCTGTGCATGTTTACTCAGAAGTATGTCCCATATTAGGGACATGGTGGCGCTGTGGGTTAAACCGCTACTGCTGGGCTTTCTGACCGGAAGGTTGGGAGTTCAAGACCATGCAATGGAGGGAGCTCCTGTTGCTTGTCCCAGCTCCTGCCAACCTAGCAGTTCGAAGGCACCTAAAAATGCAAGTAGATAAATAGGAACCACTTCAGTGGGAAGGCGTTCCGTGTGCTACGGTGTATAGTCATGCTGGCCACATGACCACGGAAGCTTGTCCTCGGACAAACGCCAGCTCGACAGGCTTATTTCCGTTTCTAAGCCTGCTCAACCACCCCCTACAGTCGGCCACGACTAGACCATTCAGTCATGGGGAAACCTTTACCTTTACTTTTATGTCCCATATTGTTCAATGGGACCTACTTCCAAGGAAGTTTGTGTGGGATTGCAGCCTTGTACTGCCTTCTCCCATTTTTAGTGTCTTTGTTTTTGCAAGTTTGTTGCTGTCATAAATAAACCACATCCTTTTCAAAGCTGGCAGAAGAAGTGAGTCTGAATAATGCTTACATTACATCATGTTGATGAATACATTTAGAAATATTCAAGGAATATTGGTTCCCACATGAATTTAATAAATTCCCTGTGTGCTGCTACCATAAATATCAAGGAATGATAATGGGGAAAAGTTCAAATATGCTATTAGCATTTGAAACATCCACGTTATCCAATGAATCTGGATAATAATTCAGTGAAAACATGTTATTGAAATGTTCTTTTTTTGCTTAGCCAAAGTAAACTAAAACATGGCTTTATTCCTTTCTCAGACATGTGAGGCCTTTGAAAACAGTGCCGTTATTAGCATCCAGAATATTCTGTCGCTTGATTTTCTGAAGTGCTCTTTTCTTCTCTTTCCTTTCTTTTGTTTCCTTGCTGCTACAATTTCTACCACTGGAAGTATGTCAGACAATGGTTGGTCTGGATGGTTATTATTTAAAGTTCCTTTAATGTGCTGTGCTGTATTAAGCTTCCTTGCTGTGCTACATGAGGCACTATTGTTTGTTCCATTTCAGATTATTCTGTGTCACTTGACGGTAATTCTGCACAGTTATATTAGCATTAGATTTCCAAGTGAAGCACATAGAAAAGGATGGAAATATGGCTGGTTTAATCCTCATGCTGTCTATTCTGCTGCATAATGCAGATGTGGGGGGCAAGAAAAGCTGGGAGGCCATATAGGTATACAGTAGTTCATGTCGCTTTCCTGACAATGGCAACAGTATGTTTCTTTGTGCCCACAGATTTATTCCTTCTACTTTTCCAGCTCACTGCTACTGGTCCTATTCCCGTTCTCACGGGGCTGTGTCCCTTTCAACTCTCCTTCCATGAAAAAGCACCTTTGTGATTTGGGTTGGAAGAATGGCAGATGGCGAGAGGCTACTGATCCCTCTCTTTGAGTCATGTTTCAGCTCAAAAAGCTTCTCCAATTTTTTTTTCACCCACAAAGCGTACGTTAAGGGAGCCCTAGATTTTTCATGGGTTTCCACCAAGAAGTTAAAAAAAATCCAGATGGGAAAAAGATTAAACAGCCTGCCTGCACACTTGGATGGAGTTCTAGAAGTCTGCCTAGGCTGATTTTCTCTTCTTATATCTAAAAGGCTGGGGGGGGGGGCATCCTCCTAGTTTTAGAAGTAGGCTACCTCACAATGCCAGATGCAGGGGAGTGGCAATAGGATGCAGGTATCTGGTTGCCTCATGTGCTCCCTGAGGCATCTGCTGGGCCACTATGAGATACAGGCAGCTGGACTAGATGGACCTTTGGCCTGATCCAGCAGGGCTTATGTTCTTATTATGTTCCCATCAACGGTAACATGGCCTTTAAGTAGGGTTACCAGTTACAAGTGGGAACAGAGTGCCTATACCTTTAACCAGTGGTTTTCAAACTCCCAAAGAGAGTTTGCACCACTGTAAGTGTGTGTGGCGGCAGGGCAAAGGCAGTGACACAATCCTCAAGATCTGATGCTGCCTGGGGCGACAGGGGCTTTGATTGCCTTAGCTGTAGCAGTGCTGGGCTCCAGGGGGTGTGGAGAGACCGGCAGAAGCCTCCACAGAACTCCCCAAATGTTGAAGAAAAAACACAATTGTGATCCACTTCCGGGTTGTGATCGCAAAACCGGAAGTGGGTCGTGATCACATTTTTTCTTCATTACATCGTTTGGGGAGCTCTGCAGAGGCTTCCCCACACCCGCCGAAACCCAGCACTGCGACAGGTAAGGCAATCGCAGCCCCTGTTGCCCCAGCCAGCGACACGCTCCTGGGGATCATGTTGCTGCCTTCTACCTGCCCCCACCACTTCAAGTAAAAGGAGTAAAGGCTTGCAGTCTGGGGCATCTCAACGCCCCAGTTGGAAAACCTCTGCCTTTAACTACTGAATATAGGAGGGAATTTTGGCAGGTGCAGCTTTTTAAACCCTTCCATGTTGAGCTGCACCTGCCAAAATGCCCTCGTCCATACAAAGGTAAAAGGTATAGGCATTCTGTCCCATTTGTATCTGGTAACCCTACATTTAAGCCATAGTCACACTTGTGTCAGTGGCCCTTACTTGGGCTTTATTTCCCAGCAAAAACATTTATTATTAGGCTTGATTCTTGAGAGGCTTCTAGACCCCAGTGCATTCTGTTAATCCTCAAACCTCTGCCCTCACGTTAAATGTAATCAAGATTTATTTCATGCAGACTGTTCAAGACACGTGTTTCCCTAGGGGCAAGTTATTTTAGGCAGATGCTCACGGAAACAGATTAAAACCCTCTGCCTGCAAGAACTCTTATATTCTGAATATTTTTTCCTGCCTCCTAAATAAAAGGGTTTTTGTCCTAATAATCCAATAGCCAGTTCCCCAAGCTGCTTTCTGACTCACAATTTACTGTTTCTGTCAATGCTGGTCATAGAAACTACTAAACAGATATCTCCTGGGAACAACCGTTTTAAGGCCCATAGTATGACAGGTTGCTGTGATAACACCACCTTTCACATCCCCTCAGCAACAATGTTATTTCTGGAGTCATGGTACATAAATGCAGCAGTGTATGTAATGTAGTCCATTTTTCACAGCTAAAGCATTGTTTTTACCTTAAATTACTGAATAAATCTAACTCTATACTCATAGTTCCTTTTTATTGACTTTTTTCTGTTTGTTTCCCCTTTGGTCATATAGATAACAACAAATTGTAGCTTTACCTTATGCTAACTTCACATATTGCACTGTTGACCCAGCAGTTCCACCTCAGAATCTGAGTAGACCTAGCAATCCCGCATAGACGTACCTCAGGGTAAGGGAACAAATGTTCCCTTCTCAGCCCAAAACTTCCGTATCGGGATTCAGTGAGTGCCATGTCGGTGCTGCTGCATTACGGTTGGGAAGTTGTGTTGGATTGGACTGTCTGTCTTAAAGAGAAACCCCACAATGGCTCAAATTACAAGAGGATTCAACTTTAAAGTAGATAGGCTTCATAGATCTGTAATAAAATAGAAATATTTCAAAATGCATCATCAGAAGTTGGAATGCTGCAAATGGAGGCTACCTTTGTGTGGTTAAATTTCTCGCAGCTTCTCTGTCTATCCTGAATAATAGTACAGTTATGAATTGTCCGCTTAGCTCAACTTGCTAGAGAAGTACAACTTGCAATACATTTGTACAGACGTGCCCCAGTATCCATTAATTCAGCATCCACGGTTTCAGTTATCCATGGATACTGGGATGCCTATTAAAAAGATGGGGGAACATTAAACAACTCTCTTTTTTTTACACTGTGGGAGCAAAACCACTGATGTTCCCCTATCTTTAAACAAGTGTCCCCAGTATCCACGGTTTCAAGTATCCACAGTGGGGGTCCAGAACAGAACTCCAACGGATTCCGGAACATGCTTGTATGACCTTGGAGGAGATACTTGGATTTGACTGGGAAATAGTAATGGAGAAAGAGTTTGCAGTAGTTATGTTGTCTCCCAAGTGCTGTGAGTGCCCTGTCTGTCAGATGAGTGGATAATCTATTTGGTTTGGATGAATATCCAAATTAATCAAGAACTTTGGATGCTTTCAGGCTTACAAACAGAATTCTTGAATATTTCAAGTAATAAACTTCATCCTGCTATCATACAGACATATCTGTGTGAAGACAAGAATGGATGAAATGAGACATGGTTGAACAGAACTTTAGATTTCTTTAAAGTATTCCGATCTGTTTAACTCAGGGCACAATCCTAAAAAACGTTCCAGCACTGACATAGCTGTGCCAAGTGGGCACATCCTACAATGGATGTGCCATCCTACAGTGGAGTAGTAGGGAATGTTTGTTCCCTTACCCAAGAGCTGCATTGCCCTTACCCCAGTGCTGGAAAGTTGCTTAGGATTGTGCCCTCAGTTCTATTGCTTAAGACTGTGAAAAGCAATAACATTTTTGGAGACTGAAGGCGTTACTGAAGAACCTTCATTGCCTGTACCTTGGAGCCTTCATTGAACCTATTTTGGTCTTTGGTTTAGCTGTTCTATTTGTCACTATGTAACCTATAGACCTTATTTTACCTCATATGTACGCATATCTTGAAAAATACAGTCAATCCTCTTTATAAGCGACCTCTTGGCTATCTGAGACCTGCTTATCTGCGAGGGGCAGAATTGCTACTTTCCTCGTTATCTGCACCTCTCTCCTCATTCCAAAGGCTGTGCGGACCTTCAGAATGGCACCTGCAACCATCACTGACCCCTTTAAAATGGCTGGCAGGAGACAAAAAAGGGGTGTTCTGAGGCACAGGGAGGACCACAGCCATCTCCATTGGCCTCCTCTTTGGCCTCCATTGCCGCAGGTGCAAACAGGAAGTGGCTTCTGATTGCATCTGGGCAACCTTCTGAGGAAGCAGGGAGGCCCGTGAAGTGGTTACAGACTGACGTGACCTCCAGAGGGCCCAGCGGGGCACCAAAATGCATGATTGTGGTGCCAGGACCCCGTCCCCATCCAGGACTCAAATATCCATGGATTTTGGTATTCACTGGAGGTCCTAGAATGAATACTTCATGGATAGTCACTGTATAACCCACTCCAATGTGACAACTGTGGCCCAAACTTACGCATGTCTACTCAGAATTAATACTCACTGTGTTCAACTGGGTTTAGTCTGAAGTTAAATGTGCATGGAATTATAGTCATGAAGTACAAGCATAAGCATATTTGGTCAGAAATAAGTCCCTCCTGTACTCAGCTGGGTTTTCTCTCAAGTGGGCGTGTATAGGATTTAGCCGTTCTTCTAACCATATGAAAGCTGGAAATGTGCTGATGTTTTTGGAGTACAAAAAGACAGGGGAAAAACTAATATATTACTTTTTCATTAGTGGTACTTATGAGTTTACCAGATCATTTGGTCTGCTGTGCGTTTTATTTTGCTTTTTTCTTTTTTAAAAAAAAAAATCCATTCAAGGCTTTTAGCAGTAATGTCAACGTTTAGGGCTTGTCCTTTTGCAAGTTTCTTTTATCATATAAATCTTGTTTTCTTTGGAAGTACAAAGACTTTTCAGCGCACCTGGGACTAAGTTAGTGATTGTAGAACCACCAGTTCTGGTCATATTTTTGCAGAGCAAGTGCTTCTGTTTCCTAATCTTGGCCTGTTGCCAAGTAACTGCAGGAAAAGATGCACACACAATGAAAGATACCCACTTCAGCGGTGTATGAGCATTCTCCATATTGATTTGATTTGCAGAGCAGGTGGTTTTTAAGGGGAGCCAGACTCTATTGCTATGTGCCATGCTGCCTCTTGGGGGAATTACCATTTTGTAGAAACAGGTCTTAAAAAACATATTACAACAGATGTTTTCTTCAAGCAACCCCATAACGAGGGAGAGGTGTGGAGAGACTTGGAAAGCAAGTGTTCCCAGGGGGAGGTAGACTTCAAAAAGTGTTTAGATAAGGATTGTGCAGGGTTTAAGTCTCTTTTGACTGGACAACTGCTTTGATAAGCCACGTGTATATGCTTTTGTGTTTACAGAACAGCACATAGGGAAGGGGCAACCTTATGATATATGGTGGGAGCATGTGAAGCAATTTATCATTTACTTGGCCTCCCTCATCTGCACTGGAAAAGCTGATCTGCTTCTCCTGGGATTTAAGCTACCTTTCCAGGACTGAGCATAGGAAACAGCTGCCTTGTTTTTGCTTGGTTGTATCAAAACCAACCTACCAGCCATACAAGTGGAATTTTGCCATCATCTACATGATGTGTAAAAATGATGTTTGGCAGTATGGCTAATAACGACACACGCAGAGAGTATTCAACTGAGCTACAGAATTATAGCATAAATTTGAAATGCATGGGCTGCAATCTTGCAAGCGGTAGAACAGGAAGCAGTTTGTGTGCAGGACTGCAGCCAAGTAGCAAGATAACAAATCATATGCAATCAAAGGGATGATTCAGCTTGTGTTTCTTAAACAATAACCCTCCCATGCCACTAGACCATTTGGCATCTTCCTTTCGATCAGTGGTCTCTGAATCAAGGCCCTCTGCGATAATTTGTCTGGGTGCAGCACAACGGTGGCAAAGCCTGACTGTCCCTCACCGCAGCCTCCTATAATTGCAGCAGATCTTTGCAGAAACTCATGCTGGCAGGCACTTCTGCCACACACTGCCCCAGAAGGCTCTGAACCCCGATTTCCTGGGGAAAGCAGCTGTCGGTGCAGGTTTCTGCAAAGATTGGTTGTGGAGATAAGAGGCTGCAGCACAGAATGGTAAGGCTTCACCACTGCCCTGCCATGCCCAGAAGGATTACCGCAGCATGCCAGATCCAGCCCACAGGCCGCAGTTTGACGGCTGCTTTTGATGCTGGGATAACTTCAAAAGGAGAGGCACAGGGGAGAGCAGGGGCATGAATGAGGTGGGACGGGGGAACCCAAGGTGGGTGACTTGCACTAGACACTATCCTCTCCTATACCAGCCAGCATGCTTGCTTTCTCTCTCCCGACTTGAACCAGCTAAAGAGCTGGCACAGCTCCAAGGAGACCCATTGGTGTGTGAGAGGCTTATGGGGAGGTAAGGGAAAATATTTTCCTTTACAGTACCTCTCTCGAGCATCCTGATCTGCCCCCTCAGGATACAGTGCAAGCCTTCTTGGTGTGGCTGCATCTTGGGGAGAGGGGAAGAAGCAATAGGATTGGGTTGCTAGTGTTGGATTATTAATGCATCACGTTCTAAGGGCCAAATTAGACCAAAGTGGAAGTTCCATTATTGAAGCAAACAGTGATGTCACAATGTACTTAACAGAATTAAGCTAATTCTGACTTAAATCGTTCCCTGCTGCTGTTTGGGATGGAAGGAAAAACTTCTGGGCACAATTTACAGCGGGCCCTTGGCATCCATGGGAGATTCATTCTTGGACCCTCCAGAGGCACCTATTTCTGCAAATAATCACATCCGTGGACAGGCCTGGAAAAACAGAAGTGCCTTTCAGAACCCTCCAGCAGGCATTATGAGGTACAGGGATCCTTCAAAAAGGTACTTCTTTGTTTGGCAAAAAACCAGAAGTGCTTCCCAGAGGTGCCATGCACAGCCTTCCCATGCTTCAGAACACCTCCTGTCCACAACTGGAAGGCACTACCAGTTATGTCCAGGATGTCACGTGATGCCCTCCAGCACAGATCAGCACACAGAAGGGCAGCTGAATTCTATGGTCCAGGGCCCCGTAAGTGGTGCCAAAACAGCTATTGCTGCATCTTCTAGGCACTGTGGCAGCCGTAGGAGTCACCTTGGAAGAAGGGAATACTTGTCCCTTTCCCCTGGGGAAAGGACACTGGCCCTGCAATGGGCCTCTTCAAGTCTGTGCCAGCTATTTTGCCAGCAAAGACTTGAGAGCGCCTGTGTTGGGCCGCACAGTTAAGCACGGAGAATAGAATCTGGCAGTGGAGGGCACTGTCGGTCCCACCCCTGCTCCACCTCTCCCCCTGCCCAATTCTGCCCCTGCCTCCCCCTGTCCCGGCAGGCCTTATCACTGGCTGGCACTGCTGGAGCACCCGCTTGCTGTACTGCCCATGCTGGGCGCCACACCAACTGGTGTGGCCCCAGCGCTGGGTCTCTCTTCTCACCAGGTGCTGTAAATGTGCTTTACGTCATGCTTATGACACCTGCAGCCAGCACTGAGTAGCAGCACCATCTGTACTTGCCCGTTGGTTTGGGCTCTGAATCAGATCTGTGGGTGCCAAACTCATGGATAAAGAGAGCCTACTATACTTTTACTTTTCACAATCAATAGCAGCTTTTATATTGAAGCCAAGGTGCAAGGGAAAGGATTAGATCCCTCCAAACCATATTCATGATCCATATTGACCCCTATGATACTTTTTTTTGGGGGGGGCAACATATGTTGGGAGTTGTCCTACAAATGGAAAAACAATCAAGGCTTTTATATATAGATATACCATATTTTGGGTATGCATGTGAGTGAAAATGACTGAAATACTTGAGGGCTCCACATAGCCCCACAATTCTCTCTTAAGTGGGCTGTCAGAACTATAAGGCACAACAAGAGAACTGTTCATCTATTTTCCTCTGCACAGCAGTCACGCTTTAGCGAAGCAATTCGACATGCAGTTCTGCTACTTCCATTTAATCCTATTGTTCCTACTCCATGATAGAAAGCAAGATACACAATAAATCCAGAGGAAACAGTAGTAGCCCAGTGTTTCACTCCCAAACATTTCACGGATAAGAACTTACAACAGTTCTTTGTTGCTCAAAAAGCTGCCTGCTTTTTCCAAGGCATTGACAGTTTATTATAATTAAACACATCAGTGGAAGAGATTTTGTGTGGGTTTTAAAAAGACTTCAGAAATCCTCTTCATCCTAATTTGTTGAAGAATCTTGAAGTTAAAATTACTTCTGGAGACTTGGCTACTGCGGTGGCCAGGCAGTTCAGGATTGGGCTGCATGTAAGTAAATTAAACATTTACAAGTTTTAAAACTTATTTGAAATTAAAAATAAGTATTCATTAAAATAAATAAAATAACCCTCTCGAGCAATTTCTGATCTATTTAGAAAAAAATTCCCCAAACATCCCAAAGGCTGCAATCCTAGCCACACTTACCCGGGAGAAAGCCATGTGACTATCCCATTACCCATTGGACTATCGTTGTTAAAAGCATATACATAGCAGCAGGTTAAAAGTACAGATCTGTAACATTTTCCCAAATGCAGTCACATACCATGGTAGCAGATGACTTAGCAACACAATGCAAACATGGGTTGGATTTTCGACAAGCTGGTGTGAAGCTGGGAGGGAATAAAGTTTCGAGGGTGCATTTCCTAAATGCAGTTTCCCACCCAAAGAATCCTTCATTTCGCAAGCTGAAATTCTCTCTCATGACTGAAAAGATCTAGGACAGTGTTATTCAAACTGTGGGTTGGGACCCACTTGGTGCATCATGACCTGATGTCAGGTGGGTTGAGGAAAGCTGGAAGCAGCCATCTTGGAAACTGAAGACCTTCCTCTTGCTATAGTATATTCCTTTTGTGTGGGTTAACATTTTGAATTTTCAAGTGAGATTTTAATTTTGTTTTTAGTTCAATGCTTTTCCATAATATTTTGTCCTTGAGCACATTGATCGAAGATAACTATCTGAGAACTTTAACTAAAATTAGGAAAGATTTGGAAAAATGGAAAAAAAAACTACAACTGTCTATAATGAGAAGAATTGAAGGTATAAAGATGAATGTATTACCTAAATTGATGTTTTTATTCCAAACTATTCCAATTATTTTAAAGAAAAATTTCTTTTGGGACTTGACATCTAAGTTTATTTGGGATGGGAAAAAAACCAAGAATAAGACTAAAATTATTACAAGAAGATAAAACAAGAGCAGGATTGGGTGTACCAGATTGGGAATTATACTACCAAGCTGCAATGTCAAACTGGATTATGGAGTGGGGAACTCTTCAAAATCAAAGATTATTAAAATTGGAAGCGCATGATCTGAGGATAGGTCAGCATAGATTTTTGTTATATGATAAAGCGAAATATCATATTCAATTTAAGCAACATATTTTAAGAAGGTCCTTGTTATGGACCTGGGAACAATTAAGATATAAAATCTATATTAAGATTCCAAGATGGATTAAACCAATAGAAATTTCAAATAATCCAGAATGGATTAAAGAAGATCAAAATAAAAGTTATAATGAGATTTTGAACTCTAAAGGAGAATTGCTGAGTAAATTAGAATTAGAAAATAAAGGGATTAATCTGAACTGGTGGTAAAAAGGTAAAGGTTTCCCTACGACCGAATGGTCTAGTCATGACCGACTGAAGGGGGCGGTGCTGATCTCCGTTTCAAAGCCTGTAGAGCCGGTGTTTTGTCCAAGGACAAGCTTCCGTGGTCATGTGGCCGGCATGACTATACGCCGTAGCGCATGGAATGACGTTACCTTCCCACCTCAGTGGTCCTTATTTATCTACTTGCATTTAGGTGCTTTCGCACTGCTAGGTTGGCAGGAGTGAACTGGTGGACAGAGAGACAATTAAAAGCAAGTATCAAAGAAGATAATAAGTGGTTTTTACAAAGAAGAAATAGAATTTGATAAATTATTTTTGGGAGAGAATAAAGAATATATTAAGAAAATGTATACATTTTTATTAAAGATTAGAATGAAACAGTTAAAGATGAAATGGTTAAAGATGCGATGGTACAATGGGCTAAGAATTTCGGTTATAACATTCCAATAGAGGAATGGGAACAATTATGGAAAACAAGATAACTAAAGCTGCATGGTATAAAGAAGATCTGTATAAGGTGTTTTATAGATGGCATTTAAACCCGAAGAAAATTGCTAAAATGTATATAGGCCTTTCAAGTAAATGTTGGCAATGTAATAACGTAGAAGGGACTTATTATCATTTATGGTGGACATGTGAGAAGGTCAAGGTGTTTTGGAGGAAAGTACATGAACTATTACAAAATATGCTTACATGCATGGTACCATTCAAACCTGAATTATTCTTCCTCAATGTTATGCCAACAAGATAGAAAACAAAGCATGTTATAATTCATGCTATTTTGTATGGACAAAAATGGAAAAGTAACGAGGTACCAGTTATGGATGATTTGATTGATAAAATATATGAAGAAGCAGAAATGGACATTTTGACAGAAAAATTAAGAGTGGGGAAGGTAGATAAGATAGAAGATTACTGGAAGCCTTTCTATGAGTGGACAGATAATAAAATAAAGAGGTAGGTTTGTTGCGCCCCAAAATTCACGCCACGCTGGAATTGGGGAGGACCCCAAGTTCCTTGGCTCTGAGGCAAACAGCCCAGCATGGTTTGCAGAGTTAACGGCTCTGTTGTGCAGAGGAAACGGCTCACCTACACGGCTCAGCTAGGCTTCTCTAGGCTTCGGCAAAGGAATGCACAGACACAGTGCACAGCTGAGATAAAATTGTATTGAGAGTTGTTCGTCGTCAGGTTCCAGGCAAAGGTCGCATTCCAGCAAATCAGTCCATCAAAACAGTAAACAGGATACAGCAGATGTTCTCTAACACAGCAGTTGTTGGCAATACAATCGGGCAGAGTTTCCCCTCCTTTCCTTAAAGACCCACATTACACTGGGGCACTGCTCCTGCTTAAATACAAATTTGCTGATCTGGCCACCAATGAGGACTGGCTGAGGTGGCCATAAACTACGTGCACCGTGGCACGTCTACCTCAACACAGCTGTAATCATTTATGCCTTAAGATAGGCACGCAGGCGCATCTCCTGGCTTGGCCTGATGCCATGACAATTGTCCACGGAGCAAAAAAGTTTGTTCAGGCCTGTGCCATTTTCACCAGTCCTGACAAGGTTAATATTAGAAATTGATTTGATTAAAATACCATGGAGAGATAGTTTATAGCCACGTATAGTAATAGGGGGAGGGTAAATTAGGATATGTAAGAAGACTATGATGATATGCTATAACCCAATGGCATTTCCTTATGTGGTTACCTTTGTATACCTATTCCCTTGATCTGATTTCCCTTCCCCTATTTTAAATAGATAAAATTTATCATAATACCGTATTTTGTCCTCATCTTGCTTTCTGTCAGAGATGTTTCATGGTTGTGCAATTGCTTTGGTCCAAGAATGCCAGTTTGCATTCTAGGAGTGTCATTTGATTACATCACACTCACAACACTTCCTGCTTGATGATGTCACTTCCAGCTATGATATCACTTCCAGGTTAATTACTTCTGGTGGGTCCCAACACGAGTGCCATTCTAAAAAGTGGGTCCTAGTGTAAAAGGTTTGAGAACTGCTGTTCTAGGGAATTCTTCCCAGAGGATGTACACTCAATTCTCTTCCCCATGTGGATCCTTTATGCTGCAAGAGGAACAACCTTTCATCACTGAAAGAATCACATTGGGAAGAGGAATTATCATTTAAGGATGTCCTCAAGTTCAAGTCCAGTTTTTTTCCCCAGCTTGATAAATACACTGACAACCCAATCCTAACTAAATTCCCATATGGTGATGCATATTGAGGTGATGCAGCAGTGTTGGAGTGGGCTACACTGCATGCCTTGAGGGATTTTTGGCTGCTGGAGGTCTCCTCAGAGTAAGGGGATACTTTGAAACTTTGTGAACAGTCATCCGGAAACACTTTTGCTTGCACATATCCTACATTTTGTTGTGCATTTTTCGTTCCCCAATTTTGCTTCCAAAAGCGTTTGCATAACAGTTTCTTAATGGCTTGTCTGTTTCCATGGCTTATGCCTGATGGTGGAGTCTTCCATTTGTAGCATTACCAATTCCTCTTGCCCACTTGATTTGTGATGTCATGAGGAGGGGGAGGAAATGAGGCAGCAGGAATAAAGAATTGGGAAAGGGGGGGGGAACCCAGGGATCCTTTTCTTTTCCTCACTATAGCAAAAGAAAATGTTCCTCTGAGAAATCTGAGATGCTCAGATGCAAAAACTGAATTTGGCATATTCTCTATAGAGAATAGTTACCAGAACTTTACAGAAGATGTTTGGAAATTTTTCAGGCCCTCTTAGAGTTACAATGTGCTAACCATTGCTAGACATTTTGCTAACCATGCCTGTTCCATCAATCTACCCCAACACATCTTTTTTCTTCTTCTTCTCTCCATTGCTTAAGGTAATTTACAGCATAAAAAACATAGAGCTACAAATCAAACCTCAAACCAGCCAATAATACTGCTAATCAGCTCTGAAGTCCAGCTGGTCTGTTTCAGAAATGCTTGATTTAGCAATTGACTCTGTGCTGCATAGCTGTCCACCACACTTATTCAAATGTGTGACCCAGCAGTGTTTTAATTTCTGGGGCATGTAAATGGAAAGGAGAGCAAAATGGACTGTGCTCCACTTTGCTGTGCCTTCTTAGCATATTACTTAGGCACATGATTGCTGCTCTGTTTACTGTTCCCTATGTTCAAATGAATATTTTTCTTTTTAACCAACTTCCTTTCTCTATTTGTGTTTATTAAAGTTAAACCCCACCCTCAGTCTGGTGTCTTCCTTGGGGGTGGTGCAAGGGTAATAGGCTACTTTAGAATGCCAGATGCAGTGGAGTGGCAGCAAGATACATAGGATGCAGCATTAGCCCTTTTGCTACCACTGCTCCTGCAGATGCCCAGAACAATAGGATTGGACTGTAAGTATTCAATTAGATATGCTGTAGATTTGCTTGTGCAAAATACTATGTGGGTGGGTAATTTATTAATGTATTTAAATAATTGATATAATATTGAACAATACAGTCTTAAAAGTGCTTGCTGAAAATTTAAAAAAAACCCTAATATAAATGGCCCCTTCATAGATCACTGCCTTGTCATGGCGAAGGGGCTTGAGTAGCTCAGTGAAGCTGTGAGCTATGCCATGTAGGGTTTGGCTGATTCGCCAGCTGCGACCATACCTGAGCTGCACGGACCTGGCCACCCTGACCCACGCCCTAGTGACATCTAGATTAGATTATTGCAATGTGCTCTACGTGGGGCTGCCTTTGAAGACGGTCCGGAAATTACAACTGGTACAGAACGCAGCTTCTCACTGGGGCACATCGGTTTGACTCTGTCGAGCCGTTGCTTCGGCGACTACACTGGCTGCCGGTTCTGTTCCGGCACCAATTCAAAGTGCTTGTTTTGACTTTTAAAGCCCTTTACGGCTCGGGTCCGGGGTATTTGAGGGACCGCCTCCTTCCATACAATCCTGCCCATACTCTTAGATCATCTGGGGGGGCCCTTTTAACTGTGCCGCCACCAGGAGAGGTGAGAGGGATGGCGGCCAGGAATAGGGCCTTCTCGGTGGTGGCCCCCCAACTTTGGAATACCCTCCCCTGAATTGAGAACTGCTCCCTCTTTGGTAATATTTCGTCGGGGGCTGAAGACCTTTTTATTTCAACAAGCTTTTAATTGCTGGGTGGTTTTTTAGACTATATTTTAGGATCCATGGGGCTTGTTGTTCTTAAATTTTAATTATTTTAATTATTTTAATGTTTTAAATTATTGTTTTTAATTGTAAATTGTGATTTTTATTGTATTTTATTGTTGTGAGCCACCTTGGGTGTCCATGGGGCAGAAGGCGGGATATAAATTAAATAAATAATAAAATAATAATAAATGAATTTTGTTAGGATGTTGAGGATTAGATCAAACCTAAACAATACACTTACCTCCTATTCTTCGTATAATCATGTAAGGTTCTTGATCATTTGCAAAAGTAATCATGTGAGGTCTCCTTGCCATTTCACCTCAGGAATCCACTTCCACTTCCCCATGATTCATTTTTCTGATACAAGTACTGTGTAAGAGTCTTACTCTCAACTTAATTCTTGATTGTTTTCACAGAATGTGCATTGGATTGCACATTAGCTTGAAATAAAAAGAAAGGTGAATCCTGAATTTTGACAACTTCTCTGGTAAACATGCATTGAAAACATTGTGGTACAAGAGGTCAGGATCAGTTCCTTAAGCATATGGAGGTGATCCAAGGTGCAGTCCTAAACTGAAGTTAGGCTGGCACAGTAAGGCCAGCAGAGTTTGGCTGGCACCAGGGACACCATGAAGTATGTTCAGACCACTGTCAGAGCACAATCCTAAACTGGAGTTAGGCCGACATAAACTAAACCAGCAAAGTTTGGCCAGCACAAGGGCCACCATAAAGTGTATGTAGACTACTCTCAGAGTCAGGGAGGATGGCTCATCTGTGTGCTAGCCTCTCTGACCCGAGAGTGAACAATCATACTTTGTGGTGGCCCTTGTGCCGGCCAAACTTTGCTGGTTTAGCTTATGCTGGCCTAACTCTGTTTAGGATTGCGCCCTGAGTCAGAGAGGCCAGCATACAGACGTGCGCCATCCTTCTTGACTCAGAGAGTAGTCCAAATGTGCTTTATGGTGGCCCTTGCACAGGCCAAACATTGCTGCCCTAACTGTGCCAGCCTAATTCCAGGTTAGGATTGCTCGCTCAGTGTGATGCTCTAGGGAAAATCAGAGTTTGAGGTGTTCTGGAAACTGCCCATTGTGCTTCTGAGAAGAAAGAGCTGGGATCATGCAGACAGTGCTTTAAGCAACTGTTTCATACCACAGTGTGCCTTACAATGGCAAGCTTGCTGTAAGGCAAGCTGATACTACAGATAAGCATTACCAGATGCACCAAAGGAGTCTTGTAAAACGAACATCCCTAATCCCTGTGCAGTTACAAAAGGGCTGTTATTTTTCACACGGAAAGCTGCCTCCTGAGGTCTGTGGCCTCAGGTGAGTAATATATCAGTTTGTTAAATAAATGGAATGTGTTGCTCCCTATCCTACATGTCCTTTGTACTAGGATTACCCTAACAGTTGCTATACCTTTCAGAGGCTGTGACAGAACTTGGTCTGCTTTGAAGTGAGTTAAGAGATTTAGAAGAACAGTGGTTGCCGAAATACTATCTGATAAGGAATAATTGAGTTGAGCTTGGCTAAAAAGGCAAATCTACATTTAAATGACATAGTGGACACATTCTGAAAGATGCCTGTGTGCTGATAACATAGAGTCTTTAAAAATAAGTTATGAAGAATGAATAAGGCAATGCTTAAATTAACGTGAACTATTTAAGAAAAATTGCCAGGTACTGTAATCGTTTTTCCGACTATCCAACCCTATGCCCTTCCAAACACACAATTCAATACAAAATGGGAGAGGCGAAGGAGCCACGAGTGTATGCAAGCTAGCAGCCAGAACAAAGGCAAAGTAATCCATGGAAGCATCTGGATTACTGGAAATCTGGAAAACATCGAAAACTGTAATACAGTGTGAAATGGTTCAAAACTGCAAACCTGTGGATTTTTAAAAATCTTTTAGGCCTTGTCTCATGTATAAGTCAAGAAGAGTAGGCTGAATAAAACTGATGGCCACTTCAGATTTTCTGGACGGAAAATAGTGGTGATCATCCAAGCCTTCCTTCTGAGTTAGAATTCCAGGTATCAGATGGGCTGACATGGCTGCATTCTGAGGTGAAGAAAAGTAAAAATAAGTGTTCAAAATCTGGAATGTTTGGAGGCAGGAAGCCTTTAAAAAATTATGGTGAGGTAGAGACAATCTTGTATAAGAGAACTGTAGTAGTAACAATAGATCCATCATTGCTTTTGAGGTACAGTAAATGCTGTCATGAAATTGTGATTTCATGGGAACCTGGTAAGTTTGAAGAGAACTACTCGTGTGTAAATGCCTCAGGTGGGAGTGGTTAGTTTATTGAGCTAGAGATAAAAGCCTCAAGGAACAGAACTCTCAGCTCATCTCTCAGGGAAGGTTAACTCCATGGGTTGGTGTGGAGGTTAAGTGTAGTTAGTAAGGCAAAGCTCTTATAGGCATTCTTTTTCTTTCTGTCTTCCCTGGGTCCTGCTCAGCCAAGTTAAGTAGAGGGGCTGATTATTGCTATTTTAAGTATTCAGGTTTTATTACAGAGTCTCTGTAGTTTTAGTTGTAAATTTTAAAGTATATGAATAAAATTGGATTTTTTACTTATATTTGGCTTTTTTTAAAAGGGGTTTTTGCCCAGGAGCTCCCCTTTCTTTTACTAAGTCTGGGCTGGTGGCAGCGGTAGCTACCCAGGGGAGGGGAGTTGCACCCCCCCCATCATAACATGGTGGCAGCGGTGGGAGAGCGAACCCCGTTATTTGTAAAAAAACAAAACTGTTGTTAGAAAGCTGAGAGGAAATAGGGATTTTTTTTTTGGAGTTAGAAAGAATAAGTGTATGTACTTACGTAACGGTAAATTTATTAAAGAAGGATTATTACCACGTGGAAGACAAAGACAAGATATACCCAAAATGGATGTTAGTACCATTGAGAGTAATAATTTAATAGGATCACCTGATACTGGTAGAAGAGATTTTTTGACAGTTGAACAGATGAGACTTCAACTCGAGTTAAAAAAATTAGAGTTGGAGGAAAGACGGTTTACAGCTGAGATGGAAGAAAGACGTATGAGAGCAGAGGCGGAGCAGCGGGCTGCGGAGAGAGAGGCGGAGCAGTGGGCTGCGGAGAGAGAGGCGGAGCAGCGGGCTGCGGAGAGAGAGGCGGAGCAGCGGGCTGCGGAACAGCGGGCTGCGGAGAGAGAGGCGGAGCAGCGGGCTGCAGAGAGGAAAGAAGTTAGAGAGTTGGAGAAACTGCGTATGGACCATCAGTTCGAGTTGGAGAAACTTAAGTATGGGGCTTCTTCTCAACCAGTGACTTCTACATTTACAGTAATGGACTCCAGGAAACTCCCCATCTATCAGGTTGGAGAAGAT
This sequence comes from Lerista edwardsae, assembly GCA_029204185.1. Lineage (NCBI taxonomy): Eukaryota > Metazoa > Chordata > Lepidosauria > Squamata > Scincidae > Lerista > Lerista edwardsae. The sequence goes on from JAJKFI010000006.1 coordinate 24,175,626, forward strand.
GCTGAGACATTTATGGCTAACTTTGAACAGGCCTGTAAGGATTATGGAATCAATGAGGGGGATTATATGAAATTCCTTCGGCCACAGTTGAGTGGGGCTTTAGCAGATGTAGCTGCGGAACTAGGCCCCACAAATCGAAATGACTATGCTACTTTTCAAGAGAACGTTAGATCTCGATTGGGCCTTACTGCAGAGTGTTGTAGGAGGAGATTTCGTACCTTGAGGCGGAAATTCCAGGAACCTTGGCCTCAAGTAATGTATCAACTAGGCCGGACTTGTGACTTGTGGGTAAAAAGGGCGGAAGTAGAAACTTGGGAAGAGTTGCTGAATTTAATTAAGATTGAACAATTTTTGACTATTCTACCAGAAGAAATAAGGAAACCGTTAGTAGAGAAGAATTTTACAATGCCTGAAGAAGTTGGGATTTTAGCAGAAACTATTGAACAAAATCTGGGTGGTCAAATTCGGTGGAGTGGGGAGAGTTGGCGTAGAGAAGAGAGGCGGTCACCTCGCCGAGGGGAACGGGGTGGATTCCGTGAGAAATTTGAGGGGATGATAAATAGAATAGGTACAATGAATTCCCGGTTTAGGGAAAAGCCCACCCCTTGGTGCTATAAGTGTAATGAGTTGGGACATATTAGAGCAAACTGTCCCAGGCACTCACCAAGAGTACAGACCTTGAGTCCAAATGAGGTTGTCCATACAAATGTAACAGCTAATTTAGAACCTCGGTCTTGTCTGGAGGTTATTCCTCCTAAATACTGTCATAAAGTGATAGTGAATGGACAAGTTATTGCAGCCTGGCGGGACAGTGGAGCAGTAATATCTACCATACATGCCGAATTGGTAAAGCCTCATCAGATCATCCAGGGAGCTGCTCAAACGTTATTTCCATTTATGAGCGATAAGTTGATGTTAAAGAAGGCCCGCGTACCTATTCAATATAATGGGTGGACGGGTGATTGGGAATTTGCTGTTCATGAAGGGCGTTCAGCACCTATGATGCTTGGGAATGACTTGGCTGATTTTGTAGAAGGAGAGATGGCTAGAGTAGGAGTTCTTACTCGTAGGCAAACTCAGTTCTCAAATTCTACAGAGTCTGATAATAAAATAAGACAAGGAGAAGATGAAGTAGAGAATTTGGATGTGTCCAATAGTTCTTTGAAACTTGATGTTTCTCCTGAGGTGGCGAGTGAGGCATGTGTGGCATCAGCTACCTTTAAAGGGGAACAAGAACGAGATCCTAGCTTAGCTGCAGCTTGGCAGCAAGCAGGTAGAAATTCTCCTCCACTTGATCAGGTTAAACAGTCTCGATACACCTGCGAAAATGGGCTGTTATATTGGGAGTCTCTCCCAGAAGGGCATAGGGTAGGCTGGCAACCCCAGAGGCAATTAGTGGTGCCAAGATGTTATCAGTTAGGGTTGTTGAGCCTAGCTCATGACCATCCTAATGGCCACACTGGCGTAAATCGAACTAAAGATAGAGTAGGACAGCAATTCTACTGGGAAAGATAATATTATTGCTGATGCACTCTCTCGAGAAAGTTCTCCAGTTGATAATTAATGCAGGGTAGAGGAAATATTTGTTACGGGTTCTAAAAATGACAGTGTGTAGATTCCAATTTTTCTCCTCTTGTAGGGTTAGTATGAATGTTGTGTTTTGTGGAGGAGAAAAAGGGGAATCTAGTGGGGGAATGTCATGAAATTGTGATTTCATGGGAACCTGGTAAGTTTGAAGAGAACTACTCGTGTGTAAATGCCTCAGGTGGGAGTGGTTAGTTTATTGAGCTAGAGATAAAAGCCTCAAGGAACAGAACTCTCAGCTCATCTCTCAGGGAAGGTTAACTCCATGGGTTGGTGTGGAGGTTAAGTGTAGTTAGTAAGGCAAAGCTCTTATAGGTATTCTTTTTCTTTCTGTCTTCCCTGGGTCCTGCTCAGCCAAGTTAAGTAGAGGGGCTGATTATTGCTATTTTAAGTATTCAGGTTTTATTACAGAGTCTCTGTAGTTTTAGTTGTAAATTTTAAAGTATATGAATAAAATTGGATTTTTTACTTATATTTGGCTTTTTTTAAAAGGGGTTTTTGCCCAGGAGCTCCCCTTTCTTTTACTAAGTCTGGGCTGGTGGCAGTGGTAGCTACCCAGGGGAGGGGAGTTGCACCCCCCCATCATAACAAATGCTCTTCATGCTTAATTACAATACTTTATATTGTGCTTTTGTGGTAATATTCGGTGATAGTATTGTATAGCTTTTGTATAGTCCTTTTTGGGTGTGCAAAATACATGTTGTGATGCTTACGCCAACACTGTCAAGTTAACAGTATTATCTCCATACTGCTGCTGGGGCTGCGGAGTGTGACTTCCCTAAGTCTATCTCACGAGTTCCTAGCACAGGCAAAATTCAAACCAGAGGCAGTCAGTTTCAAGCTTAGGATACAATCCTATCTACACTTACCTGGAAGTAAGCCCCATTGCCTATAATAGAATTTACTCCTGAGTAGATGTGCATAGGATTGGGCTCTCAGGGCCCAATCCTGACCAACTTTCCAGTGCTGTGGCAGCATGGCGTCCACAGCATCCAGTGGTGGGGAGAGACTCACAGCGACTTTCTCAAAGGGAGAACCTTAGGGTTGCATTGGCGCTAGAAAGGTGGATAGGATTGAACTCTCAGACTCTTAGCTGCTGCACTACCCAGCTTATTTCTATTACCTTTGGTCAAATGGATCTTGTGGGTATTGAAACAGTACAAAAACCTGAAATACATGTTTTATTATAGTGGATCAATTGAAATGAGTTGTGTGTATAGGGTTACCAGATGGGACAGAGTGCCTATACCTTTAACCATAGCAGTGATGTCATCTAATGGGCGAACAACCGGAACGCTCCATGGGCAGCCCCGCCCACCCGTTGCCATTCGCCGCTGCTCCGTGATGGACGCGGCGCTGCGAGGCGCTCCTGGCCTCAGAGGGGGCACCTGCTCGCCAGTGGGGACGGGTGGGGGGCGCACCAGGTGCCTGAGTCTTGCCTGGCACCTTGCACATGCCCCACCCTCATCCATCCTCCTCCACCCTCACGGAGCGGCGGCGAATGGTGACGGGTGGGCGGGGCTGCCCACGGAGCGTTCCGGTTGTTCGCCCGTTAGATGACATCACTGAACCATAGTATAGAAAATGGAATTTGGGCTAGTGCAGCCTTTAAAACCCTTCCACAAAGAGCTGTACCTGCCCAAATTCCCTCTTCTATACAAAGGCATAGACACTCTGTCCCGTTTGAATCTGGTAACCCAAGTTATGTATACCCTGTGCAACCATGCTTCTGCTTTCTGAAGAAAACCCTGTCTACTGCAACCTGACAAGGCATATACTGTATATCATTATACATTCGCATTCGAGTCCACTGAATGGAGTCTGTGTGAAGATGGCAGCTATCACTGATACTGCTCCAGAAAATAGTGCGGGGAGACAAGCAGGCTTTGGCTAAAGTGTACCTTTAAGAAGAACCTTTACCGTTTTTATTTCCAAGATAGTCTGTTTGTTCTATGTTGGATGAAATACATTATTTTTTTCAACAGTACTCAAAAGGAACATGCTTTCTTTCCCCCTCTGCAGCGCCACTCACAGAAAAACCACCAAAGCTTTTATACCCTTCGGAGAGTAAACTGACAGTTCAAGAGACGCAGCTGGGTAAGTGGCCTTCCGGAAGTGCTGAACACTGTCTGTGTCTTAATGTTTGATACGGGCATTAACGTTTAAAATTAAAAGGGTGCAAGATTGCACTGTGTTGTGTGGCGATGCATGCACTTCGGTTCTCACCATGATGCTATTGTGCAAGGAAAGATGATAATTCGCTTTCATTAAATAGCACTGCTTCTGTGTGGAGTGCTGTGTGTCCTTCTTTAGTTATATTAGTAGCCAATCACATAATATTTTGGAGAACTCATCTGGAAGGAGACAACTGGATGGACTGAAGATTGTATAAACAGAAGAAGTGGTTCTGGCTAGTTTTTTCATTTTGTTTTGTTTTTTAGTCCTCTTTGTACTTTCTTACTTATTGAGGAAATTGTGAGAGTGACTGCTGCAAGAGCAGAAGGCAATGTTCTGACGACTGTGTTTTAGCTTGACCAGGTGATGCTGGGTAATTTCCATTTTGTCCATGATAGATGTTGACAATTTTGTTGTTCTCACACTTCCAGAGCAGTGTTTTTGTACTATACTTTTGTACTGTTGCAAGTGAAGTTCAGTGGTCTATATTTTATAGTGAGACTGCCTATGTTATCTTCACAGCTTTTTGATTCCTACTTAATAGTGGATTGTTGCCATTGCTGTGATATTTTGATCTGCCCTCTCTTGTTGGCATGGCAGATCTAGACTATTTCAATGGAATTTAATTAGTGTGTTATCTTTGGTCTTCCTTTGGTCAGCTGTTGCCTTGGAAATTTGAAATTGTTGCTTGTCTTAAGGTTGCATCTTATTTATTTTTGTGATTGTGATGTTCCCTACTGGTATATGTTGCTATCTGTAAAACTATGCATTTTCTCATATGGAGCTGTTTATGAAAGTTCTCTTCACCTTCAATGCACACTCTGTACACACCCAACCCCAATTCAAAATTACTATATCAGAATGAATACCAGCTTGCTGACTTTCAGCCCCAATAGGCTGAAATAGGCTTCAGTTGTATGTTCTTATGTATCTCTAATTAAAGTCGATAATATTGCACTGTATTTGTTCTTTCCATAGTTTAGCTGTTCACTGTGTAATTTGATATCTCTTAGCTTTGAAAAGATGCCCTGTGCAATCCTTTATGGTACTTTGTATAGGATCATATCCAGCATTAATTGAATTTATGCTAATACAGAAAACTTCCCTGAGTTTGTCTCATTTAACTTTAGCTCCTCCTCATCATTGCAGATGTTAACTATATTGCTGTTCTGACTTTAACATCCTACTGTATACCATCTGTCTTATTTAATTATGATCAAGATACATGAAATATTGGCCCTCTTCTGAGGCACTTTCAAAGACTGTTAACTGGAATTTTGTGTGCATGAGACTCCTTTTAATTATCATTAGGTTGGTACTAATTTCTGACTCTGCACAGGCCTGCAGATAATTCAGTGTGTGACGGTTCATTATGGGCCACCTTCTGCAAGATCAAGGTCACACCATGCCTCATATTAGTTAATCTCTATATTTAAAGTGGCATTTGTGAAATACAGCTACTGCATGGCTAGGGAAAGAACATAGAGTGTCTGGTTCCTGATTTTGGGGGGCTCCTAGAACATTGGCAAATGAATGGTTGGGGTGGTCAGAGTTAGGTGGCACAAACTTGTAAGTCTTGAACTCGTGCCAGTGCTGCAAAGACTGCAGCACCACAATGCAACTTTGTGGTGTTACATGGTACAATTGCTTAGGATCAGAATTCTAGGTATTTAAATCTATTCTCCTAGAAATGTTAATTGGTTGGTATTATTGTCGTATTAAGGTTTAAATGGTAAATGCGTGAAAGAAATACTATCTGAGAAAACTATGGTGTGAAATTAATTGGCATACTGCTCAATAAATGAAATTATATGTAGAAATGTTTTTTTTTTTTCAAAATAATTTGATAATCCTGATATCTTATAATATTATTAATGACTATGCTTAGGTATACCCTCATTTTAGAGCCTGGAGGATATGTAAATACCATAGTTTGTGTAAGGGGAGATGTAGCCGTTTTTTGTCTTTCTTTATCCAAAAAGTGAACCATCAGTAATTTTTATGCACATGGTGGCCATGATCCCACAAAGTTGCCGTTTTAAAGTTGTATTTGATTTCAGTTGAGGAAGTTAAGCTTCTGATGAAACTCACTATTGTTTGAAGGCAAATAAGACCGTAAAATTGATCTTTTAAAATTGCTGGACGATGTCAAAATTATATTGCTTTTCTAAAGTTCTACATTTGTATATAACATACTAAGAGCACAATTCTATGCATGTCTACTCTTAAGTAAGTGCCATTAAGCTTAAAGGGACTTACTCTCAGGTAAGCATGTATTGGATTGTGGCCTTATAGATCAGGGGTTCCCAGTGGGTGCGAGGGCCCAGGTACGACCCACTGAATGAGGGCTTGGGACCCATCAGTGTGTCACAACTCAATTTGGGAAACCCTGATGGAGTTCATACACAAAGGTACAAGTCGTATCCCATTGACGATTCCCAGTTCCTCAAAAAATTTCAAAAATGTATAAGAATACTTCTAATAAATGTTGGAAATGCGGAGCAGCTGAAGGACGCTATTACCACATGTGGTGGACTTGTCAGAAAGCTAAGAAATTTTGGCAGAGAATACAAGGAATGCTGCAAGAAATATTAAATTTCAATATTCCACTCAAACCAGAAATATTTTTATTAAATATTTTAACAGAAATTCAAGTTATAAATATGAAACATATTGTTATTCATGTAACAATGGCGGCTAGATTACTATTTGCACAGAAATGGAAAGATGACGAAACCCCAAATATAGAACAAATAATAGGGAAAATTTATGAAGTGGCAGAGATGGACATTTTAACAGAAAGGTTAAGAGAGGGCAAGATCAATAAGATTAAACAATACTGGAAAATGTTTTATGATTGGATAGATATGCAATGTTGAATTGTAAAGTAATAAAAGATTAGTACTGATTACATAGTTCAATGTTGGATATTAAGATATTTCATAATTTATAAGTAAAGAAGATTTTTGATATATTGAGTATGAAATAGATAACCTTAGAAATGATATTTTTAATTGGATTGATGATATTTTTAAGATATTATGATGCATTGCAAGGTACTTACCTAATGTGTTTACCTTTGTTTAACCCATTCTTTTGTTTTCTGTAACCCTATCCCATCTCTTTTCTTAAAAATTAATAAAAACAATTAAAAAAAAGATGATTCCCAGTTAGAGGGTTGGTGGCATGGGGGAGAGCCTGCTCTGTTGTGGCGCCACAACTCTGAAATTCCCTTCCGGGGAAATAAGAACCTCACCCTCTCTCATGGCCATTTGGTGGTGTCTCAAAGCATTTTTGTTTTGTCTTACATTTGTATGATGTGTCGTAGTCTGTCCCCTTTTTCTCAAGTCAAGTCAAGAACCTTTATTGGCATAACAAGAAAATATTTACATAAACGGCTGCGACTATTAAATTAAAGGGTTAGAGTTAGATTCATTATCTTACTAAGAAAATTGGCTACAGCAATGGTAATCGGGGGATAATAGTCGCTGAGGAAAATAGGTAAAAGATTGGGAAAAAGAAAGGATAGAGAAGATATTCACGGTTCCAAGTAAAGTTGGCGTCGGAGGGTGTGGACTGGACAACTAAACAAAATGTGGTCTAGAGAGTCAACAGAAGTATGACAGAAAAGGCATAATCTATCAACAGATGAAATATTAGCAAAACGACCATAGTGGAGGGCAGAAGGAAATATGTTTAATCGGGCCAACATAAAAGCTCTTCGTATACTTGGTTTAGTTTATTAAAGTAAAATAATTAAAAGGTTTAGCTAACGCTGGGGATAAACCAAAAAAACTCGGAGAACAAGTAGGACTAAGGAGAGTATGGAAGTGGTCGAATTCAAACTGAAACAATTTAGTTTTAATAATAGAAAGAGCTTCGGGAAATTTTGTATCCGCCAAGGCCTCAAGGGTGAGACCTATTGATGATAATTTGGCTTCAATAATATTTAACCAAGGAGAGCGAAATGAATCTTTTAGTAAATCAGAAAGAAGAGAGTCAGAACGATCAACTAAAAATAAACAGAGCCAGTACTTGAAAGTCTGCAGCCAAGCTAGAGTAATTGGGGAATGTATCCCCAGCTCTAGCAACATAGTGGCCAGACGGATGGATTTAGGTACTCCTAATATCCGTCTGAGAAAAGATGGATTTTTCTCTATAGCTTGGTTTTTGTATTTTGCTCTCCTCTAATATGTTATTGCCTCTTTCTTTTCTTTTTTTCTTGTGTAAAATTGTTGTAGATATTATTCATTTTTGATTCTATATTGATAGCCATCTTGAGCATTTGCTCCTGCAAATAGATAGGCAAGATACACATCTTTAAAGTAAATAAACATGCTGTATCAAATTAGTCACGTCCAATGTTCCCTGATAGTAGCAGAACTTGGGTTTCTTGGTGTTAACAATAATCTGGTTCGGGGAGGTTCGACAGACATATTTTAAAAGCATTGTGATTGCATCCCATATTCTAATCTAGAACAGTGATTTTCAGCCAGTGAGCTGTGGCACATTGGTGTGCCGTGAATGGTCTGCAGGTGTGCTGAAGGAGTCCAGGTGAGGATCTTTTATTAGTAGGGCCATTGGGGGATGTGACCTCCCACCAACAGCACAGTGTGTCTTGACAATTGTCAAAAAACTGATGCTGGGTCTTGACAATGTTAGTGCCTTGTTAGTGTGCTGTGAGCTGAAAAAGGTTGAAAATAGCTGTTCTAGAATTTAAGCTGCAAAGGGTTTGTAGTTGCTTGTTCTTTGGGAAGATACTTATCTGTCCAATGCTTTGTTCAGAAAGCATGGTGTCAAAAGAACAGTGTGCTAATAATTGCACATGAATTGCCTTGCAAACATTTCAGAAGGTTTTAAAATGTCCAGACAAAGAGGAAATTCTGGAAATATATTTGCACCAACAAATTTATGTATCATGTGCGAATATAAAGTAGATAGTATGCTTACTGCATCCAATACTATAAATACGTTTTAAACTGTGGATAGTTAAGAATAAATCTGTCAAAATGTATAGATCCAATCACAGAATGAACCAACTATTGAAGAGATCCAAATCCTGATAAGAAAATAAGAGGAAGCATCAAATGATACAAGCCCCTCACAACTCTTTATTAGGTGCTTCAACTGAATTAATGTATATTTATATGTTTGAGAACTGTTTTGGATGGCTCAGGAGTAGTTTTCCAGAGCTCTCCAAACTCCACTCTTGCAAGACATTAACTGGTGCATTGATAAGGGCTATTCTCACATAGTGTTGAGAGCAACATCTCAAACACAAGATTGGATTAACAATGGTATACACTTTTTGTCTTAAACATTTTCACCACAAATTCACATGATCATTATGAAGGATCTTATAAAAGCAACATCTTTCAGATGCCATCTGATAAATCCTAAATATTTGCTAGAAAAATAAATGCCACTGATAAGTTATCTTTAAAAAAGTCTCATTTCTCTTCGATTCAGAGTTTGGAGAGACATTAATTGGCACAAATGAGACTGCTTAAGAAGTGCTCTTTTGTACTGCAGATGGCCAACCAGGTCTGAATGTCAGAAATGAGATACAGTATATAGTTTGCAAATATAACTTTATCTCATTATTCTGAAAGTGTTACTGTCACACGAATGTATAATTGTCTGCTGTTTAGCTAATTGCTGGTGATAACACTTCCAGATACAATGGAGGCCACTCCTTTTAACCACTGTTTAGAAGAAGAAATATTGGCAGATTTAGCTTTCTAAACCCTTCTGTGTTGAGCTACGCTTTCCAAAATTCCCTCTTCTATACCATGATTAAGGGTGCAATCATGGAGTTAGGCTGGCACAAGGGCCACCATAAAGTGGCTTTAGATCACTCTCAGGGAGGATGGCGCACGTCTGTGTGCTGGCCTCTCTGACTCTGAGAGTGGCCCAAACGTAGTTTACAGTGTCCCTTGTGCCCGCCACATTTTGCTGGCTTAACTGTGCCGGCCTAACTCCAGGTTAGGATTGCACCCTAAAGGTCTGGTATCTGGTTACCCTGGACGTTTATATATGATTTCTGAATTGTGGTGGTTTGTCTTAATAGTAATAATGTTATTAAAATAATATTTGTATATTTGAATAATGCATGTAGGATTTGACTTTTTAAATCTCTCCAGGCCCTTTTAAAAGTACACATCTGTTCATTAAAACCACCCTCTCTCAGGATTGCACGCACGCACGCACAGAGAGAGAGTGCACTTTATAAATAAAATTTATACAAGGAATAGATAGATGTTAAACCTACAGACACAAGGTGTCTATTAACATTTAAGCTGTGTAATAGAAAATTGCTGTTGGCTTGGCTTAGTAAAGATCTCTCTTGTAGCTTCCTTTCACCGTATTTTTTTCCCTCACTGAAGGCAGAATTACAAAACAGTTAGTTGTGACAGGCCAAACAAAACTCCCCAATGGCCATGCTTGTTACAGAAACAAGAAAGCAAGTTTCCCCTGGCAGAGCTTTGCTTCAGTTCACTAGACAAGACCAAAGTACGGAGATGTCATCATTTTTTAGGAAATAGCCTCCAGTTTGCTTCCAACAAAGATGACTAGGAATCTGTCCTGAAGCTGACACAGAAAATTACACTGCTTTCCCGATTTCAAGGGAGAACCTTTAAGCCATTTAACTTTATTATTACTATTGGCCTGTAAACTGCTTTGTGAACTTTGTGTTGAAAAGCGGTATATAAATACTATTTGAATGAATTTGAATGAACCTGAACCACGACTTGGCTCCTTTCCTATCTCACCTTAAATGAAGGGAAAGTTGGAGTTGTGTCTTTTTGATGATTTTCTGAGGCTGCAATCCTATGCAGCGCCGGAATGGCGAGGCCAACTTGGCAGCGCCATATCCGACACTGCAGAGGAGAGGCTGGAGAGGAGAGGCTTTGCTCCCTTACTGTAAGGGAGACTCCAGCCTCCCCTATGTGCTCCTCGGATCTGCGCCCTCTAAAGAGTGGGTGCAGATTCGAGGAGACCATGCGGCCCGAATCGGGGACCATATGACCATCTCCCAAGCCTGCCCACGTCCTGCCCATGTCCCGCCCCCCTCCCTTCCATGTCCCGATATGGGACAGAGCCTCCCTTGTGCTGACCAGCTTCAGTCGGCGCAAGGGAGGCTCTTCATCGGCACTCTGAAGCTGATGCTACGAGTAGCATCGGCTTCAGAGCTGGAGCGCTCCGCCCCTTGCGTCAACGCCATGATGTAGCATTGATGCAAGGGCAGGGGTAGGATTGCGCTGCCTGTGTGCTTCCTTTTTATTGTGGCATGAAAGACCTTGTTGGGCCATCTGGAAGCCGGCAGTTCCAGTCAGGAGGCAGGGAAGGATTATTGTTTTGCATCAAGCAGGAGGAGGGGAAGGGAGGTGGGAGTGTCTTTGCTTGCCCATCTCTGAAGGAACAGGTGATCATTGGACGAAGGGCAGGAGCCCTAGGGAGGAGGCGGAGGAGACAGTTCCTAGCAATCTTGTGTTGCTTTCCGACCTCATGGCTCCTGTGGGCTCTGTTACGTGGAAACCTCATTACTGGCATAAATGGGACTACTTCTGAGTACACTTGCAAAGGATTGAGTTGTACTGGTAAGCCTCCCCAGTTCAGCTGCTGTTCGCAATATGCTCTCACTTGCCGCTTCTGTTGCCACGCTCATGCAGCCTGTCCTACCCCCTCCCTACCTTGCTGAGATCAGGTGCCTCCCAGTCCTCATTGTTCTTCCGTGGCTTCCTAGCTGCTGCCACATGACCTTAGTCCCACTTGCCGCTTCTTTTCCCACTTTCGTGCAGCCCATCCCACCCCCTCCCACCTTGGTCCATGCTTTAGTGTGCCTGCTTCACAAAAGACTCTTGGACTCAAGTCAAAATGGCTCACATCATGGCTCTGGGCAAGTCAGCAAAGGACGCCCAATAGGACTTGTGTACAAGTCAAGTTGTGGGGGAAGGACACTCAAGACTTGACTTGGGCCAAATTCCCATTGCTGATATATGCTTAATCCTATGCATGTTTACACAAATTCACTCTCACTTATTTCAATGATTGCATTCTTGTACATTAAATTTGTGAAAAGGAAATGTAAAACAGGCTCTGTTTTAAAATGCACAAAGTACATTGGCTGTGAAGCTGAGGTCCTATATACTTCCCTGAGAGTAACAGCCAACCTAAATCCCTCCCTTGCAGATGCAGGCACACCAGGGAGGGGTATTTTGAGGGGGGCGGCAGTTGGAAAGATGTGTTTGGTTAAATGAACTTCTTTTCACCTGCCTTGGGGAAAGTTCCCATTTTCCCTATGGAATTCCTTGGTCCTACACCAGCTAGTTTGCTGGTGTTAGGACCAAGACAACTCAAGACAGCAGGGAGGGAGAGTTTTCGACCACATATTGTGCCACCAAACTTGCCCTCTCTCGTGTTCCACTTCCCTCCCCGCCTACAATCTCCACCATTCTTTCCCCTCTCCCCTCACTGCCTGCCCCCCCTTCTTATCTCTTGTCAGCAGGTGGTGCCCTGGCCATTGGCTTTTGTTTTAAAAGCTCTTGTTTACTTGAGCTTTTCAAGATTTATATAGATTTTTACCACTGTTACTACCAGTGTTCATTTGGCTGGTATGTATTATATATGTTTTCCATTTTTCTGGCTCCTCTGGTCAATTACTATTGAATTATTTTTGTTGCTTATAATTGTTCTTAAACTTATGAATGGATTTTTATTGCTTTATGGTGTTTTTTTATTAATTACAAAAGCTACCCTGACAGCCGTACTCAGTGGCAAGACTGGGTAGAAATCTAATAATGAGGTCACAATTATGCCAATGCTTAATTGCCCACACACCACTGTCCTGATTCCCATGACTGCTATTTAGGAAAAAAAACAAGCATATCCTATGTATCAATCCGAGGTATCACATGGCTTGTCTGACCTATGGGAACCTGAGTAGCAGTATTTAAGGCTTACTTACTAAGAGTAAACCTCACTGACACCTGGTATCTCTGCACAAGCATGCTTAGAAAGAATCCCCTTTCCCAGATACTGAAATCCAAATCACAGTCCAGTTCCTAAATATGTTTGCTCAGCAGACCAATGGATTTGAATCGGACTCACTTCTAAGGAAGGGCTGCAGCTTCCTGTTTGATTACTTTGAGCCAGACAGCCCTTGCTTTTTCAAAGCCAGGAATTGGCTTGGAAAAAACTAGTGCTTTCTCTACAGACTTTCCACAGTGATTCTTATATGATTTATGATGGTATGTTTATAGGGCATCTATATGTATGTAGACCTTCTGTGAGCTAATAATCATGTTGTTATCATTTGAAGTAACAAAATATCATTACTTAATTAATTGGAAATTTACAGTTGATTAGTAAATTAGCAAAGGAAGACGTTTGAGAGAGACCAATAAACCTTAAGATAAATAGAAAAATACTTTAATGAGGTAATTAGCAAATTTCAGTCAGAGTTGCACTCAGTTACCTTTACTCTATTTCTAATATTCCTGTATGAGTGTATGATTGCAATCTATAGAAGTGCTCTGGAAAAGAGATCGTTTTGTAAGGTAATTGCCACTTCACATTCAGCAAAGAAACAGAAGTGTAGGTTCTTACATATTTAACCTTCCAATGTCATAGATTTGTTGTCCTGTTGAGAGGCACAATGCAGCCCTGGCTGGACTATGGTAAGGGCCCAATCCTATCCAACTTTTCAGTGCTGGTGCAGCCGCAATGCAGCCCCGAGGAAAAGGAACTTAGGTTCTTTTACCTGGAGAAGGCCTCTGTAATTGCTTCCTACCACAGGATGCAGCACATGCCCCATTGGCATGGCTGCACCAGCCCTGGAAAGTTGGATTAATTTGGCCCTGAGAGAGTCAGATCTTTCTGCTCATGCTCACCTGGCATAACGGAAAACCAATCTTAGAAAAAGGATGGATCTTCTTTTTCTTCTTCTACTCTGGTAGTGGTGCATTTTCAAAGCTTGTTGAAAGAGTATCATCCATCTAATCACAAGATTACAAGATAGCCTCCACTTTTCAATTTTGACCTAGCTTTGTATTATAGGAGGAAATATTTCCAATTCAATTCTTTCAATTCTTTGTGCTTGCTTTCTCCTTTTCTCTCAGCTAAATGACTGGGCTGCCTGCATGTTGGTAGGTTCCTGTTACCCCAGTCTGCCACTCTTCATACGGTGTCCATTTTCCTAGAACAATTGTCCATTTGCACATATTCACAAAAACATCAAGGTTCCACAAGTAGATAGAAAAGAAATTCATACAGAACGTTGATTAACTGAGAGCTCCAGATACATTATGAGTTCTTAGAAGTGCAGTATTTTCTTTATGCAAGAAGCTAAAGGTTTTGGGCTTATATTCATTAATACTACCATTTTCAACCAGTGTGCCTCAGTACTTTGATGAGCCACACATGGTCTGTAGGTGTGCTGAGGGAGTTTGTGAAAGTCATTTATTAGTAAGGCCATGGGGGTGAGAGCCCCCCACCAACAGCTTGGTATGCCTTGTCAATTGTCCAAAAATTGATGGTGTGCATTGACAATTTTAGCGTCTTGTCAGTGTGCCCTGAGATAAAAAAGGTTGAAAATTGCTGCTTTAATGTTAGTAGCCAGTCAGTATTATAATGTACATAACTCCTCAGGTTGGTTCACATGGATAGTTATTTTGTCTGGTGCTACTTCCTGACTGACTCTGAGAAGCTGTTGCAGAGAGAAGACAAGACACTGTGTGAATTGGGATCTCTCATCTATCCAGATAAAGCTGCATCTTGCTGCTTTAATTTTTGCTATTTTTTTCAGCCACAGCAATCTCAAGAAGCACTGGGAGAGACCTATTAGATACTTGTACAAATGCATCCCAGGGTGACTTGGTGACTCTTTTTCTCTGGCCCAGTGTTCTCTGTGTTGTCAGCCTGAACCAACAACTCATTGTGTTGGCACTGTCTCCCTTTCCAGTTTTCCTTTAATTTGCAACAGGATGTTTTTTATCACGGATGAAGGATACCATCCTAACCTGTGCTGGAACAGGCAAGCCAGCTGAACCTCCAAGGGGCAATGGGACATTTGTTTCCTTGCCTTGGGGTAAGCCCAGTGATGTCATGTAGGGGGTACGCGGGGATACGCGAGTACCCGGTCCTAGGATTACAGCTGGCCCCGCCCATTTGCCCGCCCACTCGTCGACTCCGTCGGCACTCCGCCCTGCCCCTGCAACGTTTGAATTTCCTGCACATTTGAGTTGCCTGGCAGCGAGCGGCACGGAGCGGAGCGAAGCGAGGGAGACTGACGGCGGCAGCAGCGTGAGCAGGAAGGCTGCCTGGGGCTCCCTCTCCCGAGGAGGCACAGCGGTTCCTGGGGGGGATGTTGGAATTTGTCTCCAAAAGATTTTGGAATTGCTGAAATGAGCTGGTGGCTTTTTAAAACTTGCCTTGCCTTCCCAAGCCAGGCCAGGCTTTGCCTTGCCTTGCCTTGCCTTGCCCCTGAAAAATGAGCTGTTCAGGGGTTGCTCTCAAATATTTTTGGAACCGTTGGGTCGCTCTAACACGATGCCAGGCCTCCTTAACATGTTCTGGGGGTGCTGTTGCAGTTTCACACCACACACTCCAGAACTAGTGGAAACTGGCAT
>JAJKFI010000006.1:24191024-24209752 GCA_029204185.1 Lerista edwardsae
CCTTCGCCGGCTTTCGCTGACCGGCAAATAGAACTTCTAGCTTTCTATCGCTACTGTAACCAATAAAAGACTTTGTTATTGAAATGTAGCGATCGCTTCGTTCCTCCGCTCCGATCGCGCTAGGCAAGCGCTGAATGGGTCCACAAGCCCCCAACTCTGCTATAAACACTCCAAATAAACAACACTGTGGAATACTGTTTCAACTGTTGGGTCAGTTTAAAATGGTCTGAGGACTCAAAAAGGGCTTTTTTCATGTCCCTTCCTGCCATGACATCACTTCCGGCTTATAATGTCACTTCCGGTGGGCGGGTCCTGACACGTGCCAATCAAAAGTGAGTACCTGTTCTTAAATCATTTAGATGACACCACTGGGTAAGCCCCAGCCAGGCCAAGCAGCCTGCAGCAGCTTGGCCTGGGGATGGGGGATTGGATCTGGCAAAACTGCTGGAGCCAGGCTTTCCCTGCTTCCCAGGTGGCCCCCACCCATGGAAACGCCCTCCCTCTGCCCTTCCCCAACCCATTCTGCCCCCTCTCACCTTCCCTCCATCCAGAGAAGCCTGTGCACTGGCCGTACAGGTGGCTTAACCCGTTTTCGGCACCACAATGCTGACGTAGCTGCTTGCGTCAGGCCCGCGCCACTAGCGCTTTACACCACGTTTGTGACAGCACTGGGCCGACGCAAGTGGCTTTCATTGGCCGTGGGGGATAGAATGGCTCTGTAAGAATTAGAACCAAGGGTGGTTCTTTCTCAGATAATTCTTCAAATTATATTTAAATTGGTAGAAGTTAGAAACTATATTCAAAAACACGTTAATTCACCTGTAGGAACCAAAATATTTGTCATGGGTTTTATTGAGCTGTCAACTTGGTTTTTCTTTTCTTTCTCTAACATTGGCTGCTGTAAGTCACTGAAAATGTTGCCTCCAGGGTATTATCGTGCCAAAGAATTGATTTTTGAACTGCATCGTAGGTTTCAGAAATCTGTTTGGTACAGTGTGTCAATTTAAAAGCTGCATCACAAAACAGACTCTATGTATGTGAACTCTACTAAAGTGCCCCTTAAGCCATGGATGAAATGGACCAAAGAGGGGAAATTGTTTGGGTTGCCTGTTTACAAATCACACACATACAGTTATGCGCACATAAAGATTTGAAGTTCACAAAATTGTGAGGCATCATTGAAACTTGAGGGCAGATTTCCAAGATGGGGCAGTTACTGTTTACTTTATGCAACTATTAGCAAGTAAGATCTGGCCCTTGGTCAGACTATGAAACCATTAGTAGCAGTTGCTCATTTCTTTGCCAAGAAACAGCTTTATTCATTCCCCATTAACCGCAGCACCTCAACCACAAATGCAGAACTTTGTGACAATAAAAACATCCTTGAATCACATGAATTGTGCAGGTATAAGGAAAGCTTTACTATGTTAAATATAATTGCATGCTGCTTTTACACATTGTGGTGCCTTTTGTGTTACTCATTTTTTCAACAGACAGTGTTTCCCCTGATGTCTTCTTATATACAGATCCTGAGTGACAAATAGCTGTGATGAAGGCTGACACTTTTCCAATAACCTTGCATTTGTGGCTTTAGTTGTGTTCTGTGAACCATGAAAGTTATATAGCTCATGGCATAATGCCCCATAGTTAGACAGCACTGGGATATAATACACATCCTTGGCCTCTGGCAATTTGTAATCACATGGGGGTTCCTTATTTGTTACCTTCCACTCATATTATTAGTCACTACTACTGTTCAGGTTAGGGAAGGTGAAAGAATGATCACAGCCAGTGTGAATCAAATGTGTTGTCATAAGAACATAACAACATAAGAAGAGCCCTGCTGGATCAGGCCAAAGGCCCATCTAGTCCAGCTTCCTGTATCTCACAGCGGCCCACCAGGTGCCCCAGGGGGGCATGAGACAACAAGATGCTTGGATCCTGTTGCCACTCCCTTGCACCCAGTACTCTGAAGTAGCCTACTACTAATGTAAGGAGGTTACAACCCATCATTGCCTATAGCCCACGATGGACTTTTCTTCCAGAAATCTGTCCAATCCCCTCTTAAAGGCATCAAGGGTCTGAAGGGTCTGGGGATCTCTCTGAGTTTTGGAGGTCATTTTTCTACATAGCTTATTAGGGATAGGCTCATTTACTGGATCTGTAGTCACAAGAGCTATAGCCATGCCCTACCTATTTAGCATTGTGGACAAGTGCCAGGCCAGCTGCACTATATGGTCAGTCACCTTTCTGCTATTGGTGTCGTGGTGTACCCCCCTCCCTTTAGGAGAGGAAAACACCCATATCTCCAGGCAAGCAGTCTCAAATCAAAGGGTTTCCTCACCACTATGCTGTACTGCTGTTTTCAACCAGAACAGATAAATTAGATGGATCCAGATGTATATGAGCATCTTTGTGAGTTCCAAGTTACCTTAAAGGAAATTTTGCAGCTTAAAAATCAGAAACCCCAGTCACTTACTTAGGTATCAGATTTTGTATATCATTGGTACCAGTTGAGAGGATTGTTTGCCCAGTTTCTAAAACTATATTTATTAGGTTGCTATTTATTTAATGCATGACTCTATATGCTGGTCTTGCTGGAAGAGGTTGGCGATTAGCTATGATTCTAACATGGCGCTATATGCATTCTATCAGAAAAGAATACAACTTAGCTTTGTGGAAATAGGAAGAAAATTTGTTATTATTACAAAAAAAATCTTTATCTTGGATTCTTGTGTAGTAAAATGAATCTCATCAAAAGTAAGCGTTAGTAACTGTAAGGTTAAATAGCAATATCTAATTCCAGAGCAACGCAGTAGTCAACAAGGGCTCTGTACATTGATAGGGAGCTTTCCATTTGACCTTATACCAGTGTTGGCATTCCTATATCCTTTCAGCTTAACTATCTATTTGCAGATTTAAGCTTATTACTGTCATGTAAGATTTGCATCTCATGACTAAAGCATACATTGGAGCATGACTGGTATTTTTCTCCATGTAATGAAGCAATTCCTATTGCAAAGCCATCATATGCACCGAGTCCTTATGCACAACAGTGGTCACAAAAAACGTTACTGCAACCTTGCAAATAAACTCACAGGTGCTACTAGCCACCTGTCACATATACATATTAGTCATTTGTGGCACGCCAAGAAACAGGACTTTTGCTTGTCAGAGGCTAATAAGTGTTCCGCTGCTTAAATGACTGTTTGGTAGCATATCTGTTTGAATCTGAGTTGTTGGGGTTTCACTAGTTCACTCGTCTAGTATAGACTTCTCAGCATGCCTGATTTCCATCTTTTCTGGATTCCTCTCTTTGTAGGAATATGCATAGTCATACTAAAGCATGTGTAAAAGCATCACAGGTATGCACACACAGAAAGCCTAATCTTATCCAGATTTCCAGCCCTGATGCAGCCATGACAAACTGTGTGTGCACAGCATCCTGCAGTTGGGGGGGGGCGTGGTGGGGGGCAGCCTTTGTTCCCTTACCTTGAGGCTGCACTGTGGCTGCATCAGTGCTAGAAAGTGCTGGATGCTGCTTTAAGGTAGCTCTAGAGCCTTATGAGTAAGGAAGGCTTGGGTGTTCTGTCGCCCACTTCAGTATGCAGGATGGGGGGAAAAACATAGGGTGGATGGGGTGCTGTGTGCCTAAGCTCAATTTTAATAATAAATTAAGTGAACAATCCCACAATTGAGCTGCTAGCAATTAATAGACAAATTACTGGAACCTGAGTGATTTCTGAAGTTGCATTTGGCAAAATCCAGCCATAAAGTGAGTTTGGAGGTGCCTTTCCAGGCTAAAACATCCAAGGGCAGTCAAAAGTGTTTCAAAAAGTTGAGGTCAATTTCTCTGAGGAGTTTCATAGATCTGCTATTCCTAACCATAGGCTTAGTTGCACTGACTCACTATATGGTCACATTAGTCTCTTGGTGAGATAACAGTTTACATCGATGTGTACAGATTGAGGCATATTATCAAAAGCAATACTTTTGCATTGACTTTGGATGCAGGATCATTTTCCCATGTGATATTTGGATCTTTTTTTATTCAAAAGAAATATTTTTAAATCAGCAAGTGAAATCTCTGTGCTGATCCTCAGGTCCGTACAGTTATAGTAACACAAAGCTCTGGCATTCTCAGGTACTTTCTTTTTTATTAATGGACCACACTGGATTGTTCAGGAGATGCTTAGTGGAATATGAAGCCCCCAAATCGCTGATGTGATTTCCTGCCAGACAGGCAACAACCAATAGTGTTTTCCATTAAAATACCTCTCGGACATAATCTAGGTCCACAGTTCATAGCTATGTTAGCCCTTGATACAGTAGGGCAAGAGGTAAAGAATTAGGGTGCAATCCTAATCCCCCTTCAGTCGACGCAAGCCACTTGCGTTGGCTGAGCCCTGTCGCAAACATGCCACTCCTCCACAGTAAGCCGCTCCTGTGTCAGCCAAGTTCAGCTGGCGCAGGGGCTGTTCTGGGTGGGGGGAAGGCAGGGGGGAGGGTGGAACAGGACAGGGGGAGGACATTCTGGTGGGCAGGGTGGTCTGGGGAGAGGGGTGGAGTTTGAATCTGGCCATTAGGTAGCATCCAAACTCCTGTTCCTGGCCTGTGTGGCCCCAATTTGGGCCGCACAGTGTGCTTGGACTTGTGCCTGATATACAGCAGGCGCAGATCCGAGCAGCCCCATGGGGTGGCTGGCGCCTATCCCAGGGTAAGGGACGGACGTGCCCTTGCTGTGGAGGTTCCAGCCTGCTCCCAACCGGCGCTGGATACAGCGCAGGCCAGCCTGCCTGCCTGTCCCAGCTCAGGTTAGGATTGCGCCTTTAGCTTGGCAAATAACAAATTTCGTCTTCTCCCATAAGATGCAGATCATTCTGGCAAGGCTGCATTGGCATTAGTGGCAGGGGATATGATTTGGCTGTTAGTCACACTGACTTCTTTGTTCTTGATAATATGCCTCCCCTGTTCGTTACCACATCCGCCAAATACAAACCAAGTGCTCTTTTTTTCCCCTTCCTCCTGCATTTTAATTAAAAGACGTGTTAAGAAACAAGTATAAAAGGCCGTTTCTAAGGGTGCTGTAGTCGGTGTGGTTGTTACAGGTCTCTGTCAAGGTTGTAGTGACATGAAAGCTAAATATTTAACTACCCACTTCTTTTCCATTAATCACTCTATTGCCAAGAAGAAAAGGCCTTACAGAGATAAATGACTTAACATTAGAGATGTGCGGTGCAGCTACACAATGGAAATACCAGCTGTTTCAGGACAGTGTGCTTCCCGGTATCAGAGAATGTTCTCAAACAGAGTTCCTTTTTAAAAAAGTATTTTGGAAATAAGGGTCAATGAAAGATTCATTACAATGCCTGTGTATTATTAACACTTTGCTCACATACGTATTGTCCATGTTTCTGTGCCTTTCGAGCAGTGGTCTTCAACTCTTTTTTGTGCCATGAGCCCAATAAATAAAGTATGAAACTGGGGCCACCACTGTCATGCCCCCCACTCCTTCCAAGACCCTAAATGCTCAGACATACAGCCCAACCATACAGCCCAGCATTTTTTTTCCTTCCATCACAACTTGAATTATAAGACTTATGAAACTGCCTGGCATTGGATGGGCATCAGAGAGCTTGCTGCCCATTCTGTCCCTAGACCTTCTCAGGGCTGTGGCTGAAACAGTGGAATAGCCTTCCACTACAGACCTGCCAGGTCCTATCTCCCCCCCACCCCATTTTTAGGCATCTTTTAAAGAGGTTTTGCTTTACCAAGCTGTTTGTTTCTGAGGTGTGGTCATGAGCTGCTCTTTTAGGAAGTGACCTGCTGCTGCCTTATTTTATGGCTTTGGTTATAATGTAACTGTTTTGTATTTTTCACTAGGCTATTGAAATGTCTTTGTAATTGTGTTTTGAATACGGATAAGCCTCTCTGGGTCTTTTAGCAGAAGAGCAGGATAATAAATAAGAACCACAAACAATTTAAATAACATTTCAAATTGGAGGAAGATATGAAATCTGTCAGGATAAAGAGGGAAGGCAGCTTGCAGGTGCATCACAGAGAAAGTGGATGAATGCACACAAAAATTACTGTTAGTACAGCAGCCATGCACAGCTTATAGTTAGTGCCATGTTCTCCCCACCCTGGCTTTTTATATTTTCCTTTTCATTGGCATGCATTCACATAAGTATGAATTTACAAAAGGCTACAGTTCTATGCACACTTATCTGGTAATTGAATACAGTGGTACTTACTTTTAAGTAAACCTGTGTAGGCTTGCACAGCAACTGTAGGAGCTAGGCCTTAACTGAGCCCTGTGTGCTTTTCAAGATGAGCATCTAACTCCATTCTGCAATGCCCTAGTTGCAACTCATCAAATTGCTCAACTGACGCCTTACAATTCACAGCCAAACAGGATAAGTCCCAGGGAGCTGAGTGAATATATTGCTTTTGATTAGCACTGCAGAATCCTGCTTTTTAAGCTCAGGAACGTTTCTTTAAGGTGTCTCTCCTGGGAAGCTCCTTTTAGAAATCTCTGCATTTTTTGCAGCCAGAGGGGGGAAAAACCCAGGCTTCTTTGTTCATAATCAGCCATGATTTCTAGTCAAATGCAGGGGAGAGATGAGGTGACATAATAGATTCTGCCTTAGTTTGTGTTTGTCAAGGGAAGTTTTAAAGACAATATTTTAAATTACATTTATCTTTTAATATATCGGTTGGGAGCTTGCAATTGTTTTATTAGGACAGTGCCTTGGGGTAAGAAATAGCCAGAAATGTCACTGAAGTTCATAATTCGCTGGTTCTGAATATGTGTTCGTCCCGTTCATAATTTTGGCTGTACAGGCTGAGTATCCCTTATTTGAGCTGCTTGGGATGGAAAGGTGTCTGGATTTCAAAATAACTATAATGATAAGTGCTCTTACTTTTTTCACTGTTACCCATTTGGGTGTCTGCTGGCCTCTTTGACATTTTTCAACAATGGCACACACCACAAAGCAGAGCATAGAATTTTCAGTCTGTACATGGAAATGAGCACAAGTCCTTCTAGTTCACATTACAGAAAGTTTTTTTAAAAAGTTTGGACAAAAATGTCTGGATTTCGGAATTGCCTGGATTTTGGATGTCTGGGTAAGGGATTATCTACCTGTATTGTGAATTTGAATCCTCCCAGAATTTCTTCTCTGGACTGGAATGTAAAGCAAGGTTGTACACATTCAAGGTTGTACGCTGTATTATAGGCGACTGTGCAAAAATAATTTAATATCAGCTCCTTACTGTTAGTATGCATTGGTTCATTGCTATTAACTACATGGCCAGCCTATCAGCTAACCAATCAGCCTTTTGTTTGGTGAGTTCATTTTCACTGCCTCAGTTCTCTTGGTTGTTTCTTACAAACTTTTTATATAGTTACTGTCCCACGTCTACATCTAAAATCACCTCTTGTTTCCATTTCTGGGTGTTTTGGCAAAGGTGGATCATTGAATTTCCAAGTGGCTCTCGGGCATGACTGGTGCTGGGAACTACTGTACAATTTCCAGTGGGAGATGTGAGAAGATGTGTGGCACCATCAGCATGCATGCTGCATTCAAAGCTAAGAGAGAACTCTCAAGAACAGGAATGGTGTTTTTTTCCCCCCCTGAGTATTCACGAAAAGGACTTCTGAATAAAGCCAGAAGTTTCCACAACAAGTAATTGTGTCAATGTGTCTATGTTTTAATGGAAAACGTTTAAGGTAGAAATGTACTTATTTGCCTATGTGTGGCTACCAGATCTCCTCTCCCAGTTGAGTGCTGCAACACTCAACACTCAAGTCCCATTGTTGGGACCATATGTCTATTCCCCCACTGGTATCAGGTTACAATGCCACTCCTCCTAATTCTAGTGCAGCTGGGAAAATAAGTATAGTTATTGCCACTCTAGTTTCTTTACTGCCCTGGCAACAGGAGGAAAGGGAGGAGAGGAGGCTGGTAGTTAGCTTTCAGGTAGGCAAGCAGGCAGGCAGCCAACCAACAGGGAAATGACTGGCAGGATGCCTGAGCAGTTGCCGTTGTGTCTGCTGATCCAGCGCTCAAAGCAGATATTTCATTCAGCTTCATCCATGGACCATGTCTAGTTGCTACCACTGGATATCCAAACCATGAGACTGAGTATACCATACCATACCTGACAGTACCATACTTTCTATTGCCAATGCAGCCCCAAGGTAAGAGAACAAACGTCTGTGACTGCCCCTCCCCTGCAGGGCCCAGCATACACACTGTTTGGCCCAGCTGCATTGGCCCTGGAAAGTTATATAGCAGTGGGCCATGAGCCAATTTCAGGTGGGTTGCGAACAGTAATGGCATCTAAATAATTTAGCAACAGGTACTCACTTTTGATTGGGGCCCGCCCACCATAAGTGAGGTCATAGCTAGAACCCAGGAACCGCCGCGCCTCTTCGGTAGGCCGTGTGGCGGCCTGGGAGAAGGCCCGGGAGCCCCAGGCAGCCTACCTGCTCATGCTGCTGCTGCCATTGGTCTCCCTCGCTCCGCTGCCTGCCTGCCTGCCTGGCTCTGAGAACGTGCAGGCAATTCAAACCTTGCAGGGGGTGGAGCGGAGCGCCAATGGAGTCGATGAGTGGGCGGGCGAATGGGCGGGGCCAACTCTAATCCTAGGAACGGGTACTTGCGTACCCCCGCGTACCCACTACATGACATGTCTGGTTGCGAAGTACCTAGATCAGCCATATTGAAAATATGTCGAAGATGAGATGCTGAAAAGGGGAAAGACTGTGTGGTGTTTTATTTGTGTCAAGTTTGTAAATAGGCCTTTTTTTTCTTTCTGATTCACTTTGCTATTGGAAAATGGCTGAGAAACAATTCCACTTATTCCTGCATTCTTATAAAAAGCTGCAGGCTCTGGCACAATGATGGTACTTCTGGCCATGATATCACTTCCGGTGGGTCCTGGACAGATTGTCATTCTCAAAAGTGGATACCGGTGCTAAAAAGTTTGAGAACCATTGTTATATAGGCTTTGGCCCTCAGTCTTACAAAACAAGACTGCTCTTGCAGTGTTTTCTATAACTCCAGGGTCACAGAAATAGACCAGCAGTGAATATGAAATTTGGGATATACCACCAGCTCATTCTATGTATATTTCTACAATGATTTACTTCTTGCATGCTAGAGAAATCTTTGTTAAATAAAATCAGTGATGTCATGCAGGGGGAACGTGGCGGAACTCAGTTCCACTAATTAAAATTAGGGCTGACTCCGCCCACTTCACTCTCCCTCCTCCCCCTCCCAATTCCTCTGCAAAGAGCTTTTCTTCTTGGTTGGCCAGCACTCAGAGGGTTAAAGGGAGCGACTCCGGATTCCTAGGGGGGCGAAGCCTCCACCCTACAGTTACACCAAACTAAATTTGCTGGTTGTAAAGGGATTTCAGCTCAGGCAAACTCATATTCTGGGCAAACTCATATTCTGGACATGCCTCCACCTTCCTCACCTAAGAGGCTGTTGCTTCTGGAAAGGCACAAGTATGCCAGTCACGGTTGCATGGTTCTGTAGATCCAGGCTGCTACTCACACAAGAGTTATTAAAATGTCTCTTCAGTTAGGCTCATTTTCTTTATGTGACTTCCAGGAAACTGACCGTACCCAGCCATGCCTGAGAATTTTTATTTGATGCTATTAACATCTGTTAAGTGCTCATTTGCTCGAATGAAGGGGGAAAAAGTCATTATTACAATATGGCATGATGACAGATTTCCTGGTGCACAGAGTAGAATGTAAATGCTATTTTAGTAGAAATTAACCATATTGCCAGAACCAGAAATCAAAATACACTGTGCAGCTATACACTGTATTCCTCAGTTAAGTAATGTTATTATCCTGAAGCATCTTACTTTTTGTTGGTCCTTTTGGTGCTCAGTGCATGAAAAGAAATGAAAAATTAATTTAAAATCCATACGGCTGAATGCAATATTAATGAATCTCCCCTTGTTATGAAAAAAAGAGAACTGAATTGGAAATCTTGATCACCAATCTGTTTCTTCTTTGCAAAGAATTCTTGAGAAATTGAATGCATTCACGGCAGGCTAGTTTAACTAGTCTAATCACCTAGTACTCGAAACTGAAGCCTTGAAAGTTTGCACAGAAACTTCACCTGAGGTGCTTTCATGTGCAGATCCAGCACACGAAAGAAGGTCCATTGTGGATGCCTGAAATGCATTTTTTTTCTTGGATTGCATTTGCCCTTGGAATGCACAATTCATTAGTTACCTTTCTGTAGATTGAGCCTGTGCATCCTTGTTGGGAAGCAAGTCCATTTATTTCAATGGAGATTATTTCCAATTAAGTAATTAGGACATAGTTGCAACCTTACATGATTAACTTCAGTGAGCAAATCCCCTTCATTAACATAAAGTTGTTAGTGGAAGCAGGTCATACTTAGTGCTAATTAGCACTACAAGAGGGTAATGGATGTCCCCAAACACTTCTCAATATATGTGGATTAAGAGCCTATGAATTCCATTTAATGTTCCATCTCTTTTTTAAAAAAGGAATTCTTTTTACCTTAACTGATGTTATATTCTCCTTTCCTCCCACTTTGTCGAGAGATTCCCCGATAGCGTAATCCGTTTTAGAGGGCTGACCATTTGCACAGCGTTTTTCAACCACCTCTACAGGCATGTCCAAACAATTACTTTTCTTTGAAAGGTTTAAGACCAATTCAATAACAAGAGCAAAAATGCCCAATTTGCTCATAAGAATGCATAGAGTTAAATTGCTAAATGCTCAACCACCAGGGTAATTTAGCTCTTGTCTTTGCTTTACAAGGGCACAATCCTAACCTGGAGTTAGGCCAGCACAAATCCTTGTGAGTCAGGGAGGCCAGCACACGGATGTGTGCAGTCCTCCCTAATTCCAAGAGTGGTCCAAACACACTTTACGGTATATTTGCAACACTCACAGCCTGGTAAAAAGGGATTTGTGCCGGCCTAAACTTCAGATTAGGATTGTGCCTTAAATCTCTGGTCTCTCTTGCAATGCAGATGCCTTCAATTAATGCTTTATCTATGTGCTTTCTCTTTATATCCTCCAGCAGAGCCTCTTTTCAGAGTGCAGCCTCCAGGGGAACTAAGCTCTTTGGTCTCCTTTAGCTTTTTGGCTCCCTATGTCAAAAATTCAGAAAATTCTTAACTTGACTCTACTGGTGTGTCACCTCCCCCCCACCCCCGCTGCCAATAAAAGCGAAACAATTCTTTACAGACCAGAACCAGATACTATTCTGTTATACATACAAATTAAGATCTGCTTCAGAGAATATTTGAGCCAGCAAATTACTGCCCAGTGCAAAGTGGCATTATGTAAGCAATGGGGTTTTCCCCCCTTAACCAGGCTGTGCTCTTCCAAATACCCATCTCCTTCTGTGCTTCACCTCTCATATGTACAGAGCATTTATTGATTCACATCAATAAGAAAAACTGGGTCAAAATACCAGCAGGATCAACAGGCTCAGACTCCAGGCTCCCCCACCTTTTATTCTCTGCTGTGTGGTTCTAGTTGCTGCCTCCTGTACAATGTCACAGACCTCCGTCCAAAGTTCTTCAGGCACTCTCTCTACCAAATCTAAGCCCCTAAATCTATTTGTCACCTCCACTGTATATTCGTATGGGATCTGATTTAGGTCATACGTGGAGGGTCATACGTGCTGTTACACGACTCATAGAATTTAATCCTGGGGCATAACAGTTTCCTATTAACTGTTATAAAAGTATAACAGTGCATTTTGGAAAATGCCTTACCGTTCCAGATTATCTCTTGATTTACTCACATCTGTTTACCAGATCCATAGAATCCATAGTAGGGCAACTAAGGACTTCTTCCATGCTTTAATAATCTAATATGCCTTTCTTTGTAAGCATCCAGAATTACCAGGGTTAGTGGTTTGCAGTGTTTTCCTCCCACATCTATGAAATTTCCAGGGCCACTCTGGGTGAGCAAGAAATAACACTCTCCTAAGATACGAACACAATAGTGAGGAATTTCATTTTAGATATTTTTTATTCGATACCTAGCATTCATTCCATAATTGGAAAGTTTTTAATAATTGGTTTTCAGCAACATGTAGACAAAAAGGAAAATATTTCTGAACATTTATGTAGTACTAGCGTTTTTTACGTGGCGTTGCCTGGGCAACAAATTATCCCAAGCCCGAACATGGACTGAAACGGCATTGGGAGCGTTGCCATTTGTCTCGGTGACCTCGGACACTATGGATTTAACACCAATTTTGGCCGTTTTTGACTATTTTCACATGGGGGCCCCTGTGCACCCCCACCCTTGAAGGCACTAGGGGGGTCTGACCCCTGCAGTGTTTGTCCCCAGACCGTAAAGCATACTGGTGTCAATCGGTCCAGGTGTTCTAGCAGGGCATGGCGAATGTTTTGCTTCGCACCCCTTCTCTCCCCCACGTCGAGGGGAGCCGAACCTGGACCCCAGCAGCATCGGGAGCGTGAGCGCTCTTCTTGGTGGCCCCAGAAACTATGGATCTGACACAGATTTTGGCCGTTTTTGACCATTTTCACGTGGGGCCCTGCGTAGTCCTACCCCCGGGTGTGGTAGGGGTCCCTGACCCATGCAGTGTTTGTCCCCAGACCACCAGGCATCCGCATGCCGGGTTTGGTGGCAATCGGTCCAGGCGTTCCAGCGGGGCATGGTGGACGTTTGGTTTAGGATCTCTTCTCACCCCCCATGCTGGGGGGGGCCAAACCTGGACTCCAACAGCGTCAGGATCGTCACTGCTCGTCTCGGCGGCCCCAGAAAACATGGATCCGAAACCAATTTCAGCTGTTTTCGACCATTTTCATGTGGGGGCCCCTGCGTACCCCCACCCCCGGGGCGGTAGGGGGCCCTGACCCCCACAGTGTTTGTCACCAGGCCGCCAGGCATCCGCATGCCAAGTTTGGTGGTAATCGGTCCAGGCGTTCCAGCAGGGCATAGCGGACGTTTTGTTTTGCACCCCTTCTTGTGCCCCACGCCAAGGGGGGGCCGAACCCGGACTCCACCAGCGTTGGGAGCATCGCCGTTTGTTTCGGCAATCCCGGGAACGGCAGATTCAACACCGATGTCGGCCGTTTGCGATCATGTTTACGTTTCAACCCCCTTCTGCACCCCCGGGGGGTCCTAGGGGTGTGTGACCCCCGCAGTGTCTGTCACCAGGCCGCAAGGTGTATGCGTGCCAAGTTTCGTGTCGATCGGTCCAGGCGTTGCGGAACCTATGTGGAACATACGGACAAACATTCTCTTATATATATATAGATTTGAAACAATGTATCTCATTCTAGAGAATCTATGAGTTCTCACCCCTTTTCAAGAGAGTGAACCTTTAAATTGTGCACAACAAAGCACTTATTTTGGTATTCACCGCCTTTGTCAAAGAAATATTATGTTTAATTTCCCACAGAGAATAAAAAATGAGCAATAGCATGTTTATTATTTAGATTGCATCTCTTTTTGCTACTCAAAGTAGCAAACCTAGCATTCCCAGGCACTGATGAACGCAAATCTGCTTATTTGCCACAAGGTTGCTGCATTATATGCCTTTAGACTATGCCTTCAGACAAAATTGTGAGCCAGAATGTTGTACTGATTCTGGACTTGAGCTTAACCTGGATGATCAAATCCCTGCTCAGCCATGAAGCTTCCTGGTGACCTTGGAGCTGCCATTGTCTCAGCCCACAGTGTTCTTGTGAGGACACAATACAAGGAGGGGAGGAACTATGTATCCCACCCTGAGCTTGTTGGAGGGAAGGGTGGCATAAAAATGTGAAAGACAAAATAAAATTGCATAATGGTAAAAGAGAATGAGAATAAACTGTGAACCAAAGCTGAGAGCTACTTGTTGTGTCCCAGCCACAGCTGAAGGCTGTTTTGGTCAGAGGAAGGAATAAATGAAGTTCAAGGCTGACGTACACACACACACACACACAAAACCTTTATTACTGACAGCTACAAACACTAATGGACATAAGACACAGGAGCACCTCTGACCCCCAGAGGTGTCTCCAGGAACAAACAATTACAGTTGGGCAACCCACCCCAGGCAACACAGCCTCCAGCAAAATCTGGGGGAGTGTTCAGGCAACCCTCCAGACACCACCGCCTGCTAATATTCACCAGGTCCGGTGGCAAGGGAATGGCCCTGACACGAGTCTTTTATTGGCCAAAATGCCAGCTGAATGGCCAAGGCCCATGAGTTAATTGATCAGCCAATACTACCCTTGCTTAAGTACGCAGCTTTACCCAACTGCGCGCTTAGGCAATTAAGTGATAATTAGCCATTTGCACAGGAAGATTAGCAACAGCTGGAGCTCTTGACCTGTGCCCAATTCTCCCGGTTGTTTCCCCTGGGAAAAGCTCTACAAGGACTCCCAGAGGCCAGGAGACACCCAGATGATTTTTGGGTCTGGCACCAGCTATTACATTGCTTTGGGTGACTGGGAGAAAAGCAGGATAAAAATCAAATAAATAAAGTAACTGAACCAGGAAGTCCCACTTTAAACATCACATGTGTCATTACTATTCACTATATGCAGTTGCATAGCAAGTGGGGGAAGGATTTGTTTACTCCAGATGACGCACCCTGGGGGACTGACAGGCACACTACCCAAGCCCCCACCGAACAGAGGCCCATGCCATGTTTGGCAGCAGATGGTCCCTTTCACCCCACACCCAAGTCTCCGAATGGCCATAAATAAGCGGCCCCAGAAGCAATTTGGCAGTGCCCGCTATGATACCATCGTGTCACCACTGAACCACTTCTGATGACTACAAGCGATGTTGCACAGTGCAGGAGTGTGACACCCGCCTGGGCAGCACCCACGCTGGCAGCGCCACGGACTACAAAGGTCCTAACCTCAGCCAGTGGTGGACCCAGCCAAGGCTCCGCCCCAGGCTGGGTCAATGATCTCCACCATGCCACACACCATTTTGGAGATCGTTAAGCACAAGGGCGAGCGGACCGAACACCACTAGTGTAGGCTTGCCTCTATGCCATGCAGCTTGCCTCCACCAGTGGCAGCTCAAGCGGCAGATGTAGCGGCTCCACTGCCACTCTGGCCCCTGTGACCCCCCGGGACCGCATGCTAGGCCTGCCACTGACATCAGCATTTCTGCAGTGTAAAAACAACGAGTTGATTGCCAGAATTATTGAGTGCTGGAAAATTTTAAACAAGTTCTAAATATTGAAATGGGATGCTGGATTAGTTGGACCTTGGTCTCATCCAGTATTTCTCTCATATTTTCAGTGTTGGCTGTGAAACTGTAGTTTTAGTTAGGTTACCAGTTCTATTACAGAAACATTTGTTCCCTTACTTCAAGGGCTGCATTGAGGCTGTATTGGTGCTAGAAAGTTGAATCAGATTTGGTCCTCAGGCTGCAATCCTATTCACACTTGCCTGGGAATAAGACTTCAGTGGAACTTACTTCTGAGTAGACGTGCATGGGATTGGGCTCTTAGTGTCCAGGCCTAGATGCAGGAATCTGTATTTTTTTTCCTCCTGTAAGAAACAGCAGCTGGGTTGGTGATTTTGATCAGGCAAATGGAACATGGATATAAAAAAAAGTATGCACACAGGCACACACAGTGATGAGAATGATTTTTCAGCTCCTCGTTGCTGCATCATATTTTTTTTAAAAATAGTCAGGAAATCCCATCATAGATCTCCTATAGCAGAGGGAGTTTGGCCCACTGCCAGAGGCAGGCACCACTCCAAAAGTTTCCATCTTTGCTCCTAACAGCATGAAACCTAGCATAGCAATCTGGCTTGAGGAAAGGAGGAAACACTTGTTATACTTGAATGAGGTTTTAAATACTTGGTCAAGAGTGATTTAAGGTCACCCTCCACCTCCTGGTTTAGGAAATTTTCCTTTGTTCCTGCCAATCTCCTTAAGTGACCTTTCAGATGGATCATTCAACATGATCTAGCACTCTGGTAAATACTGCAAACACAATAAATATTCAGCACATGTGAAATGTCTTCATGGCTGATACTGATAAACAAAAGTTGTCGCTTGGCAAACTACCTTCCATAATTCTACAGAGTGTGGGAGCATTTTGCACATACGTATTCCCGTAGGCTTCTTTGTGCCAGCAAATGGATGCAAGTTCAAAAGCCATGCCTCTTTAGAAAAGTGCTTTATTGGTAAAATATAACTGATTAAACCTTTTAAGTAGGGTAATTAACTCTGGGTTATATTTATGTGCTAATGTGATTGCTCCCTTTATAATTTTGCATGCGATCTTATACTTGTTTGCTTCCTGATCCCAGTCATCATTTTATCTAGCCTGTCTTGTTTCCTCTGCACTGTAGAATCTGTGGCCATAAATGTCAGTTCAGAAAGATCTGCAAACCTTGACTGATGGTACCTGAGTTTTCCTCAGTCATGAATCCAGCTTGCTAGTACTTCTTGCCACACACTCCTCTCCAGTTATTTTTGTGCTAGGCAGCTGGGTCATTGGTGTAGCATTTTTCTGACAGTGGAGGTGTGTCCTTGGTCTGAAGAGGAGTTAGCGTACGGTGTATACCATCCCTCCTACATCATGCCCCAAACTCTGGCAATCTCCTCAAAATGCCAGATTCAGGGGAGTGGCAATGAGATGCAGGTATATTGTGAGCACCCTGAGGCATCTGGTGTGCCAATGTGAGACACAAGAAGCTGGAGTAGATAGGGTTTTTTTTTGCCTGATCTAGCAGGACTTTTCTTGTGTTCTCCCTGTTTTTGCCTTTCCACTGGCTGAGTTGTGCTGGTGATCCAACATGGTGATCCTACATCAACATGGTGTTTATCTGGCATTGTCCTGGCATCCATGGTGAATCCATCAGTGGGCAGGATTCTGCACTGGAGAGGGGGCTGTCACTGGAAGCATACATGGAGGTACACTGGGTTTTCTGGAGGGACCTTGTGTCTGCTTCTTGAATGTTTCTTCTCAAATGCTTAAAAACTGCCTTGTTCAAGCTGCTTTCCCTCACATAGAAGAGAGCAACTTGTCTAAGTGGTGCACAGTAGACAAATTAGGCTACAATTCTATATGCATTTACCCACCTCAAGTCCTATTGAAATCCAGGCAGTTTGCTTAGATGTGGGTAGGATTGCAGAATTAGCTAAATTCTCTCAGTTTAATGCACTCACATCTGTAACCGCTAACCTGGTTTCTATCATTATTATTTTTTTCATATTAAACTCTTTAGTAACTTGAAATAGAATTTTGAATTATCACAAATGTTCCTCAGTCGTGAAGAACATGAGACCCTGGCATAATTAGAAGCATGGTATAAAAGAATCAACAACTTGCCACCTAATGAACCTCTGATTATACTTCCCAGTGAGAAGTGTGTGCACTATACGTATGTGCAGTGATGTCATTCAGGGGGAACGGACCAGAACGGGCGTTCCGGATCCTAACGGGCTCTGTGGCTGGTTCCGGGTTCCCGACAAATCCCAATCAAAAGTGAGTTCCTGTTCTATTCCTAAATCATTTGAATGACACCACTGTGTATGTGGCAGTCTGGAAGGTTACTGTGTTCCCAAATTGTCAGACTATTCCAATTTTGTATGGGACAATACATGTAAGGTTGACTCCCCATTCTGTATGCTAAGACAACCCACTTCTCCATAACATTTTGAAGCAATTAAAAATTCTTGCTTTGCTTCTATTGAAAACTTCTTGAAATCATTTAGAAAAAACCTTTGTATTATGCATCCTTAGAAGATTTTCCAGTGACAGATTCCTGTACATTTGTCATCATATGTTAAACATTGAAAGGGACCAAATGGACCCACTTGCATGCTAGCAATGGAAAAATATTTCAGCATTTACATTTAACCTAAATGAATTTTCTGAGTTACTTAGAACAATGATTTGGAATAAAAAACCCGTAACCTCTAATGGTACTATGGACTGTAGGAGTTGCTATATCATATCATGTTGCTGGCCAATTTAATTTCCCTTTCCATCCATGGTATAATGGCCCAGACCAGATGCTTTTAGAAATAGAAACTAGATCCCTGCAGTTCCTAACAGCGCAGTAAACAGACCACCCCGTGGAAGCATATTGTTTCCCTTTTGTGTCATAACACCAAATTGGAAAGATTCCCACTGACTTTCCATAGGTTTTGGCCCACGCAATTAGAACCACGGCATGTCCCGCTAAAATGATGTTGGTAATTAAATGTTGTTTACTTGATGGTAGCATGATGAACACATCACTCTTTTTTTGCGTGTTGAGATAATCATTAAATGCCAATGATCAAATGGATTTCCTTGTGGAGAAAAAAAAATCGCCTCAAAGTTGTCTTGGTGAATTAAACTTCAGGAAATGAATAACCTTTGTAGTTGTAGCTCATTTATCTCTGTTTCACTTGTGTTTTTAGTATGCATGTTCTGCCTTCTGAGTCATGAGAGCTAGTTATTAATGCAAAAAACAGCAATACAGAGCTGGCACGGTCCTGTTTTCTTTTTAGGAATAGTTTAATGAACAAATAATAAAAGCTTTCCAGACTTCACATTCACTATTTGTCCCCCTTCTATGTCCATTCATATAACTCTTTATCCTTTTATTACACATGGTCTTCCAATTAAAAGATAGCCATGAAAACTCTTCATCCTAATGTAGTTTATTTCATTTTAAGTGTCCTTCTTTCTTTCTTTCTTTCTTTCTTTCTTTCTTTCTTTCTTTCTTTC
>JAJKFI010000006.1:24209762-24234957 GCA_029204185.1 Lerista edwardsae
TTCTTTCTTTCTTTCTTTCTTTCTTTCTTTCTTTCTTTCTTTCTTTCTTTCTTTCTTATGTTATGCTTTCTTATGTTTCATTTTAATTCCACATACACTTCAGAAATGTTCTCTCATAGTTCTCAAATTTCTAATTTGTAGTAGATATCTCTTACTTCTGGGGTTTGTATATTTGCTGCACTATTTTCAGCAGACCATTTATGTTACAGCTCAGATTTGTGATCATGCCAGAGGTTTCAATTATTTTGTGACAAGCTTCAGTGGCAAAAGAAGTGTTCTTTGAAAGACAGCTTGTTTTTGTGCATCCAGTAGGAGTTACTTATTACGAAGACATGTGGCGCCTGATGAGGAAAATGGAAATAGACAAAAATGAAAAGGGTCACAGTGTTTGCTTGTCAAGATTCAAGTTCATGTACCATGTCAAATCATAAATGCAAATAAGTTTGATATCCCACAGTAAAGACAATAAAACAGTTTAAATAAAAAAAGAAACTAGGAACAGATTTGACATAATTGAAAAACTCCACCACTAAGAGGTTTTGAATATGAAATACAATGTACAACTTGTAATTTTCTGCTGTTGGCCATTGCTACCACTACTCCTGTGGAATTCAGCAAAGCCAGTTTTGACCTTCCCCCTCCCTCCAGATTCCCAAGCTTTCACAGGGCACTTTCTCTTTGGGCTTCAGTGCCGGCACTGCAGCCCAGTGCCAGCTCTGGGTGTTGCAAACATGCCATAAAGCATTTTTGCAGCATGTGAAGAGAACGTGGCACCAGCAGGGAGGCCTGCACCAATATGACAGGAGTCCTGGCCGCCAGCAGTAGAACGGGCCAAGCGGCACGGGCAGTGGTGTTATGCTGCCGGAACGCTGGGCGGGACATCCGGTTGATGGACAGCCCGCCCGTCGCGTTCCTCAGCGTTACACCATTTGCGTAATGTACGCAAGCGGCGTAATTGGTTACGCAAACGGCGTAACGCTGCAGAACGCAACGGGCGGGCTGTCCATCACCCGGATGTCCCGCCCAGCGTTCCGGCAGCATAACACCGCTGGGCACGGGGGTATGGGGAGGGTGGCAGGAGCGTATGGGGGTGACATTTCTGGGCAGGAGAAAGGATAGCAGAGGAGGGACCCGGCAGAGGCCTCCTCTGCTGGAACCTAACCCTGTGTCAGACTTTCTCGAGTCTGTACCTGTCTGTACCTCTATTTAACAAGCACAGACACGAGAGGCCTCATTGTGGAGGTTGGAGCTTTCTTTAGGGCAAAGGTTTGAATGTACCCTTCTCCTGAGGAGACCTCTGGTGGCTTCCCTGCACCCACAGGATACAGCAGTGGCCATTTAAGCACCGCTGTTCCTCTAAGCACCAGGAGGCACAGGATTGTTCTGTCAGTCTCCCATGTCAGACTTGAATGTCTCTGTTCTCTTCGACTACAAATCTGTTACGACTGAGTTAGTCCGGCATAAGCTAAGACAGCAAAGCTTGGCCAGCACAAGGGACACCGTAAAGTATGTTTAGATCACTCTCGGAGTCAGGGAGGCCAGCACACCCTGACTCACAGGGAGTGAGCCATCCTCCCTGTCTCCGGAAAACATGCAGTACAAAAATGCTTTATGGTGGCCCTTGTGCTGGCCAAACTTCGCTGGCTTAGTTTATGCCGGCCTAACTCCAGTTTAGGATTGCGCTCTGAGCAATTAACACTGAGAATAATCAGTATATGAAAAGAACAACTTGAGTTGAGAATGATGAGCACAGCTGGTGATCACGGTTGTCCACCCAAGAAGTTGGATAGGAGTGCCAGTGGGTAATTTAAAAAGTGCTAGACTCCAGCAAGTCCTTCACCAAATTGTTCGCTATACGGTATGTATCTTAGGTGCATGTGGGTCTGGCAGCCCACTGAGTGTCGGTGATAATGCTTGGGGACTGCTGTATTTCTTCAGTACTCATGGCTGGGCACACTACCAGCCTGTTATATTAAGGTTTTTCTATTAAGGTTTGGTGTCTGACCTATAAAAGGAAAGACTTGAGTGTTGCTTTGCGCTCTGGGCTATGGCAACAAGAGCCTCTCCCTATTAAGCCCTCCTGCCTGGCAAGAATGTTGCTCACAGGGCATTCTGATCATTCAGTGGACCTTGTCTCTTTGGTTTCATATATATTAAAAATTGAAATATACTGTACTGTTGGCTGCCAACTTCGTTTTCCTCTATGTCTAGAGGTGGAAATTAACCCTTTATAGCCACATTGGAAGAAGGCTAATTAGATAATTGTTTCTAACTAACATGAGGTCTTCGTTGAAATCAGGACACCACTCTTGAATCTGACGTGCACATTTTGCATTTTCATTGATTAGAAAGGAAGGGTGCCAGAATTTTTTAGCCATGTTCAAATGTGAAAATGCATATTTTTTCCTCCCAGGTTGCGCTGCTGTTCTCTCAAGCCATTTATTCTGAAGCAGACCCATGAGATTAGAGATTAATTTCCTGAATTTGCTAGATGTGATTTTGAAAATTTAATTCAGTGGTGAGACTGTGTTTTATGCGTTCATATGTGACAGCAGCATTGTGCAGCAGTCAGTATTTTCAGCCCAATCCTGAGCTGCCCGGCAGCTACTGCTGCATTCCAAGGCCGCCAGGCAGCCGCGGGAGGCTCTGCAGGAGAAGGGGCAGTTCATCCACTTTCCATGCAGTAAGGGGGCGGGCGGGCAACCCGTCTACTTGCCTCAGTGTAGGGCCACGCTGCCATACATGGAGGTCAGGATCGGTGGCAAATGTTGATGCCGGTCCCAACTTGCTCCGCCCCTTCCCCACTCAGGAACGCCTTCCTGCCCTGCCCAGAGACCACAATGCCGGTGATCAGTGTACTCGCCACTTACCGGCTTGCAGTGCTGCTCCTGGGCAGTAGAGGGCAGGTCTTGGCCTGGTTGCCGCCCAGCGCAAGTGGTAATTGCTTACCTCTGGCACTGGAGGTGCCTTATGGCCTCTTTTGCTATGCAAGCATGGGTGGTACACTCATACCACCCACACTGAGGGGCTCAGGATTGAGCCCTTATTCTCGCAGGCCCCTCTAATATATACAGGTATGCCCCGGTATCAGCTGAGGTTCCGTTCCAGACCCCATTGTGGATACCTGACACCATGGATACCTGAGACTGGTGACACGTTTTTATAGATATGAGACCATCAGTGGTTTGGTTGCAACAAGGAAAGAAAAGAGATTTGTTCAATGTTTCCCTATCTTTTAAATAGGCGTCCCAGTATCCTTGGTATTCGTGAATAGGTGAAACCGTGGATTCCAAAGCAGTGGATACCAGGTTATGCCTGTATGCAAAAAAACTAAACAAAAAGACAACTAAAAAACTTCAAATGTCTGGCCTACCTTTCCACCCCCATTTCCACTTGTTCAAGTATCAGCTCAGTGATGAAATTTGCCCATGTCAATCCTGCACGTACTTAATGCAATATCAGAAACTGGGGAATTTTTGAAAAAAGCTCTTCATTATTCGAAAACAAAGTTCACTCATTGCTTCTGTCCCCCGTCCCCTTTCCTTTAAATAAAAGATCAGTCAGTTCACAGGTCTCCTGTTAAAAATGTTCCACACATAGTGAATGTATTCTGTATATTCCAACATCACATACATTTTCTTTGACCTCTGAATTGCAGTGCTGCACCCCTGTTGCGCATGGGCCTATCTTGCCCAGCTCTTCACATCGCACAAGGCAGCGATGCATTTTTTTCAGGCAGCTGATTGGGGCCTGTAGCCTTAGAGGCAGAGCCTACAGTAGATGTACATTAGTTGGCATGCTGAGGATCTTCATTCAGTCCAGCTCTAGTCTGCCAGACCCTCCCCCCTTCCTTCCCTCTGTACAATATGAGATTAGCTGGTTGCCCTTTGGGTAGGAATTTTATGCCGTCAGCTTGATTGGCCTTAACTGACAGTCTTTTCACCTACTCCAGATGGGCATTTGGTCATTTTTTGTTTCTCTTGCGCTGCTTCACTCCTCCCTTACCTTCCTTTTGGGTCACTTTCAGCAGGTGTTGTGCAGGCCAGGGAGACAGAAATGGGGAGAGATGAATAGGGATGTCATTGGTATCCTGAACTCAGTGAGTGAGTCTTAGAAGCTTGCTTAGAAACTGAGGCCTCGGGGGAGCTGACTCTTGAGCCCTCTAGCTTGAATTGCAAAGGCTACCTTAAAACCTTTCAGGGAAGCGAGTACCGAGTCCTAGCATTAAAGAAATACGGCGGTCTCTCTTTTTCTCACATTAACCTACAGAGCTGCTGCATTTCTTTGACGAACAGACTGGCTGTCTGCTTCCCTCTGCCTTTTAAGAGTGGTATTAACCCGGTATGTACACCTTCACTGGAGACGCACTCGCCTGCTCCAGTATGTATCCACCTTACATCCTACTTTATTAATGCATGTATCCACCTGGTTCTAACATTGATTCTCTTTCTTTACATCCTACTTTATTAATGCACTGAAACACACATGCATCACCCACTTCTCTCTCTCTCTTTCTGTACATCCTACTTTATTAATGCACTGAAACATACATTGATTAGATTTGCATTCCTGACCCCAGCTATGACCTCACACCTTTTGCAAACACAAAGGAGATAGGCATGTAGTTTCAGCTCTTTCCCACACTCTGGATCCATGTTTTACCAAATGGAGTCAAGCCATGGCCTAACCAAAGGTGAATACATGCCGGGTTAATAGAGTGCCTCTCCAAGTGAAGGTGGATACATACCGGGTTAATACCCAAGGAAGTTTGGGACCCAGAATTTTTGACATTGACATCACCTCCAAGTCAGCAAGCTCCATGGTGCTACGCCTTATCGGCACAGGAACTCGCTGCTTGTCACTGGTGCATATCCTGTTTTGATTATCCACAGTGGGAAATTCATAGTATGCTGGTCAACTCCCAAAGATGAATTATTAGGATATGAATTTTGCTACTCCAATCACATAACTTTCTCCAAATAGGCCTCTTCTTGGAAGTAATACATGCAGGACCAGCTTCAGCTTTCAGGGTGCCATTGGCAAACTGCCTTCCATGGGCCCCCCCCCTCTCTCTCCTCCACCATTGAATGAATGCAGTGGACACAGGGGTAGTCTTGAGGATCAACAGTGGCCCTTCTGAGCTAGGAGCCCTGTTCTAAGGCAGGTTTACGCGCACCGTTTAGCCCCGGCAAAACTAGTACGTTATCTTCATAAATTCATTTACAATTCACCTTCAATAAATAGCATACATATGATCATCCTAGCCAATAATTCCTTTTAGAAGACTGTATTTGTGAGCTAATTACTGTGCTGCTTTGGTGGAATTCCAGCATACTAATTATTAGCCATAAGTACATCTGAGTATCAGCTTAAAAAACACAAAATCAGCTTAAAAGCAAAAAAAAAATTAGGCTATTTGTGGGCAGTGCAGTGTACAGAGAAGGAAAGCAATTTGAGGATACTGCATGTTGCTTTATAAGTTTACTAGCCTTTTGTTACCCGGCATTGCCCAGGTAACAAATTATCCCAAGCTTCTCAGCGACCCCGGAAACTATGGATTCAACACTAATGTCGGCCATTTTTGAGTATTTTTACATGGCACCCCCTTCGCACCCCTTCACACACCCTAGGAGTGTCGTACCCCCCACAGCGTTTGTTGCCAGGCCGCAAGGCATGCGTGTGCTGAGTCTGCTGCCAATCGCTCCAGGCGTTCCAGCCAGGCATGGCGGATGTTTTGTTTTGCACCCCTTCTCGCCCCCCATGCCGAGGGAGGGCCGAACCCAGACTCCAACGG
Source organism: Lerista edwardsae (assembly GCA_029204185.1). Lineage (NCBI taxonomy): Eukaryota > Metazoa > Chordata > Lepidosauria > Squamata > Scincidae > Lerista > Lerista edwardsae. Next base: position 24,215,557 of record JAJKFI010000006.1, read on the forward strand.
CATCGGGAGAGTTGCCGCTCGTCCTGGCGACCCTGGAAACTATGGATTCGACGCAGATTTTGGCCGTTTTCGACCATTTTCACGTGGGGACTCCTGCGTATCCCATCCCCTGGGGCGCTAGGGGGGCATGACCCCCGCAGTGTTTGTCGCCAGGCCGCAAGGCATGCGCATGCCGGGTTTGGTGTCAATCGCTCCAGGCATTCCAGCGGGGCATGGCAGACGTTTTGTTTTGCACACATTCTCGCCCCCCATGCCAAAGGGTGGCCCAACCCAGACTCCAAGAGCGTCGGAAGCATCGCCGCTCGTCCCAGCAACCCCGGAAACTATGGATTAGATGCCAATTTCTGCCATTTTCACGCAGGGACCCCTGCATACCCCCACCCCCTAGGGTGCTAGGGGGGCCTGACCCCTGCAGTGTTTGTCACCAGGCCGCAAGGCATGCGCGTGCTGAGTTGGGTGCACGTCGCTCCAGGCATTGCAGAGCCTATGCGGCACATACACACACACATATATTCTTTATATATATAGACGTACAGCTGGTAGTCTTTGGATATTGTACAACAGCAGATTTTAGACAGCATTTCATTTGCTCATAGTAAACTAAATATGAAGAAGTTTAACAGAATTAAAAAATGCAGTGACTTTGATGTATTTGTCATACAGAGTATTGACTTGCTATTTCTATAATTTCCACAAAGTAATAAACTGAATACAAGAACTAGGACTGTTTCACAGGTCATAGTTAAGGATATGTTGTTGTTTTTGGTGATATTCTTTCCAAAATTTCTTGATTAAAATAGCAAATTGCAGTGTTTTGTGTTTATTCTATATTCTTAATTCAAGTTCTCATTTTTATTAATTTTAAATGCTTTAAAAGTAAGCTAGGTAGATGATACAGGTGATGCAGCCACAGTATTATTTCTAATTGGAAAAGTAGTCTATTTTAATTTCTGGAAAATATCTTGAACCCCAACATGCGGTGTTTTGTGTTTTTATTCAGATATTTTAATCGCCAAAAGGCGGTTGTTAACACCCAAAAGCAGTTTTAACAAAAAAAACCACCTCCACAAAAAAAATAAAAATACATAGGCTGTCCCCTGCAAACTCCCCTCCCTCTGTCTGAAGTGTCATGTAAATGTGTTCTTGGATGATGCCCCAGAAGACTGATGAGATGCCACACTAACAGTGCTTGATCATCCCTTAACAAAAGCCATTATCTACCAAGTCATCCCCTGTTAAACAAGCTGCCATGTGTTCTGCCTTGTTTGACCAGAGGATGGTGTTGTCTGCAGAAGTCAGTAGCTTAATATTTTTATAAACATATGTTACTTTCATCAAGATGTGTTGCAATTGATCACCTGCAAATTATTGATAAAACTTACAGAAATAAAATAGGAGAAATATTAACTGTACAGTCAAATTTAATGAAAAAGATGGTTATGGGAATTATTATCTCAGATTCTCTGGAGAAATTTTCTTTGCAGCTCTCTACCATTAATGCCAATATAATGAATCCCATTCCCCTTAGAGGAAAACCTTTGAGTACTGAAACACTGTCAGATGAGTCTTAAGCTTTTTTCACTCTGAACCGATATAGAGAATGCTAGTCATTTTTCACCTTCAACTGCATACATTTATTCCCAGGTGTACCAAAGAAAAGCTATGGTTTTCTGGTATGGCATGAATGTTTACAGCCTGATCCTAACTTCATTTATGCTGAAAATTATATCCTATTGCTTTTAGTAGGGCTTCTTTCAAAGTTCAGTCCTGTGCAAGAAAGCCTTAATTTAAGATAAATTTCAGTATTCCAGAACCATGGTTCTCTGACATCAGAGGTTCTTGCGAATGCAGCTCCATCTCTGTCATACTGTTGGCTCATGGCTGACGTTGGGGTGGAGTCAGAAGTTGGCCAGAATGAGCTCTGGCTAAAGGTCAACCAGGCTGGGCTGACCCACTGAATCATCTGCAAATTCCCTCCTTCGCAAATGCATCAGGCCTGCATTGTATCCAGCGCAGCTTGGGAGCAGGCAGGAGCCTCCCTAGGGCAAAGGCATGTTTGTGCCCTTACCCCGGGGTAGGTGCCAGCCATGCCTATGGGCTCCTTGGATCGGCTCCTGCTGTTTAGCAGTCACAGAGCCAAGGACACCGCGCAGCCTTAATAGGGGCCGCGCAGTCTGGGGGGCAGCTCTTCCCCCGTCCTCGGGCCAGCACACCTCCCAGCCCACCCAGAAACACCCTCCTGCCCGCCCAGGAATGCCCGGAAATGCTCTTGCACCAGCCTAACTCAGCTGGTGCAGGAGTGATGCAGCGCGGGCTTTGGCCAGTGCTGTTGGGCCGCACTAGCAGCTAGTGTCATCCAAATGCAGGGCATTGGATTCTGCCCTGAGTCATAACAATAGCATTGCAAGGAATCCTGATGGACTTCACAATGATGCACTACATCATTAGTGTCTGCCGGTAGGTACAGTTCACAGTTCACATGGGCTTGTGCTTATGAACAATAACTGACAGCAAGTGTCATCATAGGCTGGCATTGTTGAGGAGCTGCCTTCAGGAGGGTCATCTACCAATCCAGGTGCCCATAGCCTTTATGCTGTGGTAGTGCAACTTTCTTTGTCCCGCCCAGGTTGGAAAAAGCCAGGAAGGACAATTTGCCAACGCTCTCCTGAAGCCTTACTGAGAAGACAAAAAGTTATGCCCTTCAAATGAAAAGAGAAGTAGTGTGGAACACTTGCCAGATTTCAAATCATATGATAGTGCAGGGCTTTGTAATGCGTGTTTTCACTCATCATTGCACCAGTTCCCCTAACTGACATGTGGCTGCTGGGCCGAATGCGGATAGCTGTTGTGAAGTGCTTCTATGCAGGAATTTTGAATACTAATTATTGAGTATGGCACAAAGCTGCTTTGCTAGGTATACTCTGACTTGTCTTCCTCTACAATTTCAACACATACCCAAAATAATGCGGAATAAATAGTTGTGACCTGACGAACCTTTTCGAATAGTCATTGTTTTGCCTGCTTCTGCGACATTCTGAAATTAATGAAAACTCTTGAGGGAAGATAAAGCAGCAAGATTCTTTTATTAAATTACTAAAGGTTCTGCTTCAGTTTCATCTAAAGGCGCAGACTGATCTTTCTCTCTAAACATATTTGATTGCAATTAATGACTCCCGGCAACATCAGATTGCAGATTGCATGACTCTTACCTAATGATTCCACAGAGCAGAACCTGGAGCTTTTAACCAATGGTGAACAAATACGTACTTCATCTTCACTGCATATTCAAGGTCTTGTCTCTTGCAGACATGCAGTTTAATTACACTCCACAATAAAGCAATGGATTTCCCGAAGTCTTCACAGGTGTGGCAAGTGAGCAGGTGATAGGTTTCTGTCTTGGGCCGACCATGAGAGTGTTTGACATCTGCATCCTTGGGACTAGGTGTTGGAAGCAATAAGCCTCCCTCCCTCTGCCACCCACTTGCCCTCCCACGCCGATCAGCCCACATCTGCTTCACTTCAGCGCACCTGCACAACCAAATGACTGCACTCAAAGCCTTTTCCAGGCAAAAGCCGACTGATGAAATAGTTGCATGCAGCTGTGCCACTATGCGTCGAAAGGGAAGAGGAATGAAAAAGAAATAAAAAGCTTGTCAGCTTTTGCAGTTGGCACACTCCTAGAGAACACCAGATGATATTGTGAATATAGCATGGAAGGTCACCTCCTATAGAGCTGCTTTGAGCTGAACTTCATAATAAGACTGCCTGAATGAGCACTATTTATAATGTGGCTAGAGTCTCTTCTACCTAAATTGGGAGGGGTGGGGGGGAATCATAAGCAATGGAAAGATAGTTAACAAGGCATGAATGCTGCACAGAGAGCCATAACTTACAAGGTACTTCACCCTAAGTAGATCTTTAGGGCCTCCCTGTGGAGAATACATTGTAGGGCTGGGTTCCAGCTTTCAAAGTAATGTGAATTTTGACAACATTTTATTTTTAAAAGTAAAAGGCGGCAAGTGCTACAACAGAAAGTGTGTTTTTTCAGCTTTGTCAACCAGCCATGATGGTGTCCCATTGATTTTGAATATGAGCAGACTTCAAGCCACAAGCTGAGGTAATATAACCATATAAACAACAGTACCTCACGTATAACCTACAGCCCAATCCTATCCTTCCCCACCCCTGCACTGGTGCAGCCACGCGCCACTGGTGCACTGTATCCTGTGGGGAGAGGAGAATGTACATGGATTGAGAGGCTTCAGAGGCCAAGGAGGATTTAAACTCCCTTCCACCTCCACAAACCTCCCTCTCTGTAATGGGTGTCTTCGGACCTGCACACACCATTCCCACAGTACTACCCTCATTTTACCATAGTTTAAAAACCTCCCTGTTTAAGGCTGCTTTTAATCTGGTGTAACTCTTGCTTGTATTCTCACTGTTCTTTCCGTTATTGTTTTTAGATTGCTGTTTTTATGCTCATTATAAGTCACGATGTATGACAGGAAAAAGCAGAATACAAATGTTTTAAATAAAACATTAAAAAAATCCTGAGACAGAAAGATTAATCATATGAATAATTCTTATGTATAAAATCAAGTAGATAAAGCTTTCTAGTCCTTGTTTCTGCCTGACAATACAGATGGCCTGTTTCAGTTAGAAAACTAAATGGATTAATCAGCAACTAGCATGTAAAAATAATTCTCATATAACTATATAGTGGAAAACTAATTAATAGATAGTATTATCAAAAACAATGTGTAGCCATATTTTTTTTTTGCGAATCATTACAATTCTATCTTTAATGCAGTTGAATTGCAACAACAGTACAATTTAATTTTTAGATTAATGTCCATATAGAAACCAAATCATTCCAGGAACTACAATTAATTTGTCAATGCTATGCCTTAGACAACTGTTTCCTCAGAAAATAGTAATCATTTATTGCAAACCTGGCAGAGTGAATGCTGTTGTTGCCTAGGCAAAGTCCCAACCTGAACTGGAAACTTCTAGGCCCAGGGGAGCCAAAGACCAAAAGCCTATGAATACTGCTCAGGGAATGTCTAAACTACAACTGCAGTGATTTGTCACATAACACACACATCCAAGGATTTATTTTCTAGCCCTAGTAGCTCCTTTCATAACTGGACCTTCATGAAAAGTTAAAACATAAAAAGAGCCCTACTGGATAAGGCCAGTGGCCCATCAGGTCCAGCTTCCTGTATCTCACAGTGGTCTACCAGTTGCCTTAGGGAACATGCAACACAAGGGACCCATATCCTTTTGCCACTCCCTTGCATCCGGCATTTAGAGATAAAGCTACCTCTAAAACCCAGGGTTGCATACTGTCATTGTGTCTTGTAACATGTGATTGACTTTTCCTCCATAAATCTATCCAATCCCCTTTTAAAGACAAGGCAAGGTGTTATCACTACATCCTGTGGCAAGGAGTTCCACAGATTAATCACTTGCTGGGTGACCCATATATTGGGAAAGGCTATGAAGTGCCACAAGACTCTCTGATGTTTTTGCTGCTATGGCATGGCTAGCCCTCTGAAAGAGATATAGGGTGATACAGGAAGGCATGTACACGTTTTCCATTTCTGCCAGTGCATCATTTCAGGGTGAGCTTCAAGGCACTTGCCCAAAAATAAGTTATGGTTCAGTATTAGACAGAATACAATGCCGATACCACTCCTGAAGACATTCAAACAAACAAAGGGCACTCATACCCGCAGTTGCCTCTGTATGCAATATAGATCCTTTTACTGAGCTTCTTGCTGGGATGAGGAATGGATCTTTCCAGGCAGTTTCTCATTGACTCAGAGCTGATACACAATCCTTGCAAAAGTGCATTGCAGATAAGGCTTCACCTTTTGCAGCTGCACTTCCCGTTAATAGCCCAGGCAGCTGTGAATTAGCAGATGGATCTGCACTGGATAGCATTTTGGCCTGGGTAGCTGTATGGATCAATACTTCAATCTGGGGCCTATTTAAGTCCATCATAGGTAGATGTTTAATATGCACATTTTGTATGTAGGATAGCAATGCATCTACTTGCATGTAGATGCAAGTAACATATAAAGCTAAAAACATATAAAGCTAAAAATACCTTACTATTTTTAGTTATGCATATGCTTACCATAAACTGCTGAACACAGTTGAATAATGTATTATTCCACCAGCGGAATCCTGAATTATTCCACCAGCATGTTTAAACATTAAAAAAATCTCACTGAGTTCAGGTGTGTTTGGGATTTCAGGTCTATTGTTATATTTACTGCTTTCACAGCAGCCTAATCTCTTGGTGTGGGTGTGGAGCATAACTGAGAGCCAGTTTACTTACCGTATATAATTATGTATAAATCAAGAAATTTATGCCTAAAAATTGACTAGAAAAATCTGGCCCCGACTTATATTCGGGGGAACATAGTAAATACCTTAAAGTCACATGCTGGGTGGATGACGGAGCTGTTCTGAGTACTATGCTTGTAAGCCAGGGAGCTGCAGAGCCTTGAGTATGCTCAGAAGCAGCTGAGGAAAATGAATGGAGTCCTATAGAAAGTGAAATAGAGACACACTGTGTGTTTACTCATGAGTAGGCAGCCATGCCATGGTGCGTTAGAATGCAACGCTGCCAGAATGGTCCAGATCCTATGAACATAGGTCCCAAAAACACTCGATAAGGAAGTCCCTTCCTCTAAGCTGAGAAGTATTGAGCCTTATGGAACAGAAAGTGAAACAGAGCTACACAGTTGTGTTTACTTGTGAGTAAGCAAGTGGTTACTGCAACACATGAGCTGAATTCAGCAGGGTTCTTCAACCACTACATGTGAGGATTGTGCATTCACATGCAAAAGGTAAACAGGCTGCTTGGAAAACAAGCAGGGAAGAAGAGGCAAAACACACACACTGTTCCTTGCAAGAACGTAACACATCAATTTAGGGGGAGGGGGCAATCGTTATGGAAATTGCAGAGTAATGTCAAAAGTCGCAACAGTGGGTGCTACTTATTGCTGTTGGCTTTGTGTCGTCCTCAGAGTGGCCCTGGGCCCAGTGCTGGCACTCCCTCCTCACCAGCAGCCGTGAACGTGCTTTATAGCAGGTTCGTGAAACCCAGCACCGGCAGTACATGAACACTGCCAGCACTACAGAGTTCAGGATTGGGCTCTAAATGCCTCCAAACCCTGGTTCGCTGGCCAGATCTGGCGCCCCAAGAGTTCTTGCTCAGCCTGGCAGCAGCTAAGGCTTTCCATTCTGCACCACACCTCCACTTGTCACAGCTGATCTTTGCAGAAACTGTGCCAAGCAGCCGCTTTCACCTGGTAATCAGGGCACAGAGCCTGCTGGGGCAATGGGCAGTATAAGTGGCTGCCCAGTGCAGGTGTCTGCAGACATTGGCTGCAACAAGTGAGGCTGTGGCATGGAATGGAAAGCCTTCGCCACTGCCATGCCACACCCGGACAAGTTATCTTGGGACACAGCGAGATGCAGTTTGGAGAAAGCTGCTTTAAATATTGACTTTAGAATTTTTTAAGAGACTTGTGCTCTATCCAGGTGGAACATAGAAGCTGGTTATAAGAGACCTCTGGAGTCTTCTGCTATGTGGCTCACAGTGCCTTCCCCAAAGCCAGCACAAAATCTCTCTGTGGGTAATGGACCCACTGCCTTCCTACAGGTGGTTTATGATGCATGGATGATTTTGGAACAAACAGCTTATTTTTCTTTGCAGAAGAAGAGCAGCTGCTGCGGTTCACAGTAAGTTGTTTTATGCAAGTCTGGATAATTGCTTTTCATTTGCCCCTTGCTTTTTTATGAATATCATTTTCACACCTCTTTCCTCTTCTCAGTTTGATGTTTCTTTTAAGGGAAGTAAACATTGTTCACTTAAATGCATGAAGGCTGGTGGTAGGAGCCTTTGATATTTCAAATTCAAATTATAGCGAGGCATTACTTAAGTGAAATAATAATTGCAGGCCTTGACCATTTTGACACTGCATGCCTGCTGGGAGCAGAGTCCAATCTGCTACTAAATAGCTGGGTGCCATCTCATTCGCTGACATTTGTACTACACATACTTTGCTCCTAGGAGGACCTATTTCTTCTGCCTGAATGATGAAGTGTATAACTAATGCTAAATGCAGGAATATTTTGTTCTGCAAGAATGAGAAAAAACCATAGAACCCTAGGAGGTACAGCTAATTACACAAAAAAACAAATTAAGTGACCATTCATGGCCTACATTTTCTGTAGACCTGAATTAGTTATTTTTCACTGATCAAAATAATTACAGCACAGTTTTGCATATATTTAAATGCAAGTCCTTTGCTGTCTCACTTTAAAAGAGAGAATGAGAGACAACCCAAGATCCCATGATATTTTGAATGCTAATCCTCTCCTTTAAAGTAAATGAAACAGTCTCTTTACTGTCAGTTGCAGTCCTTTTAGGACAAATAATCTATGTACTTTGTGGAAGAAAAAGTAATCAAAATGCCGGCATGATGAAATGTGTTTCTTTGAAAGATTTCTTCTAGGATCTTGGTGCATAAACTCTTCTGAGACAAAATGGGCAAAGCGTTTCTTTTTAACTAAAGCATATCTGGCCCCAGAGATCTGCTTGCATCCTGATTATGATCAGACGGTGTATTTGACTGCATCACATCCAGATTGAAAACTCATTAAATGAACTAACACAAATAGCAAGCCTTCTGCTCAAATTACTGCAAAGGGTACCTTGTAACTGAACTGAAGGGAGGAAGTCAGAGATCTAAATAGCATTTATTTCCTTACCTTGTCCAATATGCTGTGCCACTGGGAAAGTGCCACACGGGTCAGGCACTATAAGCTTATTCTGTAGTTCTGTATGCTATATTCTGTAGTTGTTTACAGTACCTTATATTATCAGTGTCTCAGAACTGAGCTCCCGCACACATACAGCAAACTTCATTTATTCTGCAGCCATAGAATTATGAGCTACAAAGAGCGATTGTAAAGTTCTAACGCAGAGGTCCCTGGGGGGATCTGTGAAACACCATGAAGGCCATCTAGCGGTGCTGTTTCTTGCTAGATTATTCTGATCCTCTTATCAAGAACAGGATTCCTCTTTAGGTCCAGTGACACAAGCCACAATGTTATAATTGGCTAGAACAGTGGTTCCCAAACTGTGCGCAGTGACACACTCACAGGGGCGTCATAGGATGTTCCCAGCGGCTCTTTCTCCCATCTCACCAGGCAGTGCGAAATCTTGTGCGATGATGCCATCCTGACTGCGCTGTAGAGGAAGGGCACTATGAGCATGGTACATTTGGGACCATGGGGTGGGAAGGGGCAGAACGGAGGTGGGACCAATGGCAACCTTTGTTGCCAGAGTCTATCCTCTATGTTCAGCTGCACAGCCCAACACAAAGGCCCTCACCTCTGCCTCACAAAATAACTGGCGCAGAGGCAAGGAGACCCATCGCCTGCCCTGCACCCTTACCCTGGGGAATGTCCCTTTCCTCCAAGGAGCCTCCAGCACCTTCCTGGTGCTGGTAGGATGCAGTACTAACCGTTAAGCTACTGCTGCACAGCATAGGATTGGGCTGCCCAAAAAGGCCAAGTACTGAACTCTAAACTAACCCCTCAAATATTAATTCTGCTTGACAGCAGTGAGCATCATGCTATTATTTTTAGCAGAACCTCATTCCCAACCAGTATCTTAATTTTTTTACTGGCTGAGAATCAACAGAGACAGTCAACTAATAATGCATTATAAACATCTCTTGAACTGTCACAAAACAAAGCTTTCAAAAAAACAAAATTCAATTGTCAGGGTTAGAATTATGGAGCTTCAAAAAAATTGTGGCTATATAATAACTGGCCCCCAGAACAAAGACATTCCTAAGGGTCTGGCAAGCTGTAAGCACGATGAAGGCCAGTCGCTCTGTGGCTCAAGGTAAAGATTTCCCCACGACCGAATGGTCTAGTCATGACCGACTGTAGAGGGCGGTGCTCATCTCTGTTTCAAAGCCTGGAGAGCCGGCGTTTTGTCCAAGGACAAGCTTCCGTGGTCATGTGGCTGGCATGACTCTACGCCATAGTGCACGGAATGCCGTTACCTTCCCACCGAAGTGGCCCCTATTTATCTACTTGCATTTAGGTGCTTTCGAACTGCTAGGTTGGCAGGAGCTGGGACAAGCAACGGGAGCTCACTCCATCGTGCAGTTTTGAACTCCCAACCTTCCGGTTGGAAAGCCCAGCAGCAGCGAATTAACCCGCTGCGCCACCACGTCCCTATTGAACCTTGTGGTTCAAGGTTACCAGACTTTAAAATAACTGGGAAGAGAAAAAACAATGTAGGCTCCAGCCAGTTATTGGGGCTGAGGTTGTTCGGTTTGGGGTTTACTCCCTGGTTGGATTATAGAGCAATCATGGGAGAAAACCGATCGGATAGTGCCTGCAGCAAGCACCACCTTTACCTTCATAATACTGGTGCAGCATTCTGAGAAAGAGTAGCATCTGGAAACAGAAAAATAGCTCTCATTTTTTGACTGGTCTTTTCAGACGTTCTTGGCCAGTATTGCTTAATTGGGATCAGATAATTTCTCAAAAGGCTGTCCAGTGTGCAGCACCATCCCCGCCTGTCAGTTCTGCATACCTTGTTATCCTAGCACACTTTGTTATGAAATTGTCACAGACAATGGCATCTTTCAGGCGAAAAATAACCTCTATTCTGTTAGTTTCAGTCTAAAGTCCAGTTGCACAAATAATGAGGAGAGCCTGTTGATGTGAGTAGTCTTTTTTCCTTCTGTTCTACTGGATGGGCTATTATTGATCTGTAATGCCTGCAATTTAAAAAAGAAAATAGCAACTATTGATTCTTAATGGGCATTGTTGGCTGAACTCCATGTGAAACTGAACTACAGAGGTGGGTGTGTTTTTTTTTACACATTATTGTATATGAACAGTGGAGAAGAAAATGTATGACTAGCAAGTTTGTTGCATGAATCCTAGATTTGCAGCTTGCACTTTTTTGTCAGTTCCATTTGGGGCGAAAACTGGTAAAACTGGTTTTGATGCATCATTTAATAGTTGCTGATGTCAATCATGTACATTTTTTGCTAAGACGTGTCTTCCTGTACAAAGAGAAGAGCAGTGAAGTGACTGTTGACAAGTAAATTGCTAATGTTCTTTCTGCTTAAGTTAGAGATTTCATACCTCTGAGTTTCAGTGTTCAGAAGTCAAATGAAAAGCAGACAGAGCAAACGGATTGTAATTACGTTTTAGCATAAGGAGCAAGACATCATTAGTAAGTTTGTTCCTTCTTCACCAATGTGCAGGATTCACTGCCCTTCCCAGCCCAGCAACCAGGGCATTTGTACCCTTTGGTCCTGCTCCAGGTCCACCACTGAGTGGGGGTGTGCTGTTGTCCCCTGGATCGAAAACCTGAAAGGGAACTTGAAATGAGAAAACAAATCAGAGAGGCATCAAAGAGTGACAGGGTTGTGATAATGGGATACTTTAATTATCCTCATATCGACTGGGTCAATTCATAGTTTGGTCAAGATAAAGAGTTGGATGACATGCTAAATGATTTGCCTTGTTTGTTCGTTGGATTTATATACCGCTTTTCTAAAATACAAAGCAGTTTACAAAAATTAAAAAAAACATTAAAATAACGTATTAAAATTAAATCAAATTGAAACTATTAAAATGACATAGCCAAGAAGAAACGGCGGTAAAAAAACAGAACAGCACCAAATATAAAACAGCATACAAGTTAAAAGGTTTTAAAGTTTTAAAAAGGGTTCCTAGGATCTCTCTCCCCAAAAGCCAGTCGAAACAGATAGTGAAGAAAGGGGCGGTGTGTTCAGTAGATTTCATGACTTAAAAATGGGTCACTTGTGTTTAATAAAGTAAAAACCCAACTGCAGTCTTGTGTCTTCCTTGGGGGTGGTGCAAGGATAAAAAGCTTGATGTAGCATGATACAAGTATTTGGTTGTATTGTCTTGTGTGCTCCCTGAAGCATCTGGTGGGCCACTCAGAGATCCACAAAGCTGGACTAGATGAGCCTTTGGCCTGATCCAGAGAGGCTTTTTCTTATGTTCTTATGAAAGCCATTTATTTTATTTTTTTATTTATTTATTTATTAATCGATTTTTACCCCGCCTTTTGTGCCCGAAGGCACCCAAGGCGGCATTACAAAATATATATTAAAAATACAACATAACAATTAACATTAAAAACAGTTAAAACAGTATTAAACAACAATAGCAAAAAATAAAAACCACAAACAATTTAAAAACAGTTTAAAAAAACAAAAAAACAAAAAACAAACCCCGTGAATCATAATAACCAGCTGGCCAACCTGTCAGCAGTTAAAAGCTTTTTGGAATAAAAAGGTCTTCAGCCCCCGCCGAAATGTAAACAAAGAGGGAGCAGTTCTCAATTCTAGGGGAAGGGTGTTCCAAAGTTGGGGGGCCACCACCGAGAAGGCCCTCTTCCTGGCCGCCACCCCTCTCACTTCTCCTGGCGGCGGCACAGTCAAAAGGGCCCCCCCAGATGATCTAAGAGTACGGGTTGGATTATATGGAAGGAGGCGGTCCCTCAAATACCCCGGACCCGAGCCGTAAAGGGCTTTAAAGGTCAAGACTAGCACTTTGAATTGGGCCCGGAACAGAACCGGCAGCCAGTGTAGTCGCTGAAGCAACGGCTCGACAGAGTCAAACCGACGTGCCCCAGCAACCACCCGAGCCGCCGCGTTCTGTACTAGTTGTAATTTCCGGACCGTCTTCAAAGGCAGCCCCACGTAGAGCGCATTGCAATAATCTAATCTAGATGTCACTAGGGCGTGGGTCACAGTGGCCAGGTCCGCACAGCTCAGGTACGGCCGCAGCTGGCGAATCAGCCGAAGCTGAGCAAAGGCTCCCCTGGCCACCGCCGCCACCTGGGGCTCCAGGTGTAGCTGTGAATCCAGGAGAACCCCCAAGCTGCGAACCTGCTCCTTCAGAGGAAGTGCGACCCCGTTCAGAGCAGGACGATAATCCAATACCCGAGCTGTGGATTTCCGAACCAAAAGCACCTCTGTCTTATCCGGATTTAATTTCAGCTTGTTCGCCCGCATCCAGCCCCCAACGGCCTCCAGACAGCGATTCAGGACCTCAACCGCCTCCTCAGAATCAGGGGGAAAGGAGAGATAAAGTTGGGTGTCATCAGCATATTGATGGCACCCCACTCCAAACCCCCGGATGACCTCTCCCAGCGGTTTCATGTAGATGTTAAACAGCATGGGGGATAAGATGGAACCTTGCGGCACCCCGAACCTAAGAGGTCGGGGTGCCGAACAAGCGTCCCCCAGCACCACCTTCTGGGATCTGTCAGTCAGGAAGGAGCGGAACCACTTCAAAACAGTGCCTCCAAGCCCCAACCCGGCCAGCCGACCCAGAAGGACACCATGGTCGATGGTGTCGAAAGCCGCCGAGAGGTCCAGCAGGACTAACAGGATCGCACTTCCCCCGTCCATCCCCCGGCGAAGGTCATCCACCAAGGCGACCAAGGCGGTCTCCGTCCCGAACCCCGGCCTGAAGCCAGATTGGAATGGGTCCAGATAATCCGTTTCCTCCAGAACCCTCTGAAGCTGAGACGCCACCACCCGCTCAATCACCTTGCCCAGAAATGGGATATTGGAGACTGGCCGAAAGTTGTTTAAATTTGTGGGATCCAGGGAGGGCTTCTTCAGGAGAGGGCGAACCATTGCCTGCTTCAAAGCAGGCGGGAGTACCCCCTCCTTCAGAGATGAGTTCACCACCCTCCCCGTCCACTCGGCCAGCCCTCCCCGGGCAGCTCTAATTAGCCACGCCGGGCAAGGGTCGAGCGGGCAAGCAGCAGGTCTCACACTCCAGAGAATCCTGTCCACATCCTCAGGCTCTACAAGCTGAAAAGAATCCCAAATTGGAGGATAGACAGGTTCCCCAGGGACATCACTAGATATGCCCACAGCGGCGTCCAAGTCATGCCGGATCTGATCGACCTTATCTGTAAAGTATTTAGCGAACTCGTCACAGCGAGCCTCCGTGTGCTCCTCCCTACCAGTAAGGGGGGCAAGATGTAAAAAACTGCGGACCACACGGAAAAGCTCAGCCGGACGGTTCTCTGCAGATGCAATGGTGGCAGAGAGGTGTGCCCTCTTAGCCGCCACCACTGCTCTGGAATAAGCTTTTAATTGGGCCCTAGCCCGTGTCCGGTCAGATTCGGCACGAGTCTTTCGCCACCGACGCTCTAGTCGTCTGCTCTGCCGCTTCATCGTTCGCAGCTCCTCAGAGAACCAAGGAGCCGCTCTGATTCTGCGACTGGGCAGAGGACGCTCAGGAGCGATTTCATCCAGGGCCCTGGCCATCTCCGTATTCCAGAGATCGACCAGGGCACCGGGTGGATCACCAACTCTGGCAACAGGAAAGTCCCCCAGAGCCCTCAGGAATCCATCTGGATCCATCAGCCTCCGAGGGCGGATCATAAAATGCGATCCCCCGCCATTGCAGAGGTGAGAAGCCGCAACAAGCCTAAAACCCACCAGACAGTGATCTGTCCATGACAAAGGAGTGATCTTAATCTCCTCCACCTCCAGATCACCATCAACCTGCCCCGCAGTAAACACCAGGTCCAGCGTGTGTCCCGCATCATGCGTAGGGGCAGATATTCTTTGAGACAGACCCATGGTTGCCATGGAGGCCATGAAATCCTGAGCCGCAGGTGTTCCCGGGGCCTCGGCATGGACATTGAAGTCCCCCAACACCAAAAGGCGGGGGGACTCCAACACCACGCTCGAGACCAGCTCCGTCAGCTCAGGCAGGGAGACTGCTGGGCAGCAAGGCGGGCGGTACACCAGCAGAATCCCCGTTCTGTCTCGCCCCTCCAACACAACGCGAAGGCACTCAAACCCGGTGGACTGCTGAACAGGGTATCTGGTGAGACGGATGGAATCCCGATAGACCATCGCAACCCCACCTCCCCGCCCCTGTAGTCGTGGCTGCTGAAGTACCCGGAAACCCGGCGGACAAATCTGGGAAAGATTAACCCTCCCAGCTCATCCAACCAGGTCTCCGTGATACATACCAGGTCGGCTTTCTCCTCCAATATTAAATCATGGATAAGAGCGGTTTTGTTATTCACCGACCTGGCATTCAGAAGCAGCAGCTTCAGACTCAGGGGACTGTTGCCAGAAGTACCAGGGGTCAGAGGGATGGGGGAAGGGCCAGAAAGAGGGACAGTCTGTCTACGACTGACCCTCCTTCTCCTGTAATGTCCGGCCCTGCCCCCACCGCCATACTTTCCGTAACCCGTAACTCTGCTGATGGTGGCCTCCCTGCCCTCCCCCAAGCTCCCTCGAGGTGTCAAACACATAATTCCGGCGGGAGCGACCTACAAGCCAACCACCAGCACAGATACAGAAAAACTAAAAACACAGCCACACAACACACACACTCCCACCAACAACCCAATGCAGCAGCCCTCACCCCCCTCACACTGAGGCTTGGGCTGCTGCAGGCCTCTGCCCCTCTCTCACTGAGGCAGAGGTCCTCTCTCCTTCCCTCCCTGCCCCCCTCTCACAGAGGCAGGGACAACCTTCCACTCTCCTGGCCAGACTCTCACTCTGGCCAGGAAGTCACAATCATACTATCACACACTCAGTTAAAACGGCTGGTGGTGGCTTGCTGACAGGCGACAAGGCTCCAAAAATAAAAGCGTGGCTGGAGCCTGATGATCCACGGGAGATGACCTCAGAGGGAAGCAGCAGCAGACATTCGTGGCTCCCGGCTCAGCTCCCCAGGCGAAGAGCCACGGGCAAAGAGCCCTTTGGCTCTTGCCCTTCGGCTCGCGCCAGAGGCTCGCGCCTCTGGCAAGCCAAAGGCTTAAGATGTTCCAACTTGCCTGGAGGAGAAAAGCCTGGAGGAGAATAATTGGGCAAAATTATTATAATAATAATAATGATAATGATGATGATGATGATGATGATGATGATGATGATGATAATAATAATAAAGGATATTTTTGAAACTAGACACAATTGGGCAAAATTGATGCCATTTTTGGAATCAGCAGCCCAAATATACCCAGGAATAGGTCTAACAGTTCACTTCATCCATCCTGGATTCTGAGGACACCATAATATTGGCTGTAAAAACAAAGTGATCCTGCATCTTGGCAGTGCTGAAATCTTGTCTTCACCTATCTTATTCATGCCTTCTTTCTCTTGTGTGCTTGTATTGCTGGTCTATGAGATCCTAACTATGTGGATGTGAGCATCTCACCCTGGCTTGGATTGAAGGTTCTGGCTACGAGTGTTAAAGACTCATCACAAGCTGTGACCCGATATAAGTCATTTCTTCCAGACTTTCCCTGTATCTTCCCAAAATAATTGCCTTTCCAGATTACTGCCCGGAGTCTGCCTACTTGTTCTATGCAGACTTTCTTCGTTGGCTTGACATACTGATTAGTGAACTTGGACCCCTGACTTGACAATTCAATTTCTTCTGCACTGCTCCAGTTTAGGCTTATCTCCTCACCCTGTCCCCGCAAAGGCTGTTCATGCCCTAGCTAGCTTTGACAATGATGAGATCTATTTTACAGCTAGCAGAACTTCGTTCTGATGCTTACAGCATCCTATCAATTGCTATGAGCTTAGAACAATGAGAAAGGAAATTGGTACATGGATTCTCTTATATATTCACCTAACCATCTGGTGCTTCTTGGATCCTGAGTGCATGGACCACTAGTCTCAGATTTTCTCTTACTTATTTATTTGAGATGTGTTTCACCCGCCTTTCTGTTCAAAGAATGTTCAAGGAGGCTTGCATAAAAGCATAAAAAACAACAGTAAGCGATCAAAATAACTACTTTAGACAAAATTTATAATAGTAACAGAAAATTTTGCAAAACAGCTCATGTCGCTAGCAAACAAGCAAGAGTTTGAAAGCATCTGATTAAAGGCTTGCCAAATTAGTCAGTTCTTCCTCAAATGATGAAAGGAAGGCAGATAATAAACAGCTCTCTCAAAGCAAGGGGAGGGGCTCCATATCCCGGAAGCCCTCCCAGAGAGCACCTCAGAGTAGGGCTGCTTTAATGTATATTGAGCTATGGTAATTTAAGATTACAGCGTTATGCATTATTCATGTTGGAGTAAGGGATTTATTGGCAAGTAAACATGCATGGCATTTTCCCCCTAGCATTCTAGTCCTCATTTTTGCAGCATTTCCAAAACCAAAATATCATGTTATTCTCTGCTACTTCCTTCTTTTTGTTTTTCAAGGAACATTTAAATGCACAGCTACCAAGCAAAGGAAATAAAACAAATGCAGGAGATGACGCTTTTGTTCTTTTAGCTCTGAAGCAGGTTTTCATTTATGCTATGCAGGTATAACACATTCCTCAATTGTTTTAAGGTGTAGTGTTAATAGCAGTAATTACATGGTCCTTTATCAACATTGTCTTAATTGTCACCCACTGTTATTTACATGTGAATACAGAAACAGCACTTTACTAGCTGCTAGGCAGCTGAGAGATGTCACCCGCATAATTTATAAGATGACTAATTAAAATGAATGAGCTTGCTATAATGTCCTCAGCATTATTTGTGGATGAAGGTTATTAAAATATTCAATGCAGCAACAATAAAGCCCTTATGCAAAGTATTAATAACTGTGCATATTTAATTTGGTGTTAATCTTCTTTCTGCAGAAGTTGAAGTAGTTTTAAAACTGCTTAATGTCAGCACAATATCCTGCTTCTTTGCATCACGTTATAAAACATGAATAAGTTACCCATGACATTTTATGAGTAACTCAGGTTGTAGAAATTAAGTTAGTACTTGCTGGACCCAAGTTTTGTCTCCCAAATGCTTATTTAATCCCATGAAACCTGAGAAGAGTTGTTGTTTTTTCTGCGCTTATAGATGATTGAAAGAATCGATGCTTGATTTATGTTCTGTTCGTAGTGCATCTGTTCATCAATGCTTGCTCTGTCAAGTGCAGCTCCTGTCCTTTTTCTTTCTCCTTTTTCTATGCTGAAGAAACATACTATAGCAGCACTAGTGTCAGAATGCAAACATTATTGCACCACAAAAACGGGACAAAAACCACTGCACACACATAAGGCACTTTACAGCCCAATCCTGAACCCAGAGGTGCTGAAATGGTGACTGCTGAATCCTGAGGCCGCAGAGGCTACTACTAGGTCTCTGCTGGGTAAGGAGAATGCAGCTGCAGTACCAATGGGTGTGCTTGGCTCTGGGCTCACGTTTGAGCAGGCGCAGCATGGAGGAGACCCATGTCGGCCTGCCGCCATCTCTATCCCCTCACAGATCCGATGTGCTCAGTGGTGTCATCCAAATGATTTAGGAACAGGTACTCACTTTTGATTGGCACTTGTCGGGGTCCGCCCACCGGAAGTGATGTCATAAGCCAGAAGTGATGTTGTGGCAGGAAGTGATGTCTTAGCCGGAAGTGATGTCATGATGCTGCTGCCGCCACGCTGCCTGCCTGCCTGCCTCCTCACAGAAAGTGCAGGCAACGGCTGCGGGCGTGCAGTACACATGCGCAGCTGCTGAGCCAACCAGCCGACGGGGCCAGCTTCGAGTGGGCAGGGGCAGCTCAACTTCTAGGAACTGGTACTCACGTAGTGGTGCGTAGTGGGTGCATGACATCACTGGATGTGCTCCTCCCTGCCAATCTGCCTGCCAATCCCCTGCCCTCCCCACGTCTTCCCCCATTTCACAACAAGTTACACTGCCGACTGATAATATTACTTACCCCGGGGGCGGGGGGGGGGCAGTGTGACGACCTCTTCAAGTGCTGCGGCCCAGCACTGACTGGCTCTGTCGCAGCACCAGTGCTCCCTACTCTATATGCTGTTTCATCTTATATTAGAGTTAAAATGGATCCCAAGCAATTTTCTCTCCTATCAGATTGATGCTGTTTGGAATTGGGTATGCCAATTCCTGTGCAGTGGAACAGGGGCAGTGTAATATGTGCTTAGTAAGCACACCAGCCATTTTCTCCAGTGGAAGCATAGGGACACCTATTGAAACATTCTTTGTTCCTTAGAATGCTTCAGGGTTTGTCCACTTCCATGCAGATTCAAGACAGATAATTGGAGTGAGTGGCTGAGAAAGAAAACTGCTTCTTTTTACACTCAAAAGGGCATATATCTTAGGGATCAGCCAGTCTTGCCCTGCCTCTCCTTCACTGAGCAGATGCGGGAACATTCCAGCACCTTATTAGGGTATTAACCCGGTATGTATCCCCCTTCGCTGAAGACGCACTCGCCTACTCCAGTATGTATCCACCTTACATCCTACTTTATTAATGCATGCATCCACCTGGTTCTAACATTGATTCTCTCTCTTTACATCCTACTTTATTAATGCA
>JAJKFI010000006.1:24234967-24251954 GCA_029204185.1 Lerista edwardsae
GGTTCTAACATTGATTCTCTCTCTTTACATCCTACTTTATTAATGCACTGAAACACACATCACCCACTTCTCTCTCTCTCTTTCTCCATGGTGGGTGTGCTGTTATACCCCCAAACCTGGGCATTTTTATATACCCCCTCTGGCACAATTAATTCTCCTATCAGGATAAAGGTCAGTTTCTCCTGATTGCATTGCATTACTAGCTGAATGGAACCTTCTTGATTAGATTTGCATTCCTGACCCCAGCTATGACCTCACACCTTTTGCAAACACAAAGGAGATAGGCAAGTAGTTTCAGCTCTTTCCCACACTCTGGAGCCATGTGGCTTAACCGAAGGTGGCCTAACCCAATACCCCTTATTAGTGCCTGGTCAGGAGCCTAGTGAACTACACATTATTTGCTGTGTTCTTTTATATTATTCTCACCTCAACCTTGCTCTGTTTGGCAAGCCCTCTCACCTCTCCCTTTGTGCAGTCTGAGATTAGCTTGTTGCCCTTTTGGAAGTCGGGTAGGAATTTTTTGTGCTGTCAGCCTGACAGGCCAAGGAAGACAGGTTTGTTTGTTTGTTTTACCCCTCCCAAGCTGGCACTGGGTTTTTGGTGGCTAAAATGTTGTTCTTTTTGACTCTTTACACCTTCCTTTTGGGACACTTTAGGCAGCTATCGTGCAGACCAGGAAGGTAGGAGTGGGTGGTCTGGTGTGCATGCTGAGGTCAGAAGGAAGGTCAGAAGGTGAGCCAGTACTATGTAGAACAGAGGTCTCCGAACTTTTATAGTTCAAGGACTGCATCATATATTTTCATGGGCCAAAAGTTTTATAAATGACTGAATGAAATTGAATAAGTTTTACATGGCTATTTTCTTGTAATCAGCATGACATAATTCAGAACAAAAACGAAATGTGACATTTACAAAGAAACAATGCCGTGCTTAAACTGAGAAATGATAAATAATGAGTCAAAATGTCAAATATTTTAAGTTGCTATGGGCCAGATAAAGTGGCGGCCGAGATTTGGCCCTGAGCCGTAGTTTGGCAACCCCTGACATAGATGATGCTTACCAGTTCAGTGAGGCTGGCTGGCAACCCTCTGGCTTGGCTTGCAAAGGCAACCTCAAGTGCTTTCCATATAGCGAGAGCCTGCACAGTCCAGCCCTTGGGGGTTGGTTGTTATAGGCTTGCTCTGCCTCTTGACGAATCACAGCTTTGAGTCAGGGTGGTCTCATCCATGATTGATTGGGGGCATCTACTCTTCCAGGACCTTTCCCATGTGTAGCGTTGTATAGGCCGGGTCGGGTCAGCCACACAGAACTATTTGTATTAGGGAGAAGATGCCTTTGCCTGCATCTCACTCACAGCTAGTGAGCAAACCCAGTGAGATGCCAGGCGTCTTGCTCAATTCAGAAATGGCCTCTGTGAAAACATTAGTTGCCCACTAGAGTTCTGTGCATAATATTAAATCCATATTCATACATTTGAAGGCAGTGCACTGGAATATCTTGTTGCCTTGGTTACTAGATGGTAACAAGGAAGTTATTAATTTCAGTGGCACAGCTCAGACAACCTTGTAGCTGTCACCATTTACCATGCATTCCAATGTTATTTTTAAATGCCTTTTCTGCAAAGAGCTGTGGGTTATTTTGGGTAAGCTACTATAATGATTTCTGTCAGTACAGTATATGAATCACCAGAGAAAATGCATTGCCCTCCTTTGTCACAGTCAATGAAGAGGGCAGAAAGTTCAGAGCGGCTGACAGAAGTCACCATCACCAATAGGCCTGGAAGGTTACGTTTTAATAAATGCCTCTTGTTTCAAATCCTCTAAATATACACTGCTGCTGTGTGATCATTTTTGGTAGTACAAAGCACCAAACTAATTAGCAACATCACAGATGCAAATGATGCTGTTCATTTTAAAGAACTTTGCATAATGCCCCTATGATTAGTAAGGCAATTACAATATCAGTTGCATGTCATTATTAATCATTTTAATAACTTCTGTATACTAAATTTAGCCCATTTTAAAGTCCTAAATCAAAATATTCCTTTCCATTATAATCAGTGAGCTCTTCAGATTTTTTCTTCTTTTTCACAGTCTTTTGTTTCTTCATCTTCGGTTTGTTTTCGGTTCTGTATCAGAGAGAGAGAGAGAGAGAGAGAGAAAGAGAGAGAGAGAGAGAGAGAGAGAGAGAGACTCACCCATACAATTGTTGTTAAACTTAGGCTCTTTATGAATTGTGTTAGGTAGCTAAGCAATTTCTTATGCACTGTGCATTTTTAAAGAATACAGCACTTCTTCATGATTTATTAATTGTGATGTGAGGATTGTTTGAGTCATGAATTTCCCCTAATGCATTTTAAATAGAGAAGGAAGTTGCTAAGATTAAAGCTTTAGAAGGAGGGGGGAAAGGAGGAAAAAGCTCCAACTCTCTCTACCTTCCCAAACGTACAATTTCAACCCCAAATAGCAGCATAATTGTTTCAAACTATTGTTTAGCACAGAAGAAAACAACTGAGGCCCAGGGTTTCAGAGGCAAATGCACCTCACTGCTGTGTCTGCAGGGCTACATTTAGAGAGACAAAATGTCTCTTCCCAGAGAGCTGTGTGGAAAGGCATCCAAGGAGACTTACTGGCAACAGGCAGTTTAGCTAACTGTGTGTGCAGCCTCTTTTGTGCTCTACATATTAATAAGTTTAACTTACTGATTTTCTTTTGACACTTCGGAGATGTAAAATAAATGCCATCTTTCAGGAGACAGGAGAGCCACGGCATTCCTCCTTTCTCTTTCTGAATCTATTCTCCGCCAGCGTGACCCGTGGACCCTGTTCAGAGATGAGAAGAACGAGGCAAAGATATCGCATCTGAAGATACTCTGTGGATAGAAAGGGGTGAATCCTTCTGTGGATTGCTTCAGAAGACATGCCCGCAGCCAGCCCAATCTGCAACCCAGTGAAACAAAAATACTTTGTTTAAAGGACATTTAAAGTCAAGGGGTTAAAAATGCTTAAGCATCTTGTAGATTGGACTGTTTATCTGTTTGAGAAGTCCACTTCATTTCATAGTAAGGATCTAATTATTGCTTTTGAATTTCATCTGAGTCTCGGAGCACGGTCCTGTACAAAGAAGCTCCGGTATCAAATATTTGGCATTAATACGTCAACTGGCAGCCCATACATCGTTAGCTCGATCTTCTTTGCAAATCGGACTGCTCAAACAGAGCACAAATACATTTTACATCTGTTGTTTAAACTGAATAATGTGAAATATCCCAAGAATCACCCTTGAGTGTTATTGAATGTATCCACTTCTGGACCTGCCCCTCAGTTTCGGGGCTTTCAGCTGTTCAGAATCACAATTCTGGAGGAAGAGCAGCAACTGGGACTGTGCTTGCCAGAGCATGGGTGCACATCCAGCCCTCCAACCGTTCCCTAAGTGGCCACTGGAGCACAAGGTCAGCTGATCCTCACAAGGTGAAGGAATTTCCACCTTGGAGTGAAACAGGCCCTTTAACCACAGAACTGGGCCAGGAAAAGCCAGTGGTGGGAATGGGGGCAGACAGGATAGGAAGGGAGGGCCAGTGCTTCATAAGGTACTCAGGGCTGATTATGAGAAGTCTCTGGACAGGCTACCTGAGGGCTGCCCAGTTAACTGCTCCCCTGGGGTTGAGGCCAGCCCAAGCCCAGAGAGGGTTCAGGGGATGGGAGGAGGAGGAAGGAGCATGAAGCAACTACTTCCCCACCGCTGCATTCTGAGGCCTAGTTGGGTTCCTGGTTACTTAGCCAGCAACTTAACTCCTTTTCCTCCTCCTCTTTACTTACGGGGCCATGAAGAACCCAGACACCAGTGGAGCACATCTCTCTTGCAGCAACCTTGTCTGGGGACGGAAGAACATACCAAATCCATGTGCCAATAACTAACCAGATTACAACAAAAGGTAGATTTAAACGTTTAAAACAGACAAAGCCATAGATCATGAAATGGAAATGTTTTCCCTTTTTCCCAGTGTATAGTGTGAAAGGAAGTATTTCTATTTCCTCTGTATAAACAAAGGATATTTTTTTTACATTTCTAACACACAGGAAGCCCTGCAAAGGGGTCCGCAGGGCTCCCCAACCCTCCTGGACTCTAGGGCAGGCACTGGTAAGTCCCCCCAGCCCCTATAGTTGGCCAGAAGCAATGCAATTGTAGTGATTGTGTTAGTGCGATTCCTCCTGCTCCACCCTTAAGGAGAAACAGGCAGGGATCTTCATTTGAAAACCACTGGCATTGGACTGGGCTGTCTAAATCAAATATTTAAGTCAGGGCTATCAAACATAATGCCCTTGGTCCAGTTGTGGCTGCCACAAGCTCTTTATCCAGCCCTCAGGCTCTCCTAACACCACCATCGGCTGCTGTGGTGAGGTGTCACTGCTGAAGGGCAGCCTGCATGATAATTGGGCTCATATCTTGAAAATTTGAAAATCTTGATATTTCCCATATCTTGAAAATATGTTCAAAATTTGCATATCATATCATTTACATTTGCATATCATTTACAACTAATTAGTTTCTAAATGAGAGGCAAAAAGTGTTTATTTCTGGTCAAATGCTTATTTCTGATCTGGCTTAATGACATCACTTCCTGCTTACTTACAGCACTTCCGGCCCTCAGCAGGCATCATAAATGCTATTCGGCCCAGTGTAGGAAATAAGTTTGACACCCACCCACCCTAGTCTGAATAATAAACCTTGGTGCTTTGACCCTGTTTTGGTACTTCTAGTTCAGTTCCAAAATCTGATCCACATTTACATTTGCTGCTGCTTCTATTCTTAAGCATTCAGGAAGTTCCACACAGAAGAGAGAAATGCTCATTGCTGAATTAATTTTTAATTGCTGATGATTATGGAAATGGGACTTGACAAACCCATGCTGGTCCACAGTACATTAGCTGAACAGGATTCAACAGAGAGACAAAGGTTGCTGGGGGCTATTGGCAGTGGCTTCTGGAGGCATCCATTTCTGCCAAGTGTTAACTATTTCAAGTGGATTCTAATAGAGTCACAGAGAAGCAAGAGAAGCTATCCAGAGAAAATGAGGCTCTGAAGTGATGGTATTGATTTTCTGCTTTCATTTTGCAGTGTTAAAATCCTTGGATCTTGAAGCCTTAAAGTGTTTATAAAACCCTGAGCATAATCTTCCATTAATGTTATAATAACAAGGATTCTGCAGCATCAATTTCATCTTCAGTTGCAATGGCGTGCAGGCCTTACACATGATTAGTGGAGCCAATCGGCTGAAGATGCTATTAACTGGCCAGTTCTCTTCTAATTGTTGGTCATTAATTTGAAGAGAAGATAGCGGAAATGCTTCAAGTGTTCCTTCTTCTGCAGTATTTTGCAGAGAAAGGAACCCATCCTATGTACCATGGCAACATACTAATTTTGAAGTGTAGGGATTTGCCATAACCTCAGCAAAAAAGGAAAAATGTCCATACAACCAAAACGAAAAAAAATCAACTTTACATGTAGTCATTAAAGTGATTTCTTCTCCTGGCAATTATTTGTACTTTGAGTCTTATTATGCACAGGGTTGAAGTCCTAACGTAAATGACCTGCTACATCTCAGGGAGCCATTGGGATATACAGTGTCCTAGACATTAATGTATACCCCAAGGCAAATTGCCTCCTGCTGAACCAGGGGTTTCTTCAATGATAAGGTTCTTTGAAAAATATTTTCTCAGAACCTGAGAGGACCTGAGAGGACTCACACATCAGAGGATTCCCCCCCCCCCTTTGCCAGGCTGACCCCTGAGAACCCTCAATACTGGGGCAGTAGTGGTGCCTAGTGCACCAGGAGTGGGCAGAGTGTGCGGTCATAAGCACTAAACAGTCGCATATTAACAACAATAAAGAGTTTTATACTTCACTGTTCATTTTATGCACAGAATACTTCAGGACAAGTCACTTGAAACAATTGTACAATGCATATTGCTCTGCACTAAACTAAAGAAACATAAGAATGTTAAATGTGCTTTAAACATAAGATTTGTCCTGTCTGTGCTTCTCTTTCAAGCAAAGGCTCTAAAATAGTGGTTCCCAACCTGGGGGGTTGGGACCACCAACGGGCTCGCAAAGTGATTTTCAGGGGGTCGCAAAAAGCTTGGGGCAGCCATTTTAAAAAGCTGGGCATCACCATCTTGAAAGCTTCATTTTGGCTAAGGAAGAGGCTTCCCCATTAAAGTCCTGCATCCTTAATGCTTGTGGATGTGAGGGAAATTAGCCTTGCTATAGACACTCCTGGGTCTATTTCCAAGTGGGCATGTAACACCTTCCATGTGCATGCCTAAGTGAGTCTCAGCACATGGGGAAGAGGAACGTAAATACTCTGAAGACTCTCAACCTTGATCAGCAATGGCTTAGAGAAGCCACAATGTGTTCTGTGCAATGTTGTTCTTGGTGCTAAATCCATCACTGAACTCAAATGTCACTTAGATGCAAGCATTCAGAACATTCAAAAAAGGATGTGGGTTCTTTCGACTTTCAAAAAGTGTAATTTATTAAAAACAGTGACTTCACTTACTTCTTAATGACATTGCTTCCGGCCCTAGGTCTTGGGTGGGGGGTCCCAACAGGTTGTCATGCCTAAAAAGGGGATCCTGTTGCAAAAAAGGTTGGGAACCACTGCTCTAAAACATCACAAGCAGTATTTGAAAGGGAGCACCCTCCTTTGTTTTGCCCCAGAATCTAATATTCAAAGACACATTTTGTAGTAGAAGCATGTTAAAGATGACCATTCAGATGAGCCCCCATTCCTTAATGTGAGCTCAACCATGGCTGTATCTTTCCTGAGCAATATATTTGGAGCTGAAACATGAAGACCAGGTGGAGCTTTACACTATTGAAGAAAAACCTTTGGAGTTAGGCCAGCACAGGTAGGCCAGCAAAGTTTGGCTGCCACAAGGGACTCCGTAAAGTATGTTTGGATCCCTCTCGGAATCACAGAGGCCAGCACACAGATGTACACCATCTTTCCTGTCTTCAAGAGTGGTCCAAACGCACTTTATGGTGGCCCTTGTGCCAGCCAAACTTTGCTGGCCTAATTGTGCCAGCCTAATAAGGATAGGATTGTGCTCTCAGTGCAGGGGCGTATCTAGACAAAATTGTGCCCGTGGCACACAATGAAATTGTGCCCCCCCCGCATGCAACGTCATGACGTCACGATGTCGTGACGTCATGACGTTGCGGGGTGTGGCTTCTGCTGCCATGTGTCTGCAGAGCCAACACACACAAACAAACAGACATAAACACACAAAAAACAGACCCAGCCAGGGAAATGCAGCCAACTCTGCCGGCCGTCCTGTCCTGTCCCGCCTTACCTCTTGAAATCCTGCATGAGGCCCCTCTGGGCCGTCGTGGACATGGTGGGCTCACGGTTATAAATAAATAACTCATATACCGGGCGGCCCAGGGGAAGGGGAGGGAGGCAAAAGTAGCGGCTGGGTGGCGAGTGAGGCGCTGAGGAGGCGGCAGAGGAGGTGGTCCACTCACGCCTCAGAGGAGGGGGGAGACAGGAGGAGGAGGCCGCGAGGGGTGGGGAGAGGAGGTGGCGCCAACCACATAATTGAGGGCGACAGGGAGCCTTAAAGTGGCCTTAAAGTGCCAGCGCCGTGGCAGCCAGGAAAAGTCGGCAACTTTAAGGCCACTTTAAGGTGCCCCCGTGGTTTGCAGAGCCAGGGGGCATGGTGGCGGCTTCCTTCCCCGGGGCTGCCGCTCGGGCACTTTAAGTACTCGAGCGGCAGGCTGGGAGGGGAGATGCCGGTGTGCCTCCCGGTTCAGGGCACGGGGGGGGTCGCAAATTTGTGGGCGTTATGGAGCCCACCTTATGGAGCCCTAGGGTTCATGCCCCCTGCTGCCATACCCTAGTTACACCTCTGCCTCAGTGTGTGTGGGCATGATTTCTGCGTGCGTGTTCTGTGAAGACACCCAAGTTTCTATTTGTAATAATACAGTGTTCTCAATACCTTTTTATTTTTAATGGGGTCAAGTTGAATGGTCTATTAAAAGCCCTCTGTTATAATTGAGTAGTCTGTGCCTAAAGGCCCAAAGGCAATTTTTCATGGATCATAAATTTTCACTTTCCTTTTCCTAATGTTCATGGTGCCTTCTCACTTGGTCCTACTGGCTGATTCCAAACAGTGTCCCTGCCTACCCTCTCATAATGCAACCTGAATTCTTGATTCCCCAGTATAGCTGTGTCCAGCTTCCTTCATTGATTCTTATCATATCTGCATCTTTCATGCCAGGTCTTCGCATTGTCATTTTTTTCAACCATCAATTCTCATAGTATCTGTTGTTGTTTTTAAAATTAAAAACAATACTATTATATGGCATTTGAGAGGACTCTGTCAAATTGTAGTGACATAAACGTGTGAAAAGCTGCTCATCCTGTAAATTTCAATCATGTATCCTAGCTCATTCCAAGGATGCATTTACATCAAAAGAAAGTGAAGGCTTTAAAGATGTGCTTCATATTGTCTCACTCTTGTTGGTTGCCTTACTCAAATTTCAGCTGAATCTGGCTGCTGTGTAGCACCTTTTCTAGCTGCTTCCACATAGTGGTTTGTCTTTCAACTGTGCCTGCTCAGGGCTGAGATTTAGCTTAAGGTTAGTGTTCCTTAATGGTTGGGGGATGTTATCCCTATAAGTGTTAATTATTAGATGATGGTCTCTTGGTGCAGATCCCTCTCTGGAAGTTTGGAATGGGGTGAGTGAGTTTGGGGGCTGATTTCTACCTTACAGCTAAGGGGTCTTATAGGGGACTGATAGGTGTGTTTGTCTTAAGTCACAGAAGAAACAGCTTAGAGCAGGCAGAGAAGAACAGAAAGCTGAAAGCATCGCATGTTATGCAGGGGGAACTGCTGCTTGTCTCCACCTTTGCTCTACTCTCTTTGAAAATAAACCAACTGCACCGCAGCAGACCTGGGGGGGGGCAAAGGGACAAATGCACTGGGCACTGGGCTTGGGGGCGACGTTGCAATGCCCACCACCCCCACCTGTGTGCCAGGGTGTCCCTTGGAGCACCACGAAGCTGCTGGACTTTGCGGCACTCCAGACACTACCTGGCTCCTTGGATGGTCAGAGGAAACTTGCGTCGAGTTTCCTCTGACGATTGGAGGAGCCGTCAGCAGTGCATTACAAGGCGCTTGGTTCCTACTACAGTCAGAGGAACTGGTCGCCCCTTACAGTGGCGTGAAGCCGCTAACGGGGGTGGCCCCAGAGGAGCCAAGCAGCCCTTTGCGCCGCTGAGAAGGCTTCTCCTCCCCTCAAGCCCAGTGGTCCTCTCAGATGGGGCAGGTGCCGCTTTCAGGAGGTAATTGCAATGACTTTTGAGGTGGAGGCGTCCAACTGTGGGTTTGCCCCTGGGCGGGGAAACCCCCAGGACTGCCACTGCAACTACACGTTGCCCTTATCCGGACATCCAAAATCCAGACATTTTTGTCCAAGAGATTTTTTGTTAAACTTTCTGTAATATGAACACTAGGTCTTGGGCTCATTCCTACGTACAATGCAAATGTAGGCTGTAAGTTCTGTTTCTACTCTATGGTGTATACCTCTACAGATATTGTTGAAAAATGTCAGAGAGGCCAGCAGAAAGTAAAATGAGCAAGAAACAGTAACAGTACTGTTAACAGTAAAATATTGTTAACAGTAAAATGAGCAAGAGGGAGCATTTCTCATTATATTTATGCAATTATTCCAAAATCCAGACACCTTCCCATCCCGAGCAGTCCAGTTACTCAACTAGTCTTACTACAATGACAGTTGCCACTGTTCTCTCTTCTCCAAAGAAACCAAAGCCATACTAGCACTACCCCTGAAATTTTTCACAGCTCATGGAAGTGGTGAGTCTCCACTATTTGCTTGATAAGGAATAGTGCCTTTTAAGGAGATCACTGAAACTTACAGGATTCACATTTCACATAGGTGTATTGTGGCTCTGATACAAACCCCCAAGAAGCCGCATCATACCAGGACCAAAATATAATTTATGTATGTATTCTTGCACTGCTTCTTTATTTTTTTTAAAATGGTTCTCTGATATTTCAGAGACGCCACATTCACACTTTCAGATTTTTTGAGCCTGCCTGCTGCCATTGGTATGCAGTTTTAAATCTTTTGCATCAGGTTTTAGATCAGTCGATGACCTTACAGGAAGATACAAACATAATGTCTTCATTATGTCTTCAACTTATTTGTGATTTTTCTATCACCTGCGAAGAGAAGAGGGTGAGAGGAGGTGGATCTGCTATACTGCCAGTGTCAGTGAGTTGGAGTTTCACCAAAGTCTTTTCTGGTTCTGAGAAGGATGAATCAAAACAAATACGAAGATTTCAGTGTTGGCCTTGGGTGTGTCCTTGGCCAGTTGTAAAATAAAAACGAGCACAATACAAATGTTCACTGTCTGTTGTGGAACAAAACCAGACTAAAAAGAAATAACTCAAGGGCTTAACTTGGAACATGGTTCACCTTTTCGCAATACTTGAGAAGAGCTTTTAGAAACTCAGAGGGCTTATTCACTGGCAGACATTGCTCAATAACGGAAGTAATTCCTGACTCACTTTGTCTTCCTCCGTCTTAATGCCCTGGGACCACCAAGGCTTAAAATAAAAAGGCATGGTCATGGATCACTACAAATAGCAGTTCTTTTTTATTGCCAGGCTACTTATAAGGATTGTACTCTCTCTCAGAGTGCAATCCTAAACTGGAGTTAGGCAGGCATAAACTAAGCCAGCAAAGTTTGGTCAGCACAAGGACCACCATAAAGCATGTTTGGACTACTCTTGGAGTCAGGAAGGATGGCTCCCATCTATGTGCTGGCCTCCTTGAATCCAAGAGTGGTCCAAACATTCTTTACGGTGGCCCTTGTGCTGGCCAAACTTTGCCGGCTTAGCTTATGCTAGCCTAACTCAGTTTAGGATTGTGCCCTCACTCACTCACTCACTCACTCACCTCCAAACACCTCAAATTTTATTTTTGCTTCTCTACATTATTATTTAAAATTAATATATTCCATAGTGCATCAATGATCATTAATTGCCATGTGAGTATATACAGAAAGTCAATTAGGCACTTTGCAGTGGGTATAAAAGTGTCACTTTTTGCCGTTGACATTGAGCATTTGGTTTTCAGTGTGTTGCAACAAATAATCTGGAGAGAAAGTCAAGAGTAATAGGAAAAATGACTGCTAGTACAAAGTAACAGTTCCCACTTTACTTGCTACAAAAGATTACTTTCTCCTAAAGTTCAAAAAATAAGTAACTTTCTAAATGGTGCAAGTATGGAAGGGGGAGAAATAAGTCACAATCTGCAGTGTATGGTGATTGACAAAAAGAGACATAGCCTTACCCCTGCTAACCCTGCTAAATGAGGCACATTTTCAAGTGGCACATTCTCTTCTATTTAGTAGGGAGAGAGTAATTGTCCCTATTCAACCCTGCACAGTGTATTTTCTAGTGGCTCTTGCTGGTGGTGGTCTGCATTTTTTTTACAATTGTGAGCCCTTTTGGGACAGGGAACCATTTAACTTTGTTATTAATATTATTTGCCTGTAAACCGCCTTGTGAACTTTGTGTTGAAAAGCAGTATATAAATACTGTTGATTGATTGATAGCGAGAAGAAAGCAAAATCCCCTCCCCAACCAACTTTATTAGCCTTCTTCAATTAGGACTGTAATTTAGCAGCCCAACACAAGAATTGTCTGTTTGTCCCACTTGCTAGCCTGAACTATCTCCTCTGTTATCAGGCCAAGGCTCAACCCTTTCATAGGGCTCACATAATTCTCTTCCCTAACTGCTACTATGCCATGGAAGGAATAGGGAACACTTTCTCCCTAAACCCCATAAAACTGACTGAGACCCCATCCTACCTAACTCCCCATGTGGCAATTCAGTGGTGTCAGTGTGGCATTTGTTGTACTCTGTGGAGGAGTTTCATCATGTTGACGCCTCCTTGGGAGAATGAAACATTTGTTACTGTCCCCCAAGGTAAGCTCCCGCAGCCACCATGAGTCAATTCGACCTTGTGCCCGTGATATCTCTGATGCAAGTCTACATTGATCAGTGAAGGTGCATTGGGCCTGGAAAACAGGTTAGGATTGGGCAGGCACTGCTGTTGCCAAACCTGCCCCCATCCTAGGACAATCTGCCTTCCTCCCCACGCCATTGCCTCCCTGTTCTGCCCACCATTGTCCTGTTCAAGCCCCTCCCCTCCTGACCCCTGCACAATCTTATTATGGGCAGCAGGCATCCACTGTCTGTCATCCTGGGAACCTTGCCGCTCTCTGCTTGTGGTAATGGGCAGGACACACTCACTGGTGTTGTCACATTTGCAACAGCCATAAAGCTGTCTATGCCACAGGAACACATTTTGGTGGCATCAGCAGCATATCTAGAGAAGTCAGGGCAGGCAAATGCTCCCAGGCACCAGGCACGGAGGAGTGGCAAATCGCACCACCCATCCTCAGTCATGCCCCCCATTACCACTGCTCTGGGGGGGGGTGCCCTCCTGCTTTTTTAAAAAAGTGGAGAAGGAGGAGGGAAGCCACTGGATTGTCTTCTGGGTGCTGGGCAAGCTGCGCGCTGCCTCCCTGGCCCTCATAACGTCTTCTGGGAGACCAAATATATCACTTCCAATATTCGGCCAAAAACCAGAAGTGATGTTTTCAGCCTCCCGAAAGGCTTCAGGAGGCCTTCTGAGGGGCAGGGAGGCCCTCTCCTTGGGGGGGGGGGAAAGGGAATAAGCGCAGGCACCGCTAGAAGTGTGCCCCCAGGTGCCACCCCCCCAGGAATGCCGCTGGGTGGCATAAATGCCCTATATGATTGGGCTGTTAGGCTGCAGTACTCTGCACAATTTTCTCAGATAAAGCACCATTGAAGACAGTGGGACTTGCATCTGAGGGAACAAATATCGGAGTGTGCTCTTGGTGATGAGCTGTTTAACTGGTTCCAAGGAAATAATAAGACTACATCTGCCATACCACATGGTGATATTGTGAGTGTAACAAATAAGTAACCATGACGCTCACACAACCATATTACATGCAGCACACAAATAGCAATGGGGAGGTGGCAGTGGTACCTTTTCCCAATTATTGCTCTGGAAAAATACAATTTCTCTATGAAAGACTAGCACTAGCAAGGGAGAATGGGTGAAATGTCTAAATCCTTTGCAATGCCAGAATTACAACTGTGTGTTTCTTGTGTGACAAAACTATTATTTGGAAAATACTTGAGGCTTCAGGTAACCTAGCATTTCTAGTTAAATAGTACAGGTAGCAGGGCAGGGTAAGATACCTGCTATATAGTCTACAGACCACCATCTGTCACAGGTAACAATACTTGGTTGGATAGGCACTGTGTATGACCCCTCTCAATATGCATAATGTATTTGGGAAGATTTCCACCAGCGCAGGGCAAGAGGAAGTTTGAACAGCAACAGAAATTGCCACTATTAACCCGGTATGTATCCACTTTCGGTTAGGCCATGGCTTGACTCCATTTTGTAAAACATGGCTCCAGAGTGTGGGAAAGAGCTGAAACTACTTGCCTATCTCCTTTGTGTTTGCAAAAGGTGTGAGGTCATAGCTGGGGTCAGGAATGCAAATCTAATCAAGAAGGTTCCATTCAGCTAGTAATGCAATCAGGAGAAACCAACCTTTATCCTGATAGGATAATTAATTGTGCCAGAGGGGTATAAAAATACCCAGGTTTGGGGGATAAACATGCCGTTTCATGAAATAATAGCAGAAATCTCCAGACAGTTTCCGTTGGTATAAATGTGTTCACGTTTTACTTACGTATTTTGGATGACAGATGTAAAAATGTGTGTTTCAGTGCATTAATAAAGTAGGATGTAAAGAAAGAGAATCAATGTTAGAACCAGGTGGATACATGCATTAATAAAGTAGGATGTAAGGTGGATACATACTGGAGTAGGCAAGTGCGTCTCCAGCGAAGGTGGATACATACCGGGTTAATACCGAAATTGCCAGTGACCAATAATAAACAGTTCTATAATGGAGGCCTCCAAACTTCTAGAAAAATCTGCTCTGCTGTTTTATTGTTTCCATGTAGGTTAGGTTTTGCAGTAGCAAAGTGGAATTCTTAAAAAGCCAAAGCTGCTGTACTTCTGCTCAAATATTTTGCCACTGCTATTACTATATAAAATAGTGATTGTAATAATACAAAGGAGCTAAGTTTGCTACTCGTGTACAATAAAACCAATGTCCATGATCCAAGAGGGGATCATAAAGTGTGATGGCACATCTCCAGTTCATAAGTGTGCTTTATATTTTTAATATTTTGCTTTGTTGCAAAATGAAAAAGGTATGTGGGAGAATACCAACTTGGCTTCCATCTGAGATTGTTAAACACAGGGAAAGGGCACTGACCAAATGGTGTGTGTGTGTGTGTGTGTGTGTGTGTGTGTGTGTGTGTGTTTTATAATGACACAAGCAGCTATGCAGGCTTCATTTGACAGATAGTTTGTACTTCTGACTACTTCTTTGTACAGGCTGAGATACGTTCGCAAAATCTATAGAATCAGGAAGCAAAGGAACAGAAGTAAAGCAAAAGAGACACGAATGTAAGGCAACCTTGACTTTAATTTGCAGGGCCCCACAGTGGCCAGTTATACAATTTCCATAAAGAGTCAGGTCTTCATATCCAAGAAGGCAGTTGTGCATATTTGTTTGAAATGTGTGTGTGTGCATGTGCACAAAGTGCCCCCCCCCACCGCAACTACCCTTTGGTGACTGATTAGGTGTGTAAAATACTGTAAAATATTTTCATTCATTACATAGTATATCCATTACATCATACTGGCTGGCTGGCCCATAGCACACAGTGGAGACGGGCCAGCCAAGGATAGGATGGACCATTAGGACTATAACACTTGCCAGCTGGCTGCTCAGCAGTCCTGTAGAGCTCATAGCCATGTTCCAGCAGAAGCATTGATGCTGCACTATTTCTCTGGCACGATAGGGCCCAGCAATGCAGATAAGTATAGCTAGCCTTTTTGGACTGTACTGCACATACAAGTCATGCTGCATCTCTGTAGCAATTAGGATTTGGTGACTAACTTTTACATTTTGTAGTCTGAAGAAGCTGGATAAAGTATGCACTATCTGCTGGCAGAGTGCAATGCTGGAACTGCCAAAATCAATGGTGTAACTGGCATTAACACCCAAGGGCTACAATTTGACTTAGTGGTTCCATTTATTCCAATCTGCCAGAAATCTAAACTCTTTAACTTCGGATGGCTTTCAAACTGCCTCTTCTCCATGTCTGTAAAAAAAAAAAAAAAATTACTGCTTTAAAGTGCCAACCCTTCACATTCGAATCATTGTTCCTTCTCAGATTGGTCCCTTGTGCGAATCAACAAAGAAGCAAGAAGTATTACAGTTATACTTCTCAGACAGCAATAAAATATTGCTTAAAAATGAAAGCATAAAGGATGGAAGCCATCTGTTGTGTAACTGCTGAACTGTATTTAATTGTAACTTGTTTTTGAATAATTACGCCTTTGGAAACAAGCATGTCTCCCATTTGTCAATGGAAAATACTTGACATGTTTTTTTCTAAAAAAGAAACTGCAACAAATAAAATGTTTGCATTGGCTTGGCAGTGTTAATGCAAAAGCAATTGGGGTGAACAATGCAGCAAGCCTGGCATTCCCTCTTCACATTCATTACATTTTGTTTGTGATGGGACAGCACTCTGGCTGTCATCCTGTTATGAATTTTGCCTGGGTCGCAAGGCGAGTGAAGATTGCCCTTAATGGCTGAAATAGTGATGGAAAAAATAGGTACCTCTATCAATAGGCTACCTAGGGACTAGTGCAAGGAAATGCTGGTCAAACTGGTGCTACTTTGAAGACACACAGAGTGTACGGATTAATACCTTGTAAGGCGCCAATGGGGGTCTTGAACCAGGACCTCTCACTACCAGCCCCTGGCACCATTCCTTTGCCACCATCAGACTTCTCCGCAAGCCCAACGAATAAACCTCTACGGGTCAAGACTGCCCGCAAGGCTGCCAGACCAGATTGAATATGAGACCTGTCAGGCCCTGTAAAGTTCTAGCTGCCAAACTGAACAACTCTTTGTTGGGAGAAGCAGCTAAATGCACTCCTTGTACTGTCTTGTTTTGCCTGCCCCCCCCCACCATCTGCCTGCACTGAAATCTGATCATTAGTCCATTTCACATCATATAATTTGCCTCTGACCCTTTGGATTCCTGCCTGCCTGCCTGCCTGCCTGTCTGCCTGCTTGAGATCCTGGTCACTATGGTAAGCCTTGTCATCTTCTTCTGACCCTTTAGACCCTGGTTTCTCTGCACCAGTTCCAGATGTCCAGCGGCCCAGGAGCCTACAGCTTGGCTCTCAACTTGGCTGAGCCTTGACATATTTTATTTTTATCCCAACGAGATATAAGGGCCTGTTTTGTAGGGCACCTCTTTGTTCTTTCATTGATCTCCTTCCTCGACCTTTCCCTACCTGTGCGCCTCTCCTTGAGTGTCTTCTCCTTTTAGCTTGTAGGTCTGAGGGCAAAGCCTCTGTCTCATTAATTTATGTTCTGTGCTTGCTACCAGCATGGTATTGACTTTTTGTAGTGATGTGAGGTTCTTTGAGAGGCACGATTTGTCTGAAAAGTGTGATAAAACTTTATATTATTTCTGTGTCCAAAGACTGACAGCCTGTTCTTGTTGCCTTCCAGTGGGCCAGAGCTCTGGGACGTGAACTAATTGTGCATCAACCTGCTCACGTTCTAAGCAGTATGATCCAACTGTATTCAGCTGTGGGCTATCACCTAGAAATAACATACACTGATTCATACAGACAGTACCTCAGCCCAACATCGACTATTTGGAGGAGGGCTATCAGATATCTTAGGCTGCATCCTAACATGGAGTTAGGCCGACACAGTTAGGCCAGCAAAGATTGACTGACA
>JAJKFI010000006.1:24251964-24300220 GCA_029204185.1 Lerista edwardsae
AATCAGGATTGTTATGTTTTAGGGCTCAATACTAACCAACTTTCCAGCACCAACTTTCTAGCACTGGGATAAGGGCAATGGAGTCCTGAGGTAAAGGAACAAACATTCCCTTACCTTTAGGAGGCCTCCAGGACTACTGCTCCACTGCAGAATGCAGAACATGCCCTATGTCAGTGCCAGAAAGTTGGTTAGAATTGCCCCCTTAGTCATGGCCACAGTGTCTGGTCTACTCTTTCCTCCTCATCCCCAGGACATTGACAAAGAACTAGGAGAGAGTGTAGAGGTGAGTTATACTACCCTGAGCTTGAGCAGGTTGATGGTGAGCCTGGCCTCAGCAAGAGCATGTATCGCAGAGACTGGAGCACTAATGACTAAGTAGAATTCTTAGTATGGAAATTTTCTGAGTTTCATATTATATATACGATAAGAATATTTTATATTGCTTTTCAACAGCTTTGCATTGAAATAAAGCAAAATATGGATCCCCACCCCCCAAAGTCATCACACTATTGAAAACAATACCGAAGAAACACCAGCAACACACACTAGAAAAGACAACGTGCTGGGGTGAAGAGGGACAGTTGTTCTCCCTCTGCTAAATATAAGAGGACACCATTTAAAAGTTGTTTCTTTGCCCAGATAGCAGGAATAGGTTTCATACAACGTTTATATTTCAACCAAGGGAAACAAAGATGTTACCATGTCAGGCCTTTGTAATTAACGAGCCCTTACTGGGACATGGTATCTACCAGCCAGCTCTTCCAAAATACTGGTCTGAGCAGGCAACAATATGGCATGACTGGTAGTAAGAATTATTTGTTCAGTTCCCAACAGGTTGTGTTGTTGAAGTTCCAACAGTCCAATCCTATTCTGAGCTGGGCCAGGCAGGATGACAGGCCTGCACTGTATTCATTGCAGGATAGGAGATGGCTGCCAATGTCCATGTTCCAAGAGGGGATCAATGTGTGGTTTTATATTCCCTTATCCCATGTCACTAAGCAGCCACCCCAAGGGGCTACTTGGATCTGTGCCAGCAAAATTGCTAGTACAGATCTGAACAGTCTGGTGTAATGCCAGGCAGGCCGGGGATGGGGTGGAATGGGGTGGTGGTGGATCTAACCCAGTAGTGTCATTCAGTAACAAGGAACGCGAGGCGGGACTTACCGCCTGATTGGCTGCCCGTTTCTGACGCGTCGCCGCCTTGCCGAGCGCCGCGCAGGCACCCCTGGCTTCGGAGGGGATGCCCACTTGCCTGGGTGGCGCGCTGGGTGCTTAGGAGAGCTGCGGAGGGGCGCGCCACCCGGAAGGAGTCCTTCCTTTCCGCCGGCGGAAAGGCAGGCGGCGACGCGTCGCGGGCTCCCTGTCAATCAAGGGGTAAGTCCTGCCTCGCGTTCTGTCTCCTTGTTACTGAATGACACTACTGATCTAACCAAAGTCAACCAGGCTGGTCCCACCCCCTTCCCAGGGCCTATTCCCCCCACCAATCCTCCCTAGGCCTGCCTCCACTGCCTTTTCCATACACCATATCCACTGTCCTGCTACCCTCCCCAACCCCAACCCCCATGCCAGCCCCCTTTCATCAGCGTGAGTTCACCAGGTCTGGATCAGGATCTGACAGCAGGAGGCCAGCGCACATCCTCAGGCCGGCCTATTTTGCTCTTGAGTAGTTTTTTTTTGTGTGTATGTGATATTGTTTCCCATTTTTTAAAATTAAAATAGCAAATTGTGGTGTTATGTGTTTTATTTTGCATTCTCAATCCAAGTTCTCATTTTTATTAATTTTAATAGTTAAAGGTTTATTAGAAGTTTATTAATTAAAAGTTTAAAGCAACTTTTAATGCTTTAAAAGTGTACTAGGTAGAGGATACAGGTGATATAGGGTCAGTAAATACAGCCATATCGTTACTTCTAACTGGAAAAGTAATCTATTTTAATTTTTGGAAAATATCTTAAGCACCAAAATGTTTTGATTCAGATATTTTAACCGCCAAAAGACAGTCGTTAATGCCCAAAAAGTGGTTTTCAACCAAAAAAAAAAAACCCCAGCCCAAGTCATTGCGGACATGCTTTATCACACATTTATGACACTCCTGAACCAGCATAAGGGATTTACACCCATTGTCAGTTTAGGATTGCAGTCCAAATTGCCTAAAAATATTCCAGGCAGGCTTTTAAGTTGCACAGAACGTTTCCTCAGATTCAATGTCTGGGGTGAGGGAAGGACCATTGTAGCTACTGCTGTACCAGCGGTATTGTGTAACAATCCAGAAAGATCTTGCATGGGAGTTTTTTGAGAATGTGGAGGTTGATTATCTTAGAAGGAGCATTCATGAATCTCAGCAGGTTAGTTCTTTCTGGCTATAAATTGTTGACAAAATATTTCCATAGCTCATGTTTGTGATGCAACACTCATCAAGGCCATTGAAACGACAGCTAGCCACCTTTCCATCATATTTTCATGGAAACAAGACCTGATCAATCAAAGCTTTATTTGTTACAGGACAATGAATGCATTCAAAACGTCTTATTGAACTGCCAGTGATTGCTTTAAAATGTTTGCCGGTATTTCTTTTGTAGGTACTGTACACTGTTCAGGTACTTTGTAACTGCATACTCTGGGGTTCTGATTGCCTTCATTTCAGAACTTTGCCAATATATGATCAAAGTAATTATGGCCTCTTTTTTTCAGGCCAGGGGGAGGGGAATAACATGGAAAAGAGAGATTAGCCACATGAAAATTCTACATTAGTTCATATAGGATGAAATGTATTTCCCTGCCAAGGTGATTGAAAGAATTATAAAGAATGATAAAACCAAGAAGTAAGTGGAATGAATCGGAAGTAGACAAAAGTATGTAATGAATAGATTTAATATAGTAGTATGTGCGGGAGTTAGTGACTTTTCTCTTAAACGTCTTTTAGATTCTGTTCAGTTTTTTTAGTACTCTGCTGCACATTGCAAATGCAAAAAAAAAAAAATTAACATAACAAACCTTTTAGATAATTGTACTTGCCAAGCTTCTATGCGTAGGCAAAGATTGCTTGTTAATGAAGATTCTCAAAAGATAATTAGATCATATCTTTCTAAATTGTACCGTTGGTGGTAATCATCTTTTACTTTCAAAATTGTTCCCAAGTATGCAGATGTTTCCTTTGTGTATTACTCTACTAGTTTGAGTTTGTCTTTTATATTGTTAGAGGAACTGGGTATATCAAACTTTTATGTAAATACAGATTCACTTGAGCTACCCATTACGATGGCAGCTAGAACACAAAAAGAAAAGTGGTACTTTATTGATGTTAGCTATCCTATGCTTTGTAGCAAATAGACACCCAGTATCATTAAACATACAATGGGAATTTTGCATAACCATTATGGTATACAGCCAACAATAAGGCAGTTCTCTTGTACTTGGGAGTGGTAGGAATTTATATCTGTCATATGTGATTTTAACTTTACTGAATACAGTACTTCGTAATATTTTGATGTTACTTCAAAGCCAACCCCTGAAACGATGAAGCTGTGCTCACATGATCTTTCCCAGAGTAATATGTAGCTAATAACCAGAACAACTACACCCCAAAAAGTTATGAACAGTGAAAAATATGACAAAATAGCATTTGCACCACAGTATGTTCCACAGCTGACTACATGTAACTGACGGGTTGCAAACAAATTAGATTCAAAAGCCTATTCCCTTACCATAAAAATTATGCCAAAGTTTCATCTTTAATTATAGTGGGGAGGAGGATTCCAGTGCAAAAAATTACAGTGCCTCAGTTTTTCTAAACAGTTATCTTTGCCCTCTTGGAGCATGTTTCAGGGTTCAAGATAGTATCTGTTATAGGTAACATCTCACTGAAAATGTTCAGTTTTTGCCAGCGTGTTTTGCTAATGAAATATTATAAGTCTATTAGTTTAACTTATTTAAGCTAGAAAGTAGAAAGTAGGTCTTCACAAAATTGCAGCATGGTGTGTCACATCAGTAAAGGAATGTGGAGAGATCTTAAATCACATTCCTGTCCACCTGGAAGATTAAAAAAAAAAACTTAGATAAGAGACTTCCCATGATCTCAAACTTGTGTCACAGGTGTTTTTGAGGCATCATAGACAACAACTCTACCACTCAGCCAGACCTCCCAACAGGCTCTTTGGCATGCATGTGCTACTTCGCATGCTGCTGGAGTGTGCTAAATAAGGAAGGGATGCTCAGGAAATAGGACCCACTGCAGGGTTTTTGATCCTACCAGCCCAATCCTTCGGGCAACCAGCACTGGCGGGACATGCATTCTGCCAGCGCTGGCTGCTATAAAGCAGCCATAAGCGCACCCCCAGCAGCACACAAAGACGCACATAGCGAGAGGGCTGGGGAAAAGACCAGAACCTTCCAAGCCCACATCATCAGAGGTCTGGTTTCCTATTGAGGAAAGTAAGGTGGCCCAAAGCCTCCTGATCTGCATCCTGTGTCCGCAGGATACAGCATGTGCCTTTTTGGCCAGCTGCACCAGTGGTGATGGGGAGATAGGATTGGGCTGTAAGTTGTTGATTGGCATTGATTGAATTAATGTGGCCCAATTATAATCCATAACCTTACCCCAATGTCTTTATTGGAAGATACTATGGTCATCTGCGCAACTAATGCCACATAAGAACATAAGAAGAGCCCTGCTGGATCAGGCCAAAGGCCCATCTAGTCCAGCTTCCTGTATCTCACAGTGGCCCACCAGGTGCCCCAGGGAGGCATGAGGCAACAAGATGCTTGCATCCTGTTGCCACTCCCTTGCACCCGGTACAATAAGGTACATAAGGTATCATAAGGCCACATAAGGTAGACTTCACCAGAACATCCCCAAGTATGAATTCAGCAAAATTAAATCACATTTGAAAGAGACTATTTTTAACAATGACTAGCCATATGAACAATGAAACTAAGAGCAATGCAATCACACACAGCTGTGATACACATACAAATCCATTTTGTCTCCATAGCAACTGTAAAATAGTTAATTATGGCACTTTCATAAAATGTTATTTCTTTTTCAGGTCTTGATAACAGATGCTGATATTTTTTGCTGTGAATACGTTAAATAATCTGCAGGGTGCGCATGCAATTAAACTAATTAGGATAATATTTAATGTCAGTCATGAACAAATATTTATATAAACCTGCATTTCTACATAATCATGCAAACATGTGTACATATGTGTGCATGCAAGTGCATGTATGGTTATAGATACACACACACACAAAGTATATTATTTTAAATTCATATTAAGCATAGCCAACAAGTGCATACAGCTAAAACTATGCCATTATTTAAACATTTTTGTAACCCACTTTCATTTCCAAAACAAAACATAAAGCAGTGCCATCAAATTAAATAATAAACAATCAAATGTCAATATTTTCTTTTAAAAAATCAGAAAGTATAGTGCACTATGTGCAATTTTGTGTTTAAAGATAATGACATTATTTAATATTAATGTGACTATTGAAACATTAGCATTATCATTATATTTATGCTATATTGGAAGAATGTGAATGTGGTTTTACTAATCATTAGATCAGTACAAATGATCTGGAAGTGATAACTGGGGTGCCCTTTCAGAGAGGGGGAAAGATATTTCTTCTGTATGTGAGGAAAATATTCACAGCAAAGTTTACAATGCCTTTGTGGATAAGGCAAAGATTAAATTACAAAATATTGTGCATTTAAAGGACATGATATATCTTATTATACCACATTGGTAACTACACCAATATTATCAATTTAGGTCAAGCACCTTTTCTTTAAGGGATGTTATTTGAGCATCCATGATGGTGCAAATCCATTTAATTCCTTCTAACTGCAGTTAGTGTGTAAAACAAGCATGTCAGCAGAGATAGAGATGCTCTTGTGGCCACAATAATACTTTCAACTCTCACTATCCGCTAGGTTAGGGTCCTGGAAATCGTCATGGATAACAAATTCACAGATAACAAATTAAATCACTGATCCTATACTATGGGATCAGTTGGGTTAGGTGCAAGGGGTACCTTATCTGCCAACCAAAGAATAAATCAGAGACCCCCAGGAAGCCAGCAGAGTGCAGCAGGAAGTGCCAAAAGAGAACAGCACCTGCAACCAGCATTGACCTCTTAAATATGGCTGGTGGATGCTTCTGCCTGCCATTCTGAAGGGATCAGTGCTGGTCGCAGGTGCCATTCTGAAGATTCCTGCACTGTTTGGAAGGTCTCTAGTGTATAATGAGGACAGAGCACAGATAATGAGGAAAGTGGCAATTCTGCCCCTCGCAGTTAAGTGTCACAAATAGCAAGGTTGCATATAAAGAGGACTGACTGTATGTGACCTGAAATGTGTGCCTATGTGTTACGCAAGATTGTTTTCTAGTGGAACATCTGAGAGAGTATAGACATACGTATAATACAGGGAGGAGATGGACAGCCTAATCCTATACCATGCTGGAACAGACAGGCCAGTAGGCCTGTGTTCTATCCAGTGCAGCATAAGAGGCAGCTGGAGGCCATCTCAGGGAAAGTGGATATTTTTCCCAGCAGCCCCAGGTAAGCCCCAATATTTTCCCCAGCAGTCCCAGGTAACCCCCTACAGCCCCAGTAGAGCTTCTTGTATCTTCACCAGCGAAATTGCTGTCACAAATCCAAGAGGCCCATGCAAGGCCAACCAGGATGGGGATGGGGGTTAGGATCCAGCATAAGTGCCAGATCCTATTTTCACTCCCTTTCCTGGGTTGGCCTGCTCACAGACCCTCCCTCCCTCTGTCCTCCCCATTTCCTGAAACTCCCTATGCCTTCCCCACTCCCCACCCCCGCGCTGGTTCCAGCTTATCTGGGCAGCAGAATCCAGCCTCTGCAGGCCAGTATAGTCATACTGCCTGCACCAGCCCATCTACTCCTCGGAGGGGTGCAAACGTGCTTTATGGCATGTTTGCGGCACTCCCAGGTTGGCGCAACTAACATGCGCCGGCCTGTGGCTCTCTGGATTGTACCTTAAAGGAGATATTTGCAACAACAGCCACAATATATATATATTAGGAATATATATTTTTTATTTAGCAATTCTTCTTACTACTTATGAATTTACAGTCCCGTACGCGAAAGTCCGTTACATGTCGGTTTTATTTACATTACTAACTAATACAGCTTTTAGAAACCTTTCTAACTTATCACTAATACTTATCACTAATACAAGTTGTGTAGGGCTCGCAAGTTAGTGACTTAGACGTAACACAACTATTTTAGGAAACTTGAGATTTATATATTTTGGAAAAAAATGATAGTTTAAAACTATCAGTATTGGAAAAAATAAAGAACCTGCAGGTTAGTAAGCAATGTGACATGCAGTTGCCATGTGATGAATTCCAGCCCGAGATAATCCATACCTTGCTTACTGAATCATTCCAGACTTTAGCGATCGATGCATTCTTCGCAGGTGCAAAAACATTACATTCTGCTTACCAACTTCAAAATAGATTTTTAGCAGTTTTGTAAATCTCCTGCAAATTAAATCAGTATTATATCAATATTATAGCACCACTATTAACATCAATAATAAAGCAGGATTACTTGCTTGGATCCGTTTCACTTCACTCACTGCCTCTCTGTCCAAAAATAGTAGGTCAAAACTGTCAGGCAGTATCCTGAGCGCTGCCATCCAGCCCTTATCTGTGTTATGGCTTCCAAGCTAGTGCTTCATTACCTGGAGATCATGTAGACATTGACATGAACTGAATAGATTACTCTGTATGATGCAATACACAATCAGAGCACTGTTTCTTCTAGCTCTGCTGCACATAATTAGGAAACTTTCTCAAAAATGATTTATTGATGAAAATGAGTTCAGATCTATATTCAGCGTAATGCTAACTGCAACATCAAGGAAAAAT
Organism: Lerista edwardsae; assembly: GCA_029204185.1. Taxonomy (NCBI): domain Eukaryota; kingdom Metazoa; phylum Chordata; class Lepidosauria; order Squamata; family Scincidae; genus Lerista; species Lerista edwardsae. Next base: position 24,259,870 of record JAJKFI010000006.1, read on the forward strand.
CTCCTATTTGCAGCCTTTCTCCAAAGGTATGGGTTGCTTCTGTTTGTGAGCAGAACCATCTCCCCCACCCACCTACCCACTGAAATTCATTATAGGTCTGTGTGCTTTTTTGGAGAATGGAATCAGAAGCAGGGTTCCTCCTACACAGTTACCAGGTCAGCGCCAGCAATTACGACTCTCTTGCTAGCAAACACCAAGCTAGTCCCAGCATAATGCAAGTCACACCATTATTTATTTAATGCAATATTGATATATCGCATTCCTCGGTAGACTCAAAGGTGGTTTACATAGGCAGGCTGAAAATAAATCCATTTTTCATAAGTTTTCTCATGAGTATTTCATGACATACCCCATCGGAACCACCACTTCTGGTGTTTCCATAGTGCAGTTGTCATCCTAGCTTTTGCACTTTCCAAGATCTCACAGGCAGCTGCAACTAAGCTTCAGACCAGTGTCCCACTGTTATCTGCTTTTTTTTTTGCCAGCGGACTCCTCTACCCCTCTGCAGAAATGCTAGCAACCTTGGTCTTCCAGCCAAGCAACTGATCCTGCTTATTTTTTTCCAGGCAAGACAACAGCGGGCAGTGTCATCCTACCTGGTGCTTAGCACTGACTCAGCGCTAAGGCCTTAGTGCTGACACCGGAGCACCTAGCAGCCCCCCTGTATCAGCGCTAAGGCCACAGGGCTGGCACTGCTGTCAGCGCCAGCCTGTAGCGCCCACACTGCACCTCCCTTGCGCCAGGCGGCACAAGGGAGGCACGCTGACAGTGCACCCCAGGGATTGGGGCGGGGGGGCAAGACATGGGTAGACCTCAGATTCGGCCATAAGGCAGAATCCTAGGCCCGTTTGAGAGGCCACATGACCCCAGTTCAGGCCATGCGGTCTCCTCGGATCTGAGCCTGCTCTTTAATGGGCGCAGATCTGAGGAGCACATAGGGGAGGCTGGAGCTTTCCCTACAGTAAGGGAGCACATGCTCCCTTGTCGTGGGAGGCTCCAGCCTCCCCCAACCCAGCGTCAGATACGGCACTGGCCGGCTGGCCTTGCCATTCCAGTGCTGGGGTGGATTGCGCCCTAAATCTCCTATAAATAGGCTGCTTACAATCAGTGGTGTCCCTACAGGGAGGCAGAGCTCCAGGTTTTGCAGGGAGCCTTACCCTGTCATGTAAATCCCCCCTCTCCCTTGCCGCTGTAGCCAGTAAGCCACACCAATATGTTGCTTTTCCCAGTGAGGATTGGCTAAAATGGCTCAGGAAAGGAGCTATTCCACGGCATGGTAAGGCTCCTTGCAAAACGTAGAGCTCCGCCCCCCCCATAGGGATGCCACTGATGGACAGCCCAATCCTAAGCACCATCTCCCAAGAGTGCAATGGTAGTCAGGCGGCTCCAGCTGCGTCCCGCAGCAGCCAGGCAGCTGCCAGCCCCACCCTCCATTCCATCTCTCCCCCTGCCCCGGAACACCTTCCTGCCCTGCCTGGAAAGTCTGCAACGCTGGCAACCAGCAGATTCACTGCTTGCTGGTTTACAGGTCCAGCGTTGCCATGTCATTAGCCCAGAACAGGCGGTCATGGCTTACTACTGGTGCTGGAGGCACTTTACATCATGCCACCCATGTTAAGGCCATTTGGATCGGGCCCTAATCACACAATCCAACCCTTCCCTGTCCCTTGTGCCTGCACCTGAATGTCGCCAATATGCTGTTAAGCACGTTCACAGCTACTCAGAAGGAAGGCGAACCAGTGCACGGATGTGTGATGGCTCAGCAAAACTGGACCAGCACCTGGAGCAAGCCAACCTGGCAGGCTGGTGCAAAAGGTGGAAGGAGGACGGTACGGAGGCGGTTAGGGGTGTGTGAGGGTGATCCAGGATGCGGACCAGCCTGGGCAACTTAGGCCAGATCTCAATTCCTGCCAAATTGGCATTACACAGGCCATTCAGATTTGTGCCTGCGGAATTGCGGGTGCAGATCCAAGTGTGCCCCATAGGCTGGCTAACATGCAAAACAAGGTAAGGGGAATAAAATCCCCTTAATCTGAGTTGCAGCCTAGCCTGTTCTTAACTTGCACTGGTTACAGTGCAAGTAAGGCTTGACCCCTAATTGTAAGTCCCCTACACACTCGTGTAGTGTAAATGCACATGCACACACGTACGTACACCCTAAGAATTGACCTCCCAAAAAAATAAACCGTATTCTTATGGTCGTGTCCAAGGCAGCTGAATGATTTGTACACTTTCACCATGAAATATAATGCACTATCAATATGCCCTGGGTGTCTCAGCTGTGGACATTTCCCAACGTTGTTTTGAAGAGGCACCTCTGCACTGCCAACAGAAAGATGCAAACAGTCCATCCCAAGATCAACTGTGAATGACTTCCTTCCTGACATGATTCAGCATGCTGAAAGCTGTGGGTGCTTATATGGAGCCTGCTGCAGCAGATTCATCAGAGAGAGAATGCCAAAGTTCATTAAAACATTAGGCAGGCCATCCATCAGTGATGCTGCAAAAAAAACAAAAAAAAAACGGTGGTAGGATTAAGGATTATTAAGGGAGCATATGGTACCTGGGTGGTATTCTTCTTAATCCTCCCATTAAAAGGAATGACTAAAAAACACTTAGGGGCATTTAGTAGCAGCATACGCACTCATGACACTGTTTTTCATTGAGACTTCACATATGTCTATCATATGCAAGTGCTTTCATAAGAACGAAGTAATAAAGCCAGACTAGGTTCTGGATTTTTCATCCACTGCTGACGTTTCTTTGTAACAATTAATTGGGCAAAAGTACTGTTAAGTTGGTTGATGGATTCTATTCTTTAAGGATTTTGAAGAGAGAAAGCATTTTTACTAGCATTTTTCCCCCCCTAGAAAGGAAAAAGGGATGCAAGAATGTGCTAAGATTTCCCGGATATAATAGACATGGAACAATAGTTTTGCAGATAACACAAACTGTCATAAGAAACAGAAAAAGCATCCAGAAACCTGTTTTCCATCATTATGCACAACACAGAGCAATTGTTCAGACTATTTTAAGTGAATTCAACGGTAACAGTAATCATAGTCTTCAGTTTTGTTATGCCAGGGATCATAATAAAAATATGTAAAATAGTGTTTTTGAATCAATCACCGTTTTCAGTGTCTTAGGAGCAAAACCAATTAACATTAGAAGGTACTACAGATAACCATCAAGAATCCCTAACAACTGGTATCCTAACCCTGTTTTAGTCTGTTGTTAAGTAGTGTAGCCAATATATTTCCAAAGAGATTCATAATAACCATTTAGAAGTGGAGCTTTCAGTGAGACAATTAGCAAGGAGTGGGAGGATAATTTTGATGTGACTAGCAAGAAAATTATCTAGGAACAGCTTCTGCTTATTTTGTGTGCATGATGTTAAGATTGTATTTTTGCCTTAATATTTTGATCACAAATGCTACTGGACTCAAAAACACGATCATGTTTGGGCTTTCAATGTATGTGAGATGGAATGTTTTCCACATGTACTGGCGGGGTATAAGTTCCACATGAAAGGTGGGGTATGAGTTCTTCAAATAAAACAAATAAATAAATAAATAAATGTACTGGTATATCTCATTGTATGCAGAATATTTTTCTAGCCAAAGGGGCTAATGGGTAATGTCTACATATACAGAACTCTACATCCAAGGGTTGTAATTTCCCCATGCAGTTTGGTTCAGTGCAATACTATACATTGGGTTGTTTCCAGTTGCACCCAAATCAAACCCAAATCCAAGAGTGAGTAAAAAGTGTTTAATGACCTCTGTGTCTTTTATCTTCTTTGATCTTTCACTTTTTATTAGTTAAATTTTCTTCCAAATGAAGGTTTTTGAGATAGGGTAATCCTTATGCACAATCCTAGCTAACTTTCCAGCACTGACATTGCTGTGCCAATGGGGCATGTACTGTATCCTGCAATGGGGGGTGGTACTCATGGACTCCTCTTCAAGGTCAGGGAATGTTTGTTCCCTTATCTTGGAGCTGCATTGCCTTTACCCGGGTGTTGGAAGGTTTTTTAGGATTGCACCCTGAGTAAATGAACTATTCTGGGATTAATGCAATAATTACCCAAACTTATCATTCAAAAAAGGACATGGCATTATTATATAGAGAATCGTTTTCTAACATTTATGGGACAATTTCCAGAAGCAATAGTTGTCTTTAGCCATGTGCGGTGCAATTGCACATATGTATTGCTTAGAGAGAGAAAAAGAATGTATTGTACATATTTTATGAACTTGCCACTGCCACTGATAACTGCCCCCTTCCTGCCCTTGGCATGCCCCCATTTCTGCCCCAGGAATAGTCAGCTGATAAGCCTGTTTTTAATCATTTCTGGTAAGCCTATTCATATGATTGCTTAGGAATGATGAATGTTATTATGGGCAAAATGTATTAATCCATATATGTATGCTCCAATATCATAAATGATTTGAGTGAGGAAAAAGCAGTGTTGGAAGCGCATGGCTGCTGGGATTCCTGGCAAGTTTGCTTCCTCATCATTACCTCCCATGGCATTACATGCCCTCACTGCCTGTTCCTGCAACTATCTTCTTGTCAGTGTCCTGAATCTCATCCCTTATATGTGCACTATTCTCCGACACCAGCATGTTCTCCATGTCTTACCGCCTCCTCTTTCGCATTGTGCTGTTGGCAACATTCGTTGTATTCACTTTCATCTTCAAAGCATTGCAGTATTTTGTTTGTTATAATGCAGATTTCCACTGCGGGTGACAAAGCCTTGTAAAATGATCTCTGACAACAACAACAAAATAGATTACAATGGCAAAAAATATTTTTGAGGACAAAGTTGGGATCAGGAAGACTGCTGTACTTTAAAATATTTTGCATTAAAGTGGGATTGAAATGATTAAAGATAGACGGTGCCTTTTTGCAGCTTTCAGGCCTTTCCCATTATCTTTGTTTTTTAAAGTCTGATAGCGGGGTTTCCAGCAGAGAGAAGCAGTTGAGAAAAACATTTTGCTACAGTTAGTTAATTCTTCCCTACATGTGCTATATTCAATGTATCAATTTTAAAAGCAAATGAGGCATCTCTCTCTTTCTCTCTCTCCTTGCATCCCCAGCAAACACTAGCTGTGCCAATTTTAGATTACGCTCCTCTCTGTGGGAATATGATTTTCTAATCTTGATTATACATTAAAATTAAAAGAATAAAAAGTTGGAAAATAGGCCAATATTGGGAAGTAAACAGGCTTGAGAGAGCCAGATTTTTCTGGTATTGCTTCAGGACAAAACAGCAAAGACATGTGATGTGGGTTTTTATTTTATTTTTAATGAAGCAGCAAATGTTTGAAAACTGGTAGTGGACTGTGGCAAACAATCCTGGAAGTGACTTTCGCGAAAGCACCAAGTAATCAATCTCTGGGAGACTTGTTATCACTTGGAGTCAGCACATGGTAAATTTTACTTCTTATAGCTAATGTGATCTCCAAATGTTATTGGGTCCCAATGCCTGCAGTTGAGATTTAGTGCTGCAAAGTAGGAACACAACTGTTCCTGCTAAAAAGCCAGCCCCATAATCACAGCATAAATATTTATACTTGGAATGTGTTTTCCCTCATCTCACCTTGCAGCATGAGTTTTAAAAAATGGTGCATTATCATATTGCAGTGGTTCCCAAACTGGTGGGTTACAACCAGCGGTGCGTCATGCAGCCGGAACGCTGGGCGGGAGGAACGGGTGAGCGGCAGCGGAGGCGGGGAAGACGGCGAAACGGAGCGGTACGCAACGGGTGGGCTGCCGCTCACCCGTTCCTCCCACCCAGCGTTCCGGCTGCATGACGCCGCTGGTTACAACTCACCAGCCATGGAAGCACATGCCCCTGCCCCTTTAAGGGGCAGGGGGGGGGAGGAAGGCAACAGTGTGATCCCTAGTATTGTACTGCTGCTGCAGGAGTCACCCTACCTAAGGGAGTGCTGGCCTTTGGGTGTGTGTATGTGGAAATGCTTCTGCAGTGCTCCTCCAAAATAGATTTTTTAAAAAGTGATTGAAAACCACTTCCAGTTTTCAATAGAAAATAGGAAGTAGTTTTCAAGCCCTGCAGATGCGTCTGTGGTGCTCTCTGCACACACACCCTGGAGGCCAACATTCCCTAAGGTAAGTTGAAGGGGGAAAAAAAACACCTCCCCCCTGGCATCAGTTCAATCCTGGGGATCACATTGTTGCCATAGCCCCTCCCTTGAACATACTTACAGTGCTCCCAACTTCCATGCAGGAGTTTGGGAACATAGTGCATTCTGTTGTCATTTCTGTATCACTTCCTTATTCAAGTGAATTGAGACTTCAAGCTTGATGCTTGAAATTATATTTCTGGAGCTATCTGAAAATAGCCCCCCGGCAATTTTCACTAGAGTCTGAAACAATAGGGCTATTTGAACCATTCAAAAACAGAAACACACAAGAGTACCCTGAGACAGGTGGGCATTAGACACTACTCACCACTGGAATAGCTTTAACATCTGTCCCATAGTGTAATATGTTGGCTTAATTTTAAAATCTCTCTATAGATTTGTTCCTTTGTTAAACAATCAAGATGACTAATGATGAAAAGATGATGCTTTGGGGAGCCTTAATGGGGAATGAAAAGACTGGAAGACATGCTCATCTGTGACTTCCCCCCCTTTCATTTTAATAAGAAATAGAAATTTCTGCGTACCTCTTTAAATGAGCTGCAAAATGCAATGTGCTGTTACTAAAAAGCAACAATGGTGTCATGCAAGTTGGACAGCTGACTACCAAAGAGTTGCACCTTTATCTACAGGGCATCAGTACTTATCTGGCCTGCTTTCACTGTCCTCTTAATGAGGCAATCCTTGATAGCCATGTAAAAGCCCAACCCTATGCATGTCTACTCAGAAGTTATTCCCATTGTGTCCAGTGGAGCTTACTCTCAGGAAAGTGTGCATAGGATTGCACTCTAGGATTTATAGAATTATAAGGATAATGAATACTTAGCATTAGGCATTGCATATAGTTGTTAATAATAGCCTGTTGTAGATAATTCTCTGTAGAATTATTGGAAAATACAGAAGAACTTGTTCATGTTATTGATGCATGTTCTTCACAGAATGATTTAATTATCTCTGTTTGGCTCACTGATTCAAAATCTCATGCATACTTTTTGCTATGATTCCAAATTGCATGGCAGTATTCAGAGTGTAGATCCACCCAGAATCAATGCAAAATTGACAACAAGGTATGGTACATAGGCAGTATCAGGCCTTAAGACTCCCATAAGGAACATTGGGTCTAAGCAAGTAGACTTAAGGTACATAAACTTTGGACTCAATTTCATATTTAGTGCAAATTGTACACAAATGAGTTGTGTTTAGTGCCATCTGCACCTTTCATATAAATGTTAATCTCTGACTTCAAACAAGGGCAGGAAATGAAAGGCAAATGAGAGTTTGCAAGTAGCACATGCTCTTGCTAATTTTATGGGAGATTTGCAAGAAAACAGATCAGTGAGTACACAGGATAAAAAGTATAATTTCCCAAGGGCTCTTGGTTTATATGCATATGTTATTAATCAGATATTTGAGTGTGGAAGACCCAAGTACAACTGGAAATCTTTGAGATGCAAATTCTTTAGCTAGAAGACTTATCTCAGCTTTTAAGGGTAGATGTGACTTTGCCTTCTTTGTGTATAATTCTGGAATGTCCCAGTCACCATTGCTAAAGCAATGGTGTTTTCCTGTTGCTGATTTCCCTCCCTCGCAGGCCAAGTATTACTGAACTCCTAGTTGCTCCTAGTGATGATGAAAGGGATCTCACCTGAGGTTCTAATTATTGATACCTGTGCATAGAATAATTTGTTCTAGAACTCATTTCCCCACTTGTGTTTTCTCTTCCTCTGGTGTTAAATGCTGCTTGTGATGACTGCCTCTCTGGGGACAAAGAAATGTGAAAAAATGTCAAAATTAAAACTTGTTTTACTCTTCACATATTGATCCTGTCAAAGTTTTTCTCTCATTCAGTTCAAAACTTGGGGCTAAGATCTTGATCTCCTCTCTCTTGTCTTCTCTCCAAAGCTAGTTTCAGTCAGAGATGATCAAAAAATGGAACTGTCTTCCATCTGTAGATGTCTTGAAATTCTTGTCAGGCAAGTCCTATAAGAACCTCGGTGACAGACTGCAGTTCAACGTAAAGAAGAAATGATGGCTATGTTATACAGTTAATTTAGAATGCGACAAAGATGCAGTTGTCATTTCCTTCTGAGAGTCTGTAAATATCAGAACCGAAATGTCTGAGAAGTGACTTCAGACTTCATATTGCTAATACAAATAAAACCCATTTTTTGACATACAAAAGAGGTTCAGTTTTTATAAAATGCTGAACATACATTCTTCTGGTTTTCTCACTATTGTAGGACATTGATTGTGTCAGGGTTGAAGGCTGAACTTCCTGAAACATAGCTAGAATCTTTAGTCAAAATGTCGCTGTTCAGCAGTTTTTGTGCATGCTGCAGCACATAGTAAAATTTGGGTTGGCTGTTGTTCCTGAACCACCAGTTCTGACTTCAGAGTTTAAAGTTGTTGCTGCACATGTCAAGAAGTAAAAATAAAGGGGAGGATACTGTTTGTTTGTTTTACCTGACTATAAAACAAACAAATATCCTATATATCTGCATCTGCAGTAGCCATGAGAACTGCAAGTCTGTCTTATTAAAATAAACCAAACCAAATTATCTGAAGAAGCAGACATTTTCCTGAATTTTTCGTACGGAAAAACATCCTCCCAGAGGACATCCTCCTGGCTCCCCTCCTGATGTTAGTCAATCACCAAGTAAAACCCATCTTATGTTTGCCAGCTGAGCAAACTCGGCCAAACTTGGCCAGTGTGGGGATGACGTACCTGCGACATAGCTGGGTTGTCAGTGCTCCCTGTGCTGACCCAGTGCATCCTTTGCTGATGCGAACATACCTTATGGCACATTTGCAACAGCCCGGGGCCAATGCAAACCACATGCGTCAGCCCAGCATTGCCAGTAGGAGGCTCAAATCCCCCACTAATAAATGTCCCTCCCCAAACTCCCGTGGCAAACCTGTGGACCATCCGAGGCATACCAATGTGCCCGTGGCAGAGTGGTTGAAAATGGCTGATCTAGCTACTAAATCAAAGCAAACTAGAGAACCAACAGTAGGTCTTTGACAGCGGATTCCTTAAAAGAGTCATGACATCAGATATGTTTTTTTCTTAATGAGATGCAGAAAGCAATTCCCTAACGAGGACACACTAAACCGTAGAAAGATAATTTCTTTTCTGGCTAAGAATATCAAGTGTTACACATAAAAGACAGCTTGGCTCCTCGTTGATGAAATGAGCTCCATAACTCACCCATAGACTGTGCTAATTGTCTTTCATGGAGCAAGCTAACATGACAGGAAGAGAAAGCATTCTTTTTAATAAGGTTATTTACTTCTTAATTAAAAAAATAATTAAAAATGGATTTAACTTTTGCCTGCATTATAATATTGTGTTCAATGAAATTGCTGCAACCCCCTAGACTCCCATTACTCTTCCACTGTGTATGTCTTACTTTTTCGTCTATGTTTAACATGAAATTCAGCCCCTTTGCTCATTTCTGACAGTTGAGTACTCAAAAACTGAAAATGCACTCTGTTTTTGAGCGCGCAATCCAGTATGTGTTGAATAATCCTTGTAATATTGAAAGGGAAAGTGTGCAAAACTCTGGTTTTGATGTAAGCTTGGACTATTCGGATGTACTATTATGCTATTTCTACTGTATTAAATCATGACAATGTATTGGGGTACATTACAAATGCATGGAATATACTTTGTATGGCATCTTATATTGACAAGCATCCTTAGATGCAATGCAAGAAACCTGGAGGGGACAACAGCAACCAATGATTCAAAAATTCCTTGGGCTCACACACATATCTGATAAGGTCAAAAAGGAGGATGATCAAAGGAAAGATGGAAGCTAACAGCCTTGTGGTTTGTTATAAATTAAACAGGAAGAAATTAGGCAGAGCTTGCCATTTTTGGCGCCTAGTCAACTACCAGGATTCCTCCAGGTATGCAAAGCCAATAAATAAAGTTTACGTAGTTCTAGATTGCTTCTTGGTAGAGAACAAAGATCCTAGAACAGCAATCCAACTGCTGTTGGATTGTGCCATTTCAAAAATCCATTTTGTGCCATTTCAAAAATTGGATTTCAAAAATCCAGTGTGCCATTGATGGAGAAATTATCAGGTAATCAGTCCACATAACATGACATAACTTTCATATTTCATATGTAAGGCAACTCACATACTTTTCCTATATTTCAAAGGTACACTCATATTCTGTTGAGCATATTCACTGTTAGCTAGAGGCCTGACTCCATGTTGAAGGCCTGTATCCATTTTGTTGCACTAATGAACTTGAGCATAAGGGGATTGGAACAATTGGAACTCGACGTTGCAATTAGTTGTGTAAGTGTCTCTCTCAGATCACTGAGTACATTCGTGACCTAAAAAGGGAAGAAGAGTTGGGTGGAAGATAGTTGGGGAAACAACCCCAAATTTGGAAGGGAGGAATAATGCAGTGACGCGTATGATGTGTAATATGACGAGGATTGTGTGAAATGATACATGGACCCTCCTCCCTATATCTGGAAACACGGAAGGAGAAGATTTCTGATATGGGAGTTGGTGGCTTAAGGATTATGGAGGCTTAAGGCTTATGGAGGGTTTGACTACTTTGATGGCTTGTCTCCTCTAATTTGGCACTTGCAAAGTCAAATAAAGGAGCTCAAGTTTAAACAGCTGCTGTCTGTACAGTACATTATTTGCCGAAAGCCAAAGAACCTTAGAATATTTACATCACCATGGCACATTGATGTGCTGCAAGTGTGCTGCGGGAGGGTCATTTATTAATAGGGCCATTGGGGTGTGTGAACCTGCAGTGTGGTAAGCCTTGTCAATTGTCAAAAACCTGATGGTGTGCCCTGAAAATTTTAGTGCCTTTCAGAGGCACTAAGGTTTGCATCACCCAGTGTGAAAGCTCACTGTGTCACTCCTATGATGGACCTTATCCCATACCAGATCATACAGAATAAATTACAACATCATACACACAGCCTAAGTGCAGTGGCATCACTAGGGTTGGTGTAACCCCCATTAACTATTTATTCTAGCATATAACATACAGCTCATCCGATGAATCAGTAACCAACAAAAAATTAGTGAACTACATGACACCCAACCTGATGACACACAACAGAATTGTAGTTCTAGTATTAGCTCTGATACATGGAAAAAGAGCCAACTCATACTAACATCTTATTGGTTCCCTGCTGTATCAGAATAACACATTATTGATTCTTGGAATAATCAGCTTCATTGGTCAGTTTTGAGTTAAGGAAATTCATTTTTTGTTTCATAAGACAGTTTTCTTTTTCTGGTTAATTGGCCATAATATTTGATAGAATTCAGATAATTCAACCAAGTTTTCTTCATTACATTCTGCATGAATTTACCTTTACCTGGCCCCCCCCCCCCGCAAAATAACACACAAGACAAATGTTTGGGTATAAAAGGGCCACTATATTAACTATTAATACAGTAAACCTGCAGCGGGGTAGATGGATACTGAAACCCCCCAGGTGTGCGGCGACTACTTGAGAGGTTGAATCCTCTCCTTCCTTAAAGGGCGTAACCACCTGGCTCATAGCTAGGCTTGGTCTTAGACCAGTCCTGCCAATCCTTGCCGACTCCTAAGCATTGAGGTAGATGGACGGCAGAGGCTCCTATTGGGAGTCCCTCAGGAACCCTTGCCAGCCGTGTCCGGGGGGTTGCCACCTGGCCCCGGTGGTCCGGACAAGCAACAGATGAGCGGTGCTGACTTGCCCCCAAACCGTGCTTATCCTCAGGCAGACGCCAAGATATCTTACTTATCTGGGCCACACACTATGTGCCTAAAGTGACCAAACCTGCCATAACATGTTAACCCAATTAATGTGCCTCGCCAAAGCCAGGCTGAGGTAGGCGAAAAAACTGTCAGCAGGAAAGCCAATTGTGCAGACAGAAAGCCATGCAAACAGAAAGTGTTTGGATCACTTTCGGAGTCAGGGAGGAAGGCTCACATCTGTGTGCTGGCCTCTATGACTCTTAGAGTGGTCCAAACATACTTTACAGTGGCCCTTGTGCTGGCCAAACTATGCTGGCTTAGTTTATGCTGGCCTAACTCAGTTTAGGATTGCGCCGTCAGGCATGTGCAATTGTGTGTGCTCCTATGAGTGCACATACTTCCTACTGTTACTTCCACATCGTAAAATGTAATTTATGAACTAATTGTCAAGGTAGTGCAAAGCAAAAGCATATATTGTTGTTTTAAGTTCACTGGTTGTCGAGCTTTGAGTAGAACAAAAGTCACTTAAGGTTATTGAACTGATTTTTATAAGACTTTTTAAAGATATGCTGTACAAAGTAATAGCATCCCTGAGGATGAGATCTATTTTCCTGAAGTGAGCATAAAAAAATCCTTGACATTTAAAAATGACAGTGTGTCAGTATGAGGTTACTCAGAATAAATCCTGCTAAGTATTATCAGCTTTTTAAAATGTTACAGAGTACTGATATTCAGCTTGGAAATGGTTTTAAGTATCACTATATAAAGGTAAACTGTCTCAAATCCTATCATATATGTGCACCTTTATGCCACACTTCAAATATGCTTCTTATATTAAAATATATGTGAATACTGTCTTAGTAACAATTCTTATGACATTTTATCTTTTAAAAAACTGTTGTTTTAAAACAATAGTGAGTTGTAAGTGTCAAGACTTCTTCCCAGTATATATTATGTGCCTTGCACTTCATTCACTTCACATCATTGATATGGGAAACCTGCAATATTGTTTGAATGTTGATTCTCTGGAACAACTTGGAAAAAAGAGATGTGGCTTCCCAGAATAGAGTATGTTTGAAGTAAAAATGTCAGCGTGCATTCAGACTGTAGCCAAGTAATGAGATAACAATGATACAACAAGACTTCTATCTACATCATCAAGCCAATTTGGAGAAAAAAGTTAAATCTCAAAGATTAGTACAGATGTTTTTTTCCAGAACTGCAAATATTAACTTACACATTCCTATGCATGTATACTCAGAAAGAAGTTCCATTGAGTTCAATGGTAAGTGTGTGTAGTATTGTAGACTGAGGGCCCAATCCTATCCAACTTTCCAGCACCAATGCAGCTGCAATGCAGCAATAAAGTAACAAATGTTCCCTTACCTTGAGGAGGCCTCCATGACTTCTCCACCACCACACAGGGGTGTAGCGTGCCTTGCCCATGCCCAGGCAAGGCATGCGTTGTACCCCCATGATATGACATCATGACACCTTGCGCCATGATGTCAACGACAAAGGCGGGGCTTCAGCACATCTCCCTCAGCTTCAATTGAAGTCGGGGGAGGCGCGCTGAGACTGGGAGAGCCTCACCTCCCAGCACAACGCCTCCATTGTCTTTGGAGACGGAGCTTCCACGCATCTCCCCCAGGCTTCAATTGAAGCTCAGCGCGAAGCCAGGGGAGGCGCGCCAAGACCAGGAGAGCCCTGCCTCAATTCTTAGGAACACATATGTTTGCGCCCCTACGAATTTTGCACCCAGGGCGATGGCCTCCAAGGTTCTCCCACGCTACGTCACTGCCACCACAGACTGCAGCATATACCCCATTGGGATGGCTACATCAGGGTTGGAAAATTAGATAGGATTTGGAAAATTAGATAGGATTTGCTCCTTAAGGAGCAATCCTAACTTGCTCTGGAACAGACAGGCTGAGTTGCCTGCGTTATAGAGCAAGTTGCCTGTGCTATACAGCATAAGAGTGAATTGGAGGTAAGGGGATGTAATTTGGGGTAAGGGGATGTTTTCCCTTTTACACCATGTTGCGCCCCAGCTGTCCCTATGGGGCTACTTAGATCTGTGCCTGCAATTTCGTGGGAGAAAATCTGAGCAGCCCATGTAACACTGTTCAGGCCCGAGACAGGGGTTGGGATTCGGCCTGCACTGTCGCAATCCAAACATATTAGATTGCCACAATCCTATCCTTCCTGGCCCAAATCCTCCTCCCCTTGCCCCAAAATGCCCCCTCCCCACCCTGGAATGCCCTCCCAGCCACCTTCTCGAACCCCCTGCACTGGCCTGCCCAAGCTGGCACAAATTCACCATCTTCAGGGCAGGATCTAGTGCTGGCAAGCCAGCGCGCGCAGAGGCAGATCTAAGGGAGGGCAAAGCTCTAAGTTTGCAAGAAGCCTTACCTTGCAGTGGACATCACTCCTCTCCTGCACCATTTTAGCCAATCCTCACAGGGAAAAGCAACATCTTGGCGTTGCTTACTGGCTACAGCAGCAAGGGAGAGGAGGGATTTACACGACAGGGTAAGGCTCCTTGCAAGACTTAGAGCTTTGCCTTCCCTGTAGATCCTTGTGTTGACCTAGCCAGCTCCCAAGTAGCAATGCCTGTGCTTTACAGCATGTTCGCAACAATTGGGAGCCAGTGCAAAGGACCTGCACTGTCCCAGGGATAAGTTTGGATTGTGCTGTTTGTGGCCTGAATGGACAGCTCCAGCAAACCTTATTGGTTATATGTAAGGTCTTAGGTTTTTACTGGGTATTATTCATTGTAAAAACACTACTGATCAAGACATGCAAAGGACCCCAGACAAGTGAGGTCATTTGCTGCAGACAGGCACTTGCTTTTTTAGACACTTTTAGCTATTTATTGTTTTTATGCTGCTGCTGATTAGCTTGTGGACGCAATCCTAAATTGAGTTAGACCAGCATAAACTAAGCCAGCAAAGTTTGGCCAGCACAAGGGACACCGTAAAGTGTGTTTGGACCACTCTCTGAGTCAGAGAGGCCAGCACACAGATACGAGCCATCCTCCCTGACTCTGAGAGTAGTCTAAACATGCCTTATGTTAAAGGTTTGCTGGCTTAGTTTATACCGGTCTAACTCCAGTTTAGGATTGCGCTCTGTAATGCATATTTTATCATTTATGTGTATTTTATGTGTTTTATTATTTATGTATTTTAACTAGTTGTTAGCCGCCTTGAGTGCCCTCTGGGGAGAAAGGTGGAGTACAAATCTAATAAATGAATAAATTTGAAACAATGGGACAGAAATTATGTCCTAGCTCAAGCAAGACACTGGGACAAAATAAAGGGAAGTATAAGACAGAGTAGTTGCCTTATGTGCTAAAGAGACAGGTGATGTATGTACACTGTTTCTGATAGATATAAAATTATAAACATGCTTGTATGACACAGTTTTAAGATTTTGGTGGTGGTGCAAATTGAATTATGAAGACAAATCGTTTTGCTTAGTATTATGTGAATCTTTTCACCTCCACAAATGGTTTTGCTAGCAAGAGCTATTTGCTAGTTCCAACTTTCTGAAAACAACAACAAAAAAGTAGCATGTATATTAATTTTGCAAAAGTCAAAGGCATTTAGCTTTAGGCATGTATACTCCGAATTTTGAAAACCTGAATCATGCAATAAAATATGGTAGTAATTCTGCGGTTATCCCAATTTATTATTTCTGTTCCAATCATCTCATTGACTTTAGTATTGAAATATTGATAAGGCTAACCATAAATCATCCTTTTTTGCCTGCATACTCTATCTTTGGCTAAATTTCATTGTAAAAAATAATACAAAATCCTTGACAAAACCATCTTCAAAATTGCCATCCATACTTTATAATCACAGCATGATACATAGTTACTTTTCAAGGACTGATTTATTTCCCATTCAATCTGGACTGAAACTTCTGCAGTCTTATTGTCTTGCTTTCTAATACATACCAAGTTATCTAAAGTGAGAAGATATCTCATAATTTTTCTTGGACATAGGTTTCCCAAGTTTTTATACTGTATTTCAGAGAAAAATGTTTACAACATTTTACATGAAGAAAACTCTCACAAAATTTAAAGAGCACTTTTTAAAATAAAGGCAGTTTTGAACTACTCGGTCTTATGTAGAGTGTGACAAGGTTACATTCTAATGTTTGACATGTTCATTACTAAAATTTTGTCATTCCCTTCCTTTCTCTGAACCAAGGGAGATGAATTCATTAGAGATGGGTAAATAAAAAAGTGATTTTCTCTCTAAATTAATATAATGACACACTTTCATGATGAATTTTCTAAATCGTTTTCAGGTTATACTTTCCTCTCCATGGGTTCAATTATCTTTGTCATAAAAAAAAGCTTTTTCATAGACAACCTTTACCCATTTTTCAAAGCCTAATTTAACTATAAAGCTGTTAATATCACATTTTAAAGGAGATGATGGATTGCCTTTTAACCTATTTGAAATTTTTCAGATTAGATACTATAATATTCATAGATATAACCTTACCAATTATGAAGAAGAAAAACTGAAAACACAAATATGACTTTAACCTTGAAAGCTGACATGAGTTTGGATGAGACAGAATTGTCATTTAAAGGAGCCAAGCTAATTATTTCAGAATGCTCGTGGAAAAGTCTACGTGTTTTCCTTAGTCAGAAGGACTGTCTTTTTATTTGTTTGCTGTAAGAATTTTTTTCCCCTTTGGGCAGAAGCCATAGCTAAAGTTTTGAACCACATAATCTGTTTTGCAGTGTAGACGGCCCAACTGTCAAATTCAAACTCCGGCATCTTCAAATATGTCTATGAATGACACCATCTGGAAATGTAGAGACCCACTGCCAATCAGTATAGACCAGTGATATCATCCGCCAGAGCCAACAACCGGAACGAACGATTGAGTGGCAGCTCCCCACCCCCATGCGGAGCCCAGCCACACCTCCCTGCACCCGGAATAGCTCCATATCGGAGCAAATCAAGCGCAGGGGAGGGCGGGAGGGCCAAAAAGCGCGCGGCATCTGCCGCACAGTGGCACTCTGTCGCAGCCCGTCCTCAGAACAAGCGGTACGGCATTCCGGACCATCCTGCCCAGATGACATAGCTGGTATAGACAACAAACACTGAACTAGATGGCCTAGTGGTCTGATTCAGTATAAATCAGCTTCCGTCAATCATATGTCCACTCCTTAACCACAGATCCCAGGATCCACAGAGGGATATACACATACAAGAGAAAAATACGCACACGTGTGCAGCCTAGCATCCTGTTTCCTCAAAGCAGTTTCACTGGCAAAGGGACCAGGAAGAATATTCTTGAAGCAAGAGAGTCTTTGTACAAAGAATCTTTGGCACTGGGAAATACTGCATAAAAACAACAAGCAATCTCTGGCTGTACTTACTGTTCTCTTCTATGCACATATGTGCCTTTCTATGATCCTGGCCAAGGTGTCAGTGTGCTGCCCAATAAGGACAGATTTGATTGCTGCCTTGGCCTTATTCCTCCCCTTCTTTGTCATCTGCATGGGTACGCAAAATATGGTAAAAGTGATCCTTTCAAATTTATTTTGAATATAATAAATAACAATAACAACAATATCAGGAAAGACCCAATATTCAATCGACCAGCCACTGATACCTGGCAGGCTGTGGATCAGAACCATAACAATAATAAAAACTTGATGATATACCTGACACAACTACTATAATTGTAATACACATCAAACCTGGTTCCACCTCTTGTACTGGATTTTTGTTTATTTATGTGTAAGACATGCAAGGTAGACAATAATTTCACCATTGATGACCATAGGAGAAGTAGGTCGTATAATGAAGACTGCATGTTTAATTGCATGTCATTTTCATGGATAAATGTTAAACAATAATCAAGAAAGAAAGTAATGCATATGATGGGCCTAGGAAATTACACATAGGAAATGTATAATGCCCATGATGGGCGTAGGCTTGCAATACCAGCCTAGGAACTTGTATTGCAAGTTCAGTCACAGTGGACAAGTGACCTTGGAAAGCCAGTATCTGTAAGCCTCATTTCCCCATAAGTGTAATAGAAATAATAGTCACATGTATAATGGGGATTAATGAGACTATAAAACACTTTGCACATTGAAAGCAGTATAGATACAGCTAATATCAGAAAATTCAGCTTGTATTTTACAGGACTTAGATACATAGTTTGTGCTGCTAGGTTTCTTGAAGCTACTCAGATTTCTGAAGGAGTAGTAGGAACTCTCACAGACCCAACATTCCATCTCAAAAGTTCAAGTCTATCTGGGGGCATCTACCATCAGGAAGGAACCCTTTTGCCGGAGGAAGAACTGGAACAAACTTCAGGGAGAGCCTCCCCAGCACTCAAGCAATGCTGGCTCACGGTACAAAGGCACAGGCTGGGTGCCAAGCAGGAAGAGTTTGAACCAAGCCAAGGGACTTGCCATCAAGCAGAAAGATTTTTGCAGGGACACCCTACCATGTCAGGGACAAAACAAGAGGGTCTAGAACTCACACCAACCAATCCCCAAGGCTGCTTACTAACCACCCAGCCACAGCAAGAGACTGGCACCTGGCATTTCACAATTTGCATCACCTCAAATTGGCACACCTGATTTGAGAGGCGGTAGCACATGGACCAGTCAGAGGGAACACTGCATGGGCCAATCCGGGCTGGTATGTAACTAATGCTGTCTAGTGCAGTGGCCCATCCAGCTAACCAAACCCACATACATCCCATGCCCTTGCTGCATTGCTGGCACTTGCCAGCATGGTTGTCAATGCACTGCCTCCCCACTCTCCTTGTTACTGCCCACCATACACCATAACAGCGGTGAATAGGGGGCATGCAGGATAACTGAGGATTATCCCTCCCATAGCCCCAATAAGTCACAGAATGAGGTTGCTGCATATCCTGGCAACAGAATGGCATTTGGTTGAGTAGAAGAGATATCTGCTCAGTATCTGAGCAGTAGAAGATATCTGCTAACAAGGAGATAACACGGTGATCCAGCCAGTGGTTTTATCAATGAAAAAGCAGCATCTGAAACACACACACACACACACACACACACACACACACACACACACACACAGGTTGGGTTGCTAACCTTCTCATATCACCCAAGAGTCAGCCAAGTATCAAGTGGTCTGGATGCACCAGTTGGTTCAGTGTCTGCCATGGAGGTTGCCAAGCCACAGGGGACTGACTGAAACAAGTAGGTCAGCAACCTCACCAAGCATCAGCTGATTGCTGCTCACTCTTGTCATTTCAGGCAGGTTGTAGGCTTCCCTTGGGAACTGCATTGTGTCTTGCCTGTGAGACAGCTACTGTATCAAGGTGAAACAGAGAGGGGAAAAGGAGCTTGACAACTGCATCAGTCAACCCGTTCTCTGGCCTCAGATGCATACCCAGTATTTGTGAAGAACACCAGTGCCACCAGATTATAAGTACAGTGTAAGGAGCAAGAACACAGTAGCTTGGGTCCTTTCCCTCTCCTAGGGGGCCACAGTAGAAGTCTTCAGAGGCCCAGCACTCAGCCCCCTGGCAATGGTGCAGTCCTGAAAAAGAAAAGAGATTCTGATGCGTGTTTTGCTAGCATTAGCAATAGCTGGAGTTCCAGGCTTTCACTAAAAGGGAGCAGACATGCCCTGCTCCTAGCTGTTGCAAAAGAAAGGTTTGCTTAGGCAACACAACTGATAGCAGAAACTCGTGTGACAATCCTGAGGGTTCAAGAGGCTGCTGGGGGCAGAGTAGACACATGAGACAGAGATGCAGCATCAATGTGTGGCAGGATGGAATCTCCCTCTTTGCTTATCTAGGTGAGGTGCATTGTCTTTCCCCTGTTGGGGTAATGAGGTAGTGGTCCCAGCTGAGTGTTCATGTGTGGAGACATACAGTACTAGGGCAGAATACCTGCAATAAGAATTCTGAGAAGACAAGATGTTAACAAAATATATTGCGATATGTGTTGTGAGAGACAAAAGGTTATTTGTGCAAAGTGCCCCCTGTGTGTGCTAAGTGCTGTTTATTAACTGTGGTTTCTATTACAGGTTGCCCGTTGAGAGATCACAGTATAGCCCCATCCTGCTTGTCTGATCTTCTCTGGCAGAAGCTTTAGTACTGGGCTGGGTGTGCTATGATTGGTTGTCAGATGTAGTCTGTAGCCTGTGTTCCAACACAGGAAAATGGGTAAAGCAAGAGTGGCAGAAGTTGCAATTTCAGCTATTTTTCCCTTCCCCGTTGTTCCTGATGGGGTTACTAGTTACCTATGCCAGCTCTGCCATTAGCGTAGCATTTTTCTGGTGTGCTGTTGTCTGATGTGTCCATTGTCTGAAGAGAAGAGTTAGGATATAGTGTACATCGACTCCTCTTCATCCCTTCCACATCATGCCAAATATTCTTCTTGCTTTGGATTCCTTGTAGACGAACTGGTGCTAGTAGTTGAATGACAACCCTTGGGCTTCCCTTGCGGACTGCATTGGTGCATTTTTTTTCAGCATTGCATGAGCATCCATGCTGCATCCATCAGCTGCGGATAGACTGCTGCATTGGTGGGGTTGTTACTGCACATGTGGGGACATACTGGTATATCGAGGATAGGATTGGGCCTTCAGTAAGCTGGCATGAATAAAAGTCTAACTAGAACCCACAAATTACATATTGCATATGAATTCCACTAGCTTTGTACTGCTCCCATTTCATGCATCTGGTCACAAAGATTTAGTTTTCAGTTTGTACTTTCTAGTCATATCCATGCATCAGGCTTAGTGATTCCAGGTTTGCCTTGGAGTTAAGTGGAAACAAAATTGCTGCTTTGCCTCCATAATTTCACATTCAGAACTGAAGGGATGTGTTAGAGAAAATTATACAACCTAGGCAGAGTGACATCATTCTACAGATCTCACTGTAATTGCCCATCCACACCAACAAAAGTCACCAAAAGCAATTGTCGCAGTTGCAAGTGTTGTCACCTCAGACAGAGGTGGTATCAGAGGCTAAACATACGGCAGCATTTCACAGCAGAATGACTTAACAAACCAATCAATCATATGTGACAGTGATAGCTAAACACACAGAATCTGTAGAGAAAATAGCTGTATTCCTATACTGTTGTTAAATATTTATAGCTCTGTATGGTCATGATGAAGCCATTATAACTACATCCCAAAGCCATTCCTTTTGTTTCCCCAACAGGCTCAACAATCTGCTTTCTCTTGGTTCAGGCCTCTGTAGTTATATTCTGAGTGGCACCCAGAGTAATGTTTCCATTAACTCAAGTCTTATGCTGCCACCCAAGCCATCACATTTGATGTGATGGTTCCTAAAGCCCTAGGCCATTGGTTCCTAAACTTACTGGGGTCATGCACCCTTCTTTTGCAGCGGCCAGCTCTCCCAGGTGCCACCATCTTGAATTGCATAGAAATTGTGCAAGATCTCGCATGATCCAAGATGGTGGTGCCTAAAAGAAGCCTGCAAGAAGAGGCTGCAAGGGACTTCCGATGGTGCCTCTGGGAGTTTGGGAACCACTTCCCTAGGCCCATTGTTCTACTAAGAGCTGTATATTGGAACATTTGCTAAGAGCGTTCTCTTTTCCAACCAAACAGCCTCAATCCTTTCAGCTTCATGGTAGCAGCCATCAGTAGCCCACAAATACCAGCTGACTAGTCAAGCATCAATCTCAATGCACGCAGAGACATCTCTTTAGGATTCCATACAGTCCATGCAGGCTTGGTGGCCATAGTTTATTTCTATTACTTGTGGGACTATACTAAGGGCACCATCTTGGATGCCCTTTGGGCTGACGCAACATGTTTGCACCAGCCCAATGTCACTAACACTGATGCGGGAGTGGCTGACTGGCAACCCTGTGTTGGCGCTAGTGCCATTGGTCCGATGCTAGCAGCAGTATCGGCCCAAGGGCGCTGAGCAGAGACATCAGAGCATCGCTCCTGGGCCAGGTGGGCGTGCCTATAGGCGTGCCAGCCTGGGGAGGGGGTGGAGATGGGATGTGGCCATTAGGCTGCATCCAAGCCTCCATCCCCAGGCTATTTAACAGGTGCAGCTCCAAAGAGAGGCTCCCCAGTGCACCAAAGCTGCGCTGGATTTAACGCAGGCCCACTGGCCTCGTAATTCCAGCGCAGTTTAGGATTGTGCGCTAAGGGTGTCTATGAGCATATACAGCATGCCTTTTCCTTTTCACCCAGCAAATGATGCCAATCACCACCAACATTCAAGACAAGGACTTACAGGACAGATGGCATTGCTTTCCCACAAGCCTGAGATCCTGCACATCAAAATAAAATGCTGCCCAGGTATCCCTAGTAAGTGTATCATCTATAACTATAAAACACCGATTCATTTTTCAGCAACAAAAATCCAGTCTTGTTTTTCTCTTGATTCTACAAAAGTCGCAGTTCTGCAACTTTCTTGCAGAATTATTATTTTTTGCACCCACTTCAATGCAAAATTTAATGTGTGCCACATCACAGTCGAGGAGAAATCTGTTTCCAAAATCAGGGCTTAAAGACTAGTAAGAACAATACTTCTCCCCCCCAAAATAAATCCACTCCAGATTTTGGCACCAACCGTCATTTCTTACAGCAACTTCCCTACAAATGGATTTTTCCTCCCTATTTCCCCCCCCACACACACACATTTAATCAGCTTTGAGAGGACAGTGCAGAGGGAGAGTGAGCCAGCAATGCCTGTTCGCTCCAATTTCTTCATTGTGTTCCACCTGGGATGAAAAGAGGGGCCAGCAATTGAGGGTACCTGCTGGGAGGAACGTGTGGCCTGGGGAAGGGATTGGAGGAGGAAGCAGACACGGGGAAGAGCAGGGACAGACCCGGGAGGGCAGGCACAGGAGTGAGCAGAGCAGAAGCCCCTAGAGGAATTTTATCAGGGGGTACAAAGTTTCTTTTCAGCCCCTTCTCCATTTAACATTCTTCCAAGGTCCAGTCCGGCTCCTGAGCCTCCTCTTTGGCCCCAGGCATGATGGACCCCCTGCACCCCTGTTTCAGAGGCCCTGGAGCAGAGCAAGAGAGCTACATCCCTTCAGAATGTTTCCCTGCCTCCTCCTGTTCAGTCTGGTAACCAAAGAACTAATAAGGTATAGCAGTAGCAACAGAGACTGGACTAGCCAGCTGTTTAAAAGGGGAAAAACCCACAAAAACATGGCAGGGAATAAATTGTGGCTGAAGACTGCAGGCCAGTCCTCTTAGCCAGAATGGAATTCATGGTCACCATGTCCATGGCGATTGTTTTCATGGCCTGCTGACCTGGAGACAGGGCAACTCCTTAGTTTGGTTTGCGGTGTGGAACAACTCCTGCAGCCTGTTTTGAGCCTTGCACAGAATGGGACAATCCACCTCCTGATACATGCTGTATTTATTCAACTTAGAATGAACTCACACTTTTTAAAAGCTTTTTCAGAGAATTCTTGCAAAGAAAACTCCCCACTTTTTCCCAGAAATCCTGAGCTCAGAAGGGCTGAAGTCATCAAGATACAACTGGCTCTCATTCAAGTTCCATGATCAGGCCTCACCCACATTCCCTTGCAAACCTCCCTGCAGCGACATACCTGGAAGTTGCCCCACTCCAGAGTACATGTTGTATGGCTGCACCCTCCAGAGGGAGGCCTTTGGGAGGCCGTTAAAATGTCACTTCTGGTTGCCCTTTAACCAGGCAAATACGTGAGATGGTGCTCCTAATGTACCTGGCCTGGTTAAGCCTGATGTTTCACGCTACCAGTCAATCAAAGAGGGTGATCTTCCATAGTCATTCCTTCCAGTGTCTGAATACTGAAATCCATGTGTATATAATCCCTGATAGTTCAGTAGCCAAAGTCCAAGCCCAGGCCGTGGGATTCCTAATTGAATTCCTAATTCCTAAACCTGCCTGATTCATGCTACTTACTCAGAATAGACTGTAGGGGAGAGAAGGAGGAGGAAGAGGAGGAGGAGAAGACGATGGCAGCTAAATATGATGTGTGAATCAGCCCTCAGTTTCTCACTGCTTCACAAGTTTCCTTTTCATTCCTCTCCCAGTACCATTTGTATTTGTATTGCTGTGCAGGGCTGAAGTTTTGCTTAATATAAAGAGCCATGGCAGCTTCTTTAATCATTGTCTGCCAACTCAACTCCTTCAGTTAGCAAATAAGGCCACTAAGAAGCAGGAATAATTTCCTCCGATAAGCACTAACACTCTTGTCCAGGCTCCTAATCAGGTCTTTAAGAATTACTGAGTAGAATAATGATGTATCTCCGAGTGTTTTCTAGTTGCTTTTGCTGAACTGCTTTTGGAGGATTCGTAAGTGGGAAGGTAAGAAACATGGCATAGGTGGCAAAAAATCACAATGACCCATTTCACTTATACAAGTTGAACATTTAGCATAACATAACAAAGGCCCATCTAGTTCAGTTTCCTGTTTCTCACGGTGGCCTACCACATGCCTCAAGGAGCACACAAGACAACAAGATGCCTGCATCCTGTGGCCACTCCTCTGCATCTGGCATTCTGAGGTAGCCTACTTCTAAAATAAGAAGGTTACACCATCCATCATGGCTTGTAGCCTGCAATAGACTTTTCCTCCTGAAATCTGTCCTTACTTTTAAAGGCACCTAGGCCAGATGCAATCACCATCTCCTGTGGCAAGGAGCTCCACAGATTAATTACTCACTGGGTAAAAAATATTTCCTTTTATATTAACTCTCCCAACATTCAGTTTTAGCGGATGTCCCATGGTTCTGGTATTGTGAAAGAGGTAAAAGAACATCCCTCTGTCCACTCTATCCATTCCATGCAGAATTTTGTACATCTCAATCATGTCCCCTCTCAGGCACCTTTTTTCTAGACTGAAAAGCCCTGAACACTGCAGCCTTTCCTCAAAAGGAAAGTGTCCCAGCCCAGTAATTTTCGTTGTTCTCTAACACACCTTTTCTAGTTCAACTATGTCCTTTATGAGACGTGGCAACCACAACTCCAGATGTGGCCTTACCATTGATTTGTACAATGGCATTATAATATTGGCCGTTTATTCTGAATCCTCTTTTTAATTACTCCAAGCATGCAATTGGCCTTCTTCACTGCTACCACACACTAGGTCAACACTTTCATCAAGTTTTTCACTAGCACCCCAAAATTTCTCTCCTGATCCATCACAGACAGCTCAGAACCAGTGGCGGATCTAGGGGGGCAAGGGGGGCACGAGCCCTGGGCGCCATCTTGGGAGGGGGGCACCGTAACCATGGTGCGCCCCGCCCCCAAAATGGTGCCCGTGGCCTGCCCAGGCCCTGCGCTGAGTTCTCCTCGCTCCGGCTGGCTCTTTAAGGCCAGCCAGAGTGAGGGGCAAATGTGCCCCGGCTGCGTTCTGTTCACTCCCATTGGCCTTAAAGGGCCGGCGGGAGCAAACAGAATGCACTCCTTAGAGGGGGCGGGGCGCGACGTCATGACGTCACAATGTCGTGATGTCATGACGTGTGTGCCCCTGGGGCGCCTTTTCATTGGGCGCCATGGGCGCCATTTCAAGTAGATCCGCCCCTGCTCAGAACCCATTAGCCAATATTTGAAGTTGTGATTTTTTTGTGCCAATGTGCATCACTTTACTCTTGTCTACATTGAAACACATCTGCCATTTTGCTGTCTATTCCCCCAGTTGGGAGAGATCCTTCTGGAGCTTGTCATAATCCCTTTGGTTTTTACCACCTGGAAAAATTTTGTGTCATCTGCAAACTTGGCCATCTCGCCAAGGTCATTTATGAACAAGTTGAAAAACAACTATTGTCTGAAGAGGTTCTTCCTATAGAATAGTGGTATTCAAACTTTTTAGACCAGGACCCACTTTAAAATGGCACTCGTGTCGGGACCCGCTGGAAGTGATGTCATTAACCTGGAAGTGATGTTGTGGCAGGAAGTGACGTCATCAAACAGGAAGTGACATCAGTGTCACATCATAAAATGACACTCCTGGAATGCTAACTGGCATTTTTGGACTGCAGCAATTGCATAGCCATGAAACATCCCTGACAGAAAGCAAGATGAGAACAAAATTTTGTAAAAACTGTGAACTAAAAACAAAATTTAAAGAAACCCTCACTTGAAAATTCAATATGTTAACACTCACAAAAGCAAGAGTAAACTCTGCAGATTCCAAGATGGCTGTTCCCAGCTTTCTGTGACCCACCAAACATCGGGTCATGACCCACCAAATGGGTCCCGACCCACAGTTTGAGTAACACTGCTATAGAACATGCCTATAAGTAGTGGTGGTTGAAAATGGTTGGGTTTTTTTGCTTTGAAAGGCAAAATGTATTTTATTCTGTTGTCATTCAGGCTTCTCATTTTTATTAATTTTAAATGCTTTAAATGTGTACTAGGTAGGTGATAATAGTGTCAGCAGATACAGTCACAATATTCTTTCTAATGGGAAAAGTAATTATTTTAATTTCTGGAAAATATCTTAAACACCCAAATGCGGTGTTTTTTGTTTTTATTTGGATATTTCAACACCGAAAAGGCAGTGCTTTGTGTTTTTATGCATTTAAAAAAAAAACCTATAGGACAAAATTAATGTTGTTAATGCACCATTAGCTGAATTTGTCAACTTTTGCCTTCTCTACATTTGATCTAAACTCAGATCCCCAGAAATATTTCGGGTCTGTCATCCACAGTGTTAATATTTTGTGTATGGCTGTGTATGTATTTAATATTTCATATCACGTTAAATAAAGCAATGTACACATTAAATTTTGAGTTGTCTCCTAGCTAGAACAAGAGGAAGACAAGTCACTCAAAAAAACATGTCCATGTTCCCTTTTCTCCATTGCAGCCCTTTGCACCTTCCTGAAAAACCACTGCTGGATGTCAGAATATCCTCTGAAATAGTATGGGATGAGGTTCAGGGTTGCAGGGAAGGGACAAGAAAATCAGCCCAAATTAAATGGAGGCATTTGTGTGAGCAAAACTCCTGCTTGTGGTTCCATGGGCTTGTGACACTGAAAGGGGCCAAAAAAGTAATCAAATGCCTCTTTGTGCCCCAGAGTAGTTTCTCTTCTTGCCAGGGCCATGTGGGTCTGAGGCATGTGGGTCAAAGAAGGCAGCTGATGATCCAAATGACTGGAGCAGATGGCATGGTCTAATGTAGACTTGCTGTCAGGTTCCAGCATGAGCAAAGAAGGATACATAGGCCAGGGGCATATGACATGGTATTCTAAGGTGTGGTGGTGCCACAGGTTCTACTCAGGTGCCAAGAAATGCCACAGTAGGCATAGCAAGAGGAGCCTGTTAGGTCCTTCTCTTGGCGACAGGAAACTCAAACTGGGTAGCCAAGTAGTACACAGACAGAGGTACTTACACCCTGCTGTTAGACTCTCCTGACACCTTTACATTCTCACGTAAGACCTGCGCAGATGAGCCCACATGATCCAGGCAACTGTTCTCCAAAAAGTATTTTACTTGAAATTATTGTTTTTCTTCTCTTAATGCTTCTCTGGCCTTTGTTGCTGTAATTCATTTGGTTTCACTGCCTGTCACTTTTCTCCCCTCTAATCTGTCCAAAACAGGTCATTGCTCAAGTCCTGTTCTTTCTCTGTGCTACAATCATGTTGCTATCTTTCTGAATCCCTTTATTGGCATCCTGTCTCATTCATATCATGTTAAAGCTATTTACTCCACACTACAAAGATAAATAATATTGCACCATCTATAGCTGTGTTCTTCTTTCTGTGTGATTTCTTTGGTTCATCCTACTCCGACCTTAGTTGTTTTTTCCCTCCAGTCCTTGATTTTCCACAAGTTTATCCTTGTCTTAATGATTTTGCATTTGTCTAGTTCAGCCTTGCATATCCCAGAATTCATCATGTTTTTTCTCTTAGAAAACTTGGGGGGGATCGCAGACTGTATTTCTTAAATGATGTGTGCAGTAATGGAACAAGGATGGGATTAAAGTGACTCTCAGCACATACAGAAAATTAAAAGGCTAAAAGCCTCAATAGCAAAATCTGTTATATTATGCACAAGGTATGCACCTGATGCTGTTATGCACCTGATGCTGATAATTTTAGAAAAAAAATTCTATAGAGAGTTCTTTCACACACTTCTGTTATATCACTACAAATGTATAAATCACAGCAAATTCGCTTTAAAAATGTCGAACTTCTGTTGTACAATTTTGCGCCAACATGGGATTGGGAGCCCTGTTTTACCATAGTGTCACTCCTTTTTCTACCGAAGGTTTCAAAAGTCCGTGCTGGGGAGCTACAGTACTTGGTATGTGATTACAAGAGGAGAACCCTCTGGTGGATCTATTGGGTTCCCCCACATGACACTTACACTTGACACTCAGCTGGAGTGACTTTGCAGCAGTACGGCGATGACACCAAGCTCCATGTCCTGTCTGGCCCAAATACAGCAACTTTGTTCTTAAGAGTCTAAAGTGTGTCATCACCTTGATGACTGAAATTCAGTCTAGAAAATATGTAGTTGGATATACTGGACAATGCTAATTCTAGTGAGGAGGTGACAATGCAGGTTCTAGACATGGAAGAATAGGATCATAATTTGAGGGTGCTTCTGAATTTGATTATCCTGGGCACTGGAAGAAATGCGGATCCAAAGCACTTCATATCAACTTCAATTGGTATGGCAAGTGTGGCCCTTCCTGGAATTCAGAGATTTTACCTTGATGGTGGATACCCTAGTCTACTGGTTTTCAAATTCCTGCAGAATTGCCAATCGATGCTCTGTCATCCTGGGGGTGTGGGGAGCAGAGACAAACTGAGCACCGAGTGCGCCCATGGCAGGGCAACGGACTGCACCCCCAGCACGTCGCCCTGCCCCCTGTGCGTCGCCCCGCCATGCCTCCCTGTGCCCGGAATAGCTCCATTTTGGAGCGAAACAGACACCAGGGAGGGCGGTAGGGCCAAACAGTGCAGGTTAGCACACGAGTTACTCCATGCAATGGCACCCCACCGCTGCCGGCGCCCATGGGCTACACCCACCCCAGGCTATACCCATGCTCCGCCTCTGGTGGGGAGCTTTGCGGAGGGTTCCGCAGGACTCCTCAAGTCTTGAAAAGTTAAAAAATAAAGATCGTGAGGCACCTCTGGTTAACAATGGTTATAAATGTAAAGAGGATTTTGGACTGAGGTAATTTTTGGGAAGATGTTTCAAGCAATGGTTCAGTCAGAATGATTCAACCCAAACTGTACATTTTAAGTCATGTTTATTTCAGCAGGAGTGTAAATCACATTGCTAAATCTCTCCCACTGAGATGGAAACTCACTTAGCTTTGACTACAACAAGTTCAGTTTGAGTTTTCATCCACCTTAACAAGACTGTTGATAAGAAGAAATTTAAATCCAAGGACTCTGGAAAATATGTATTTCTTGTTAGGTAATTCGTGATGTAATTTGAGATGAACGCATTCATAAACCATGTCAGCATTGGTTTGTTCTTCACACACAAACACACAAAAGGGAATATGTCCAATATTAAGATGTTAAAGAGCTGCAAATCATCCCTTGAGAGATTTAAAGTCATTAGAGAATGGGACAGAAAGCTTGATTACACATTTGAATATTGAACATTGTCACAATGTTCACTGTAGCATAGTCACAAACCGCACTACTTTCAACAAGATGCACATTTGAGCACAGCACTTAGAAATTGTCTGAGATCATCCCCAATAAGCATGCAAGTTATGTTTGGATTAAAACTGGGCCACATTTATTAACTAAGCAGTTCAACAAGATACAAAAACTGCAGTAGATCCTGACTGCTGGCACTCCACACACATCCCACTAGTGCAGTCACCTATTCTGGCGGGTACAGTATCCGCTGTCTATGCCCCCTAGGGCAGTGCTATTCAAACTGTGGGTCAGGACCCACTTGGTGGGTCACGACCTGAAGTCAGGTGGGTCACAGAAAGCTGTGAGCAGCCATCTTGGAACTTCATACTCTTGCTACATACTTTTTGTGATGCTTAATAGTTTGAATTTGCAAGTGAGTGTTTTTTTAGTTCAGTGCTCTAACGTAATATTTTGTCCTAATTTTGCTTTCTGTCAAAGACGTTTCATGGTGGTGCATTTGCTTCAGTCCAAAGAGCGGGCGCAGATTCGAGGAGATCGTGCGGCCTGAATCGGGGCCTTGCGGGCGGGCTTAGAATGTGGCCGTATCCCGTATGGCCACCTCCCAAGCCTGCCCACGTCCCACCCAAGTCCCGCCTACAGTCTCCCTCCCACCAATCCCCGTGCTGCCCCGTCATGGTGCCTCCCTCGCGTCAACCGGCTTCGGCTGACGCAAGGAAGGTGCTGCGTGGGCATAACAGGATTGGCACCCCACATCAACACTAAGCGTGCAGCGTCGGTGCAACCCTGTTGTGCCGACGCTGCGCGATCCTTAGGATTGCGCTGTTTATCACTTTTCCCTCACTATACATTCAACCAGCCTCGCTAAAACAGATCACCTCACCGGTAGCAGTATGGGGTAGGCAGGGGAGGGGGAACGCCATACCAAATGTGAAGGAAAAAATTTGTACCTGCTCCCCAAAGACAAGCAGCTAATCTCACACTATGAACCAGGTAGGTGGGCTTGGCTTTGTGAGACACTCAAGAAGAGACTAAGAAAGCTGAATGGAATGCTGGGCAAATGCCTGCCTTACCCCCACCCCTCCACCTTCCACCAATTTGGCACTGGTAAGCCTCATGAGCTGGGAGGGACTGGGCAAAGAAGCCCCTACCTTTAGCAAGTAGCAGAGGAGTGCTCGACCCTTGAAAACAAGTGTCAAAGTTTAAGCACTTGGAGGTGTTTTTAAACTTTGTACAATGTTAGCAAATACAGTGGGTGAAATACTTGTATTACTCCCTTTCATGGTATGTATTATTATTATTATTTTTTCCTTTTAAGGAAAGGCATAGTAAAGAATAAGAAGGCAGTGAGCCAGAATGCATATACATTCTGTTCTTTCTAGGGGGTGGGTTATTTTGGAAGTTTGGAAAAATTTGCACTATATGTTTTTATTGAAAGTCCAGCTATATGGCACTTATTTATCATAATATCCACAACTGAAATGCCTAGAATATGTATGTAGCATCCTAATAAAATGAGAGGTCATTTGTCTGCTTGGTTCCCTTCATACTTGTGAGCGATCTCTTTCTCAAGGTAAATGATTTTCTATTTCAGAAAGCTCTCAAAGGTCATTCTTTTACCACACCATGAGCAAGTTATTTGCTAAATAAGGATATGTCACTGATTAGCTGCATCTGTTCTGAAATATTTCTCACCAGACCATAGAGCGCAATGGAATCGTGGCTGCTATTCAATGTGCAGCTTAATCTCATCTCCAAAAGTTCTGAATCTTAAAAAAATTACACATGCTGCTTCCCAAGTGCAACATCTGTACAGAAAAAGAAATAGAGAGCAAATATTGGACCACTCCACCCTAACTGGATCACTCTACCCTAATTAAACAAATGTAATAAAGATGTTGCTTAGGTTCACCTTAATAACAAGCTATGGAGCAGAGACAAAGCTGCCTACCAGAAAGTTGAAAAACAACTATGTAGATGGAAATGGGGCAAGTGTAGGGCGCAGCACAGATTACAGCAGACACTCAAATATAAGACGATCTCACAGATAAGCCGAGCAAGTTTTGAGCCAAAAATCACAGAATTTTCTATGACCCTCAATAAGTCAAAGGGTAAAAGGGGGGTGTCAGACTATACTATAATTTTGTCTGGTTTTATGCTCCCTTGTTTCTCCCACGCTGAGAAAGTCAGGAGTCAATCACTTCAGCAAGGAGAGAATAAGGGAAATGGTGCTTGTGAAGAGGAGCATTAAAAAGAATCTCTTAAATAATGACGCAAGTCAGCATTGAATTGCATGAATTTTGGGGCATGGGGAGAGTGGAGAGAGGGCCGACCCATAGGTGGGCTGGCTCGGGGAGGGGGTTGGACCAGCCTGGGCAGCCTAGGCTATATCCTAACCCCCCAGCCCCAGCTCAGTCGGCCCCAGTTTGGGCTGCTCAGATTTGTGCCAGCAATTTCACTGGCGCAGATCTGAATAGCCCCACTAGGGGTCCGCCACTTGCCACCAGCTTTCCATTACCCTGCACCAAGTGGCAGCCAGTCCCAAATCCACACTGGACATAGTGCAGACCGGCTGGCCTGCTCATGCAAGTTGTAGGATTGGGCATCCTGAGTTACCTGACCTATGTTCTCACTTTGTGTTGACCCATCACTGCAGCAACACCTGGTTCTCTAGCTTTGCACCCTCCCAGAGTACTGTGTGTCACTGAGGTCTAGCAGCAATTGGATCTTTCATTTCATGCAAAATACTTGAGAAGACCCGAAGCTGTGTGAAGAAAGAGAAACTCACTTTTTCCTGCTTTTCCAGATGTTCCACATCAAACAAAATTGGTGATACCTTGAGTTTATTGATCGTCTTACATTACTCTGAGCCTTTAGACATGCCTGATCTCGCTGACTACCAGTATTAGGCCATTTGGGGAAGTAGAAACAGAGACTGTACTACCTTTTAACTTAGGTCTTGCTTTCTGACACCAACCACTCCCCCTCAACTCCGTATTAACTCTAAATGTAAATTATCTGGTGCTTCAACCTTATATAGGTACATTTTGCCTTTTAGTTCACAATGAACTGTTGTAGAAGCCCTATTGCAGAGGGAAAAAGCAGAAAATAAAGTTGATGACAATAGCTAAAGATAACTGTCTGCATTCTAATCCAGGCTCAAGTGGACTGTCTTCAACTAAATAATCTTCTGCATTTGCATTAATCAATTCACTCTTTCTTGTCCTTGTGCACCTAGTATAAAACACAACATCAGTTTGTCAATGCCTAACACTGGCACAGATATAGATTGGAAAGAAGTATTCACGGATAAAATAGAGAGCCAGAGCCCATTCGAGGGACACTTCATCCAAGCTCATTTTCCCCTTTCATACTGGAATCTACTTGCAATTTCCAGCTCTTTTAGAACTATTAAAATCAGTGATAAGACATGCTTATTGTACAGACTACCATCAGCAAAATCTTCAGCTAGAAATCTAGCATTAAATTATCACATTCCATGGTAATAAAAATAAAATAAGCCTCTGACATACTGTACCATCCTTGTATCATATCCGGTGTTCACTGACTAATATTTAATCTATTTTACAACTTGGAATTGACTATCCAGTCTTAGAAATGCCCATAAAGGCTGTAATGCTAATACAAAAGCTTAATTACGAGAGAAGAGTTAATTTACTTGTTCATTTCCCATCTTTATGGTTCTGTAGTCCTGGGACTGTGCAAAACATATGTGAAAGACTCAAATCTGCTGCACACAGAAGGCTTGTGGCTACCCTTAATTCATTCCATAATCGTCTTATATTTGTTTCATCAGGAAAGTGGTAGTAAGCCATTGTGAAATGTAGTAGCTACAGCTGCATATTATATCATAAGAAGAGACAATTATAGAAAGAGTAGAAGATGAAGTACCTGCCCACAAAGCTGCAATTTTAACTGGTAATTAAACTCAAGTGTTTCATTTTCCCAGTCAGCTCATCAGTGACACCAGAAAATAAATGATCTGAAAGTGAAATCCTTTGGGGAAAACAATAGTAATTAATTACATTTCTCAAGGGAGAATGTACTCCTAAATCTTGTTTCTGGGCAACCTCTTGAGCAACAGACATTGTCCTGTGCAGATGTGGGTGGATGGAGATAGAGAAAGGAGCTGGGGGAAAAAGATAATTCAATCTGAATATTCCTGACTGTTTCAGCATAGTGTAGGCTTTAAATTTGCCTCAGTTTATTGTTTTCTAACAAAGTGCAAATTCAATATATAGATTTGTTGGGGTGAAAAAAGTCCAAAACGAATTTAACATGTCTTGCAGCTCTCATCAAGAAAAGATCAGGTTCCATTGAGATTTGCTGTAGTATTTTTCTTAATACTCATGTACTTAGTACTCATGTAGAGGTTAATTTAGAAGTTAATTGATGAGAAGGGCCTTGTGGAAATAATGGGGTATCCAACACAAAGCATAATTTGTCCCCAGAGAGCACTCAATTCTTCTTTTGCCATAATAGTTTTAAATTATTGAAGTGATAGGATTTCGCCTAGTGTTCCATGACAATGAGTAGATCTCTTTTTTTCTCTCCATATGCCCAATATCATTTTTCTTCTGTGTGTAATAACATCCAATTAGTTGAATTTTTTTTTTTAATAGTTGGCACAGAGCAAAATGTTCTGCGGGGAATTCTAGATTCTGAATCTAGAAAGATTCTCATCTTTCTTCTGTTGCCACTTCAGGGACCTATGCAGTCACCAGTGGCTTGCATGGCAAAATTCACTTCAGTTGATTGAATTAGGGCCCAATCCTATACCCGTTACCGCCTGGGCAACTGTCACACATGGCGCCATAAAGCATCTCCAACACTGGTGATAAACCATTGCCACAGGCGCTGGGGCACTGCCATGGCAATGCTGGTTGCATGCGCCCAAGAGGGAGCACAGTGAGTTGTAAGTTCACCACTCATTGGCAATGTGGTCTTTCAGGGCTGGGTGGGAGGGAGGGGTGGAGCAGGGTGGGACTGGTGGCGACTCTCACTAAATAGCCAGTGCAGAAGCGAGTAGACCCATCTCCTGTCCTGCGCCATTATCATGGGGAAAGGGGATGTTTGTCCCCTTTCCCCGCAAACATCCCCTTTCCCCGCAGAGGCTCCCGCAGCTAGCTGGTTGCCATGGGATGCAGCACTGAACTCCCAGGAGGTCAGCGAGTTCAGGATTGGGCTCTTAGTAAGTAAGCCAAGTCAGTATCAACTTGAGGTATAGTGATTATTAGATAAAAGAGGTTGCTGCTCCTCCCAGCCCCCTCCCCCAGCAGCATTATCCACTCCACCTGCTTATGCTGCCACTGCTGTCAAAGCAAAAAGGAAAGCAGTTAGTAGAGCATCAGGACATGCAAAAACTGATGTGCCCATCTACGAGGCGGAAAGAGCTGCTTCTCTCCCTTTTATGCGTTTTGGAAAGGAGGACAGAGAGAGGAGCAGAGAGAGGTGGAGAGATGTAGCCAGTGATGTCATTCAGGGGGAATGGACCAGAACGGGCGTTCCGGATCCTAACGGGCTCCGTGACTGGTTCCGGGTTCCCGACAAGTGCCAATCAAAAGTGAGTTCCTGTTCCTAAATCATTTGAATGACACCACTGGATGTAGCCCACAACTCTTATTCTCCATGACTTCTTTTGTTCCCTTCCATTCCTCCTTTCAAATCCAGTGTGGTTAGAGGAGGAGGTGGAGGAGTGGCTCCTCACTGCCTAGCTAAGCACATCACATTGCCACCATGAATCACCCAGTAATGGGCTGGAAGTAACATTTGATGTTGCATTTCAAACATCCAAAAATCTTGGGTTGTCTCCCTAATATTTTTTTTCCCTATGCCACATAATACTTTACTGTTTGTACAGTACAAGTGGGGGTCTTTAAATCACGATATGTGGAAGCTGGTCCACATTGCATGCTTTCATATACAGCCACTTCTCATGCTGAACTGAGAAATCTCATTTCACAAGGATGGTTTGTGGTGATGTGGTAAAAATAAAAGGATCTGTTTGATGTATTGAATCTGAAAGGCACCCTGTTGAAAGCAGCCTCAAAAGAGTTTTGCTGTCTGCCCACGCCACCATGTGGCACCACGTGGCTACATTAAGTTTGTTTTATATTCAGTGCATGCTTTGCACATCATTTGGAATGTACAAAGTAGTACACAGCTACAATGATCACATGCCAGCAGAATGTTATACCGTATGCTGCAGTTCCTAAAGAACATCCAAACTTTCTCTACATGCAGTTCATGGTATGTTTCAAACCTTGTACAGTTCGGACTTTCAGAATTGCACCCCTTCCTTTCTCCTGCTAAAGATTCATTGGTGGTAGAAGGCAAACATGTCTGTGTTTCTCACCATCATAGAAGAAAATGAAAGATTAAAAAGTAACATGACAAGTGACTATTTCTGATTTTTAACTTTTGATTGTCATTCATATGTAATATGGTAATTCAAGGTAATAATTGCATAGCAATCTCAGACTATTTTAAAGTGTTCCAGTCCTTTGTTCTGATGTCACAGGAAGCATAATGCACACAATTTATGTAACAATGACGAACTGTGACTTTTAAGAGGCTTTTGTCATTTTAATAAAATTGACACTTTTAAGTGATCTGATCTTTCTCTGATTTTATCCAAAGATAGGTCTATGGTTTTTTAAGGCAAAGTATGGTTTAGTAAAATTTGAAAAATTTTACTTCCTTTCCCCTGATTTTAAAAATATATTATTAGCAAGCAGTGTGTCATTATGATGGCTGGCATGTGTGAGTAGAGAGAAGGGTTATACATAGGAATAATAGAGCCCAAACCTAACTAACTCTATATACAACAAAGCAGCAGCCCCAGTGTGGCTACCATGATCCTGGTGGCCACTGGAGGCCTCCTTGTGGACGCTATGGCTGCTGGCTGAAGTGTGTGTTGATTTATTTATTGAAGAATGTATACCCCGCCTTTCCCATGCCATAGGGAAATGCCCAAGGCGGCTTACAGAGAACATCAGAGTACATTAAAACAAACAAGTTTTTTAAAAAGCATCGAAACATTAAACATTTAACACGAACACAGAGAAACATTCACAAACATGGCAGAAACCAACATACCTTGTCAGATCATGAGATGGGAGAAACAGTTGTCCAGGGGAGCAGTCAAGCTATAGCACTATTCCAGAGGGACAGACGACAGACATCCAACCATCATCCAAAGGCCAGACAAAATAGGCATGTTTAGAGCTCTCTCCGAAAAGCCATGAGGGAGTGGGTCCTAGTTCTTAATTCTTTTGGAAGCGAATTCCATATTTGTGATACTGCTACAGAGAAGGTTTGCCCCAAGCTGCCATGCCTTTAACCTGGGATAGAGGGGGCACTTGAAGGATAACTCCTTCAGATGACCTAAGAGGTCATACTGGAATGTATGGGAGAAGGCAATCCTAGGCAATGAAGGGACTTAAAGGTGAATACCATCATTACATCTTAAATTGGGATTGGGAACCAATGGGCAGCCAGTGTAACTGCTGAGGGAGTGGTCCTACTGAGTCAACCCATCTAGACCCTGTAACCACCCGGGCTGCTGCATTTTGCATTAACTGTAACTTCTGAACCATCCTCAAAGGTAGCCCCAAATGCAAGGAGTTACAGGAGTCTAGTCTTGAAGTCACTCATGCGTGGACCACCTTGGCCTGGTGCGAACAGCACAAGTATGGTTGTAGTTGGCACACCAGTAGAAGCTGGGCAAATGCACTCCTAGCTACTGCTGCTACCTGGTTGTCCAAAGAGAGCTGAGAATCCAGGAGCACTCCCAGACTGCATGCCTGTTCTTGTAGAGGATCTTATAGATAGAGGGGGGGATCTTATAGGGATCCATTAAGGCAATCAGGCTCGGGAAGGGGGTTAGGCTTTGGCATGTGCTACTGCCTGTGAACCCACCCTCTCCTGGGCTCAATTCACCCTCCTTCCCACCTCATTCCTCCCACCCCACCTGTTCAACCCCCCTTCTTGCTTCCCTCCAATCCCCTGTGCCAGTTTACCTGCACCAACGGGCATCTAGTGTCCATCTTGGCATGGACCTGGCTGCTCACCCCTTGTGGTGGCCAGGTCCGACACACTTGCCTAGTCATGTTTATGATGCCTTAAAACCATTTGCAGTCCTATCTCTTGCACCTCCCACCCCAGGAAAGTTGTAAATTCTGTCAGAGGGACTAGAGAATTTTTTCCACCTCACAACACTAAAACCCCCATCATGCTTGGAAAGTTGTGAATTCTGTCAGAGGGAACAGAGAATTCTCTTCATGATTATAGGAATTCTGTCCACCTCACAAAACTGAAAGCCCCATCAAGCTTGGGAGAAGTGATGACATTATCAATGCAATCAAAGTTTACAGTGCAAATATGCCCTGTATGTTAGATGGAAACTTCTCTGTAGACAATCTGTTATACAGGCGAACACTGGTTCGGTATCCACTGTTTCAATTATCCACGGATACCATGGATACTGGGACGCCTATTAAAAAGATAGGAGAACATAAAACAAATACCTTTTGTTGCAGCAAAAACATGGTGTGTGTGTGTGTGTGTGTGTGTGTGTGCGTGTGTGTGTGTGTGTGTGTGTGTGTGTCCAGAACAGAAGCCCAGTGGATACCAGGCCATGCCTGTACTTGAGTGCCAGTCGCTAACAAGTGCTTCCATACATTCCACTACAAAGTGACAGACAATATGCAAGAGCTCTGCTTGGTCCTCGGAGACAACCTTCACTGCCATTTTCACCACCTGCTTTTGGAGTCTGTAAGTCCTAGTGGAAACAGTCTCCCTTGCAGAGCTGTTGGGCAATAATGAGCATACAGTGGTTGCCAGCATTTTGCTGCATTTGCCGCATGTTTCAGAGTTAATGTGAAAATTTGGAGTAGACTAAAATAAAACATTAAAATGCACAGTGACAGCTTTATTTTCTGTGAAATAAAGTGTTTTATTTTACAACCAATGGCTTCAAATATTACTAATCAGTATTTGGAACCAAGTATAAAGAGGAGTAGAAAGGAAGTATTTGGTAGTAAGCTTTTCCTGAAAATTACACATGTGCTTAATGGGAAAATCCTGTCATTCTAGATTTAATAGTATTATTTCTGCCAATGTAACGTCATTTAATTTGTCATATCTTATGATTTTTTGGCAATAAATCTTCTACGCTTTTTACAGTGCAATCTTATACCCCCTTAGCGGCAGCACTGCACTCTTCCACTGGCCGAACGCTGTCGTGAACATGCCGTAAAGCACATCCGCAGCGGCGCTATGGTGCTTGGCTGGCACAAGCAGCAGCGCCAATGCTTGGGCGCCACCACAACCATCGGCAGCGCTGGCTGTGTGCCAATTGAGCGCCGGCGTCGCTCGGTTGGCACAGGGCCTCCACAAGGGCGTTCCAGAGGCATAACTGGGTGGCACAGTGGGCGGAGACGGTGGTTATGGCGCGGTTGTGATGCAGGATGGCCGTAGTGCCATATCCTAATGCCGGTTCCTGGCCATGGCGGCCCCAATTCGGGCTGCTCCCATGCACGTTCCTCTGCACCTGCTATTTTGCTGGCGCAGATCCAAGCAGGCCCATAGGGGAGACTGGGGCTTACATGGGTGCAAGGGGAAAACCTCCCCTTGTCCTGCACATTGCTGCTGCTGCCTCCAAATGGGCCTGTGGATATGGCCTGCTGTGTCGGCTTTACTAGGCTGGATAAGGTAGGATTGCGCTCTTAGTTTGGCATAATAATTACTTTTACTCTGTGTGTGTGAGACGTTTCTATTTTGTTACATGCTGGGGCATGATTTTTAAACCATGGGTCTTTTCCCGTACAACCCACAACCTTCATTTATTCTGTTTGCTGAGTACAATATCTCTTTTGTACTTGCTCACCTTGAAACCCATTCATCCATTTTTATATGTATTTATACAATCATGGGTTTCTAAAGTAAGTTTCTTATAAGCATCTGAAGCCAACAATCCAAACCACGTCTTTTACAGTAATCTCAACAAGTCTCAATAGAGCATTGTAACTTGAGTATTAATGAACAAAAATTTATATTTAGTTGCTGACCACATCAGAGCACTAAGTATTTTTTGAGATATAAAAGTGGAAACAATGCATCGCTTGCTTACTTTATTCGTATCAGAAGCACCTGCATTAATATAATTTTATACATATATCAAAATATATTTTTAGAATAAGGTAAAAGGTTAAAACTATATCATTGCAAGGTTAAAACTAAATATCATTCGCCCAATACTGGGCCACTTCAACAACATTCTCCCTTGCCAGCATAAGATCTTCCATTTAACTTGTTGAGGGGTACCGTGTGTGCACTCGGTGAGATGTGAGATGTGAGATGGTTTGTTCTTCATTTTCACACAGCATGTTTTTTATGGGGAAGCCCCATTTCCTCAGATTGTCCTTAGATCTTCCTACTCCAACACGCAGTTGATTTAATGATTTCCATACAGGCCACAGTTGTTCTTGGCCTGGCAGCGGGCATACATATGTTTGTGCATTGCTCAGGGGGTTGCTGTTGGGGGAAAAAACCAGATAGCAGCTATAGTTACAAGCATATAAGACCTAACCTAATACCATAAACAATATCCCAGCCTCATCACAAGCATTGACTTCAGCCAGAGGAAGAAAGGTGGTCTCAGAGCTGAGCCAGGAGGTAAAGTAAGTGCTGAGAGTCAAGATCAACAAGCAAATGAAAAACACACCAAAGCCAAGACTTTGTTTTTGCACCGGGAAATCCCAACCCAACCAGGAAGAACGTGTCAAGCTTCTGTTGTGGATTTGTGTTGGTTAGAGCAGAGTTGGGGGCTTGCGGAC
>JAJKFI010000006.1:24309145-24326969 GCA_029204185.1 Lerista edwardsae
CATCATCATCATCATCATCATCATCATCATCATCATCATCATCATCATCCTTGTATTTATATACCGCCTTTCTTAAGTCACTAGATTTCTCTAATGACTACAACTCAAGGCGGTTTACATAGGCAGACTTTATTCATAAATCCAAAGGTTTTTACAATTTACAGAAACGTTCTATCTTACAAGAACTACAACACATACAGATGGATCTTTCTGGATCTTGCACATGAATGATTTTTGTGTGTGTCCATGCATTGTGCACACATTGAGGAAGCACAGTGCATTGTCACAAATGCATAAATGTGGAATAAAAAGCAGGTGGTTGGTCTAATGCAGGGATGCATATCAAAGGTGACACGCCACATTTGGGGTGACATACCAGTGTTCACCAACACCTGATAAAAATGGAGTTTTAGTCATTTTTTATTTTTGTAATTATTTGATGTTTATATAATACATAGCACCATATGTGATTGGACTATATTTTTGGTTTATATAAATGAATATAAAGAATTGTTTCTCTTTTGTTTGGGGGGGTGGGGGGGTTTGACATACCAGCAGAGTCAAGTGAAGCATTTTCTGAAGTTTTGACACACCGAGCCCAAAAGGTTCACTATCATTGGTCTGTTGTCACATGGAACAATCTACATGCAAGTTTCACAATTTTTTCTTTAATTGGCTGTGATTTGGCTGTTGATTTTGTTTCTTATGACGATCCATCTACAGGTTTGTTTGTATCTCGTGGTTCCACTACTTAATTCATCATCACTGTTAATTTGCATGAACCAAACAATGGAAGTAGCGTTTTAACTGCCTTTCCCACCCATAGCAGCAAGTCTTCTTGATGGGAAATGGCTAGGCATTTCTGGAACCGAAGGTTGCATAGTAGGAGATAATGACTTCCTCTAGCTAACAACAGTACAGTTACAGTAAAGTTCCAAGTCTTAAGGCATTTTAGAACTACAGTACTCTTTTAACATTTCCTCTCACGGGCTTCTCAGAGTTCTAAAATTCCTTCTTTCTATCTACTCCTCAGCCTCTTTGGCATCAGCTCATGATTTAAGAAGGGGTTTAGACTGCATCTGTTCTTTCTGTAATATAAAAGATTCCTGCACAATGGCAGCTGACATAATTCCATACGAAATAATAATAATGTCATTGACAAAATACAACAAACAGATAAACAGAACATCTATCTCCAAATGAAAATAAAATTCTAGCTGTAGACAACAAAGACACAATTTTGTCTCTGGGGTTTTTAAAGAATGTTTTTGGTAGAGTCGTGTTTGATGCAATAGCTTTTCTTCCACATACTGAGATTATAAAGCAAGCAGAGCTACCAAGCTTTCTTTATCATGTTTGAAATATCTCCGGTTATGGATGGAAATAAGAGGGAGTTCATAACTCAGCAACACAGACAAAAAGGAAAGTTAACTGAGGGGCTTTATTCATTCTTATTGTACCGTCAATGAGCCACAGGAAATGCAAAGCCTTTCTGTTGCTTTGTCACTATAGTGCATGCTAACCTTGGGCATGACCCAGTTTACTATTCACATGCAACAAAGGAGAAAAGTTTTATGTTCCACCAACTAGCTAACTAGCTATACAGTACAGACCCCTTTAGGGGCAGGTGGCTTGTGCAGGATTGTTCATCCAACTCTCATGAAGTAGCAATGGGAAGTCCTCTTAGTCCTTCTCCCAAGATCTGAATCTGTTCCACATGTCTCAGCTATCTCAGGCACTTGTCAGTTTATGCCCTGTTCACAGTGGTGTCATTCAAATGATTTAGGAACAGGAACTCACGTTTGATTGGCACTTGTCGAGAACCCGGAACCAGCCATGGAGCCCGTTAGGATTCGGAACGCCCGTTCTGGTCCGTTCCCCCTGAATGACATCACTACCTGTTCAAGCTAGGGGCCAAATGACACATTACCAGGAATGTTTGACTTGGCCCAGGTTATTCCTTTAAAAAAAATTGCACATAGGTACAAAAAGAGGGGAAGGAACTCAAGTTTATTGATAAGGGACTTTGGATTTTAATCCCACTGTAGTCCCCCATCCACCCCCATACACTATTTACAATAGAAAGAAACCTTACATTGAAAGTCTGAAGGTAGCTTCAAGAAGAGCAATTGGAGAGGAAAAGCAGTGGGAGGGAAATGCTTAATCCTTTCTTACCAGCTGTTTTTTCTGCTTTTTCCTCTGAAAATTCTAAATGTGTTTGGAGAATTCTATTGTCCTGGGCATAAGGTTTCCTCCATCTTCTTTCCCTGGCCTGTGTGCTTTTAAGCAGAACCAGACCGCTGAAAGTAAAATGGGTCAAAAGAGGTTCATGGAGCTGGATTGTTGATTGTTTCCGCTTTTGAAGTAATGAGCTCACATTCCAGTGTATTGCAATTATAAGGATAACCCCTGCAAAGTATGTAATCAACCTTGGTCTTATCAGTAAAAAGGCACAGCTGTCAGGGATGTGCTCGAGTCACTGAGTCATGAGTCAGTAGCCCATGATTCGTTTTGTAAGTCATAGCGCATGCCCATAGCAACTCATGAAAAATGTTGAGTCATTTCGAGTCGAGTCACAAGACATTTTGAGAAATGAATTGAGTCACAAGTCAATGACTTCCTAGAGTTTGTGCAGCCCCTTCCCCAAAATCTTAAGCTTTCCTCCTCCTTCAACCCTTCCCAGCCCCTGTTTCCTGGAACCGACCTACCTTCCCACCATGTCTGCTGCTTTCCTTTTCTGAATGCTGACACCCAATAGCCCATGAGATGTTTCGACACAACATGGAAGCAGCAGAAAAAAAGTAAACAAGAACACACACACACACACACACACACACACACACACAAAGGGCACAGTCCTAACCAACTTTCCAGCCCTGTGATAAGGAGGTAAGGGTACAAACATTCCTTACCTTGAGGAGGCCTCCATGACTGCCCCCCCAACTGCAGGATGCAGAACATGCCCTATTGGCACAGCTATGTCCGTGCTGGAAAGTTGGTTAGGATTGCACCCACACATGCACACAGACAAACTATATCAAGTCTAGACTTGAGTAATTTTAGTCAATTTCAATTTCAATTTCAATAACCTTTATTGGCATAAACAAACAAAAGAAAAAGTCCAGGGGAAAACAGTATATAAACTGGTTATAAGGAGAGGGTAAGGCAAGAAGAACGTAAAATTGGAAGGATTATAGTGTAAGAGTTAATTTCAGAATTTCAGCTAGGAAACCAGCCACAGATACTGTGACAGGGGGATATCGATCAGACAATAGAATAGGAAAGGGGTCTGCGAAGGAGGTAGAAAAAGAAGAAAGCCAAGGTTCAAGATAGATATTGCAGAAATTTTTATGAGATGGACAGCGAAGAATAATATGATCCAAAGTATCTGGGGCGAGATGGCAGAAGAGACATAGTCTTTGGTCACGGGGTACTTTGGAAAACCGGCCAAAGTGATTTGCCGAGGGGAAAATATTTAGGCGAGCGAGCATAAAGGCTCTTCGCCAAGATGGATTAATTAGTTCAGCAAAATAATTAAAAGCGCGGCCCCCTGAAGGAGAAAGACCAAAGAATTTAGGGGAGCAAGTGGGATTAAGATTCTCACTCAATTGGGCTAATTCAGTTTGCCAAAGCTTAAGTTTGATATGGTGGTGGGCTCTTGAAAGACAGGTATCCACTAGCGACTCAATGGATAGGCCAAGGGATGTAAGTTTGGATTCGAGATAATGTAACCAGTTGGAGGAATAGGAATCTTTTAAGAGGGCAAATAATAAAGAATTGGGAGGAGTATGAAGGAAGAGGCGAAGCCAATATTTGAAAGTTAAGGACCAGGCTAGGGTTGAAGGAAGATGGATTCCCAATTCAAGAAAAATGGTAGAGAGTCTGATGGAGTTGGGAAGGCCCAGTATTCTCCTGAGAAAGGTGGCAGCAAGCTGATCGAGATTTTGGGATACAGCAGTAATCCATATAGCTGCCCCATAAAGTAGATGAGAAAGAATTTTAATTTGATAAATGTGAATAGCTGCCGGGATGTATTGATTACCAGAGGAATAGTTAAATTTGGAGATAGCTTTGAGATGATGGGAAGTGGATGACTTAACTGATAATTTTAGTCTGGACTCTTTTTTTGAGTCATTGGTCATGAGTTGAATCAGGGCTAGTGACATCCACAAATCTAGTCAACTTGAGTTACCAAATACAGGAATATTCTGTGACTTGAGTCAAATTAACCCAAGTCAAGTGCCCATCCCTGCTAACTGTGTTCAAGTTTGAATTGTGGAAATGCTTTTTTATTGTTGTATTTGTGTCGTCCACCTGTATTTGTGCCAATTAGTATTGGTGGGTCACCATGTAACCCAGTTACTCTTTTGGTAGAAAACATATATAAGTGTGTAATTTTGCTTGTTTAACT
The DNA here is from genome assembly GCA_029204185.1 of Lerista edwardsae. Lineage (NCBI taxonomy): Eukaryota > Metazoa > Chordata > Lepidosauria > Squamata > Scincidae > Lerista > Lerista edwardsae. The sequence continues at coordinate 24,313,557 of JAJKFI010000006.1, forward strand.
GTTTGGGACTTGAAGATTGTTCGGACGTGATGAGCTGCAGCTTCGCCTCTCTATTCCACCTTATGGGTGCCTAATATAAGCCTCCTCTTTTTAAATAAACCTGGATCTGTCATATCATTTCCTTGGCATCCAAAACAATCTTGGCACACAATTTTGGTGTCCTGTAGAAGAGGCCAAGAACTATTTGGAGCAGAAATGCCATGGATAAGACTATTGGTTATCATACACTAGGTGGCAATTTTCAGTGTAAAATGAGCTTCTTAAGCTGCATTTATTTAGAAAGGAAAGCCAATGGATTTTGGTTACATCTATTTGTTTGTAGCATGTTGATAGACCTTATTTAATATACTAAATTGATTTCTATCTGGTTAGCTTCAGAGGTATGTGTGAAAATAGAATAATTATCTGCTGAGACACTCGAGGGACAAGTTACAATAATGTTCTCATCATAATGCATGACTGTTCGAGATGGTAGAAACTGCTACAATATTAAGTTTATTAAATTTTCTGTATACACCATTATCATTAATAATTATAGCTCTGGATAAATAAAAATCCAACTGAAAATCATATCAAATTATACCTTATCTGAGAATGTAATTAACTCTTGTTATTTTTTGAACTAGTATTTATGATTTTACATGCAACAGTCTTTCTGCTTTAGCTCTCTTTAGTTAGGATGCTTAGTTAGGATGTTCTCAATTAAACTTAAAACAGTGGTTCTCAAACTTTTTAGCACCAGGACTCTCTTTTTAGAATGACAAACTGTCTGGGACCCAGAAGAAGTGATGTCATGGCTGGAAGTGATGCCATTGTGATGCCAGAGCCTGATGCTTTCCTGAGAATGCAGCAATAAATTGGGTTTTTTCTCAGCCATTTTCCAATACCAAAGTGAATCAGAAAAGAAAAAAAGCCATTTGCAAGCTTGACACAAGCAAAACAACCACACAGCCCTCCCCCTTTCCAGTATCCCCCTTTCCAGTATTCCAGTATCCCGCGGGGCGGGGAAGACGGCGAAATGGAGCGTGATGCAACGGGCGGGCTGCTGCTCACCCGTTCCTCCCACCCAGCGTACTGGTAGCATGACACCGCTGGGTACCGTTTATGCAGCTGTTCCAAAATGGCCACCAGCAGCATGATATGCATGCAGCTATATGGCTATTTACAACAGTAGAGCGATGTTCTGCTGCCATGCAGAGTACCATATAGGGGTGTAATAGTATTTCTGAAATAGTTTAGACAACATCAGAAGTACAGGAAATTCTTTTAAATGACTTTCTTCATCATTTTTCTGCAATGCAATACAATGAAATAAGTAGATTTAGCAAGTACTTTTTACTCATTATACTAAGAGTGTATGTAGTACAAAGTTTCACTCATTAATATTTTAGTACATTTATTCAGGCGTATTTCCCCATTTTGCCAGCTCTCCTGGCTGGGCATATTACATGGGGAAATACGGTAGTTCACCTTGCAGAATATGGAAAAGAACTTGATCTGTGATATAGTATCTTGTAAGGCCACACAACCAATTTGCTTGATTATATTACACATTATCTTCATATGCATCTCTTTCTTCTTCATCACTCCCAAGGTTACCTATCTCCATATTGTTATTTTCTTCTTCCTCTTCATGTCAGCTCTAAAAAGAATGTCCTCCCCACAGTGATAAGATTTGCTCCCACAAACCAATAGGGAAATATTCGCCAACTCACATACTGTGCATGCGCGATGACTGACATTCTTGGAAACATGGGAGTGGCTAGAAATAGGATTAGAAATAGTTTTAATAAAACACATATGTTGATGTGATGGCTGTCATCAACCAGTTGGGCTCATTGCTGTGCAAAGTCATTCCTGCTTCGTATGCACTGACCGGATGCAGTTACAGTGCCTTGTTTTTACAAAAGCAAAAATAAGAATGAAAAGCCCTAGAATGCCTTCAGATCATTGGATAAAACAACAAAAAGGAAATGTGTCTAGTGCTGCAGTTTTCATCTCACACAACACTAACAAGGTGACTAACAAACATTTTTGACAATTGACAAGGCAGACTACACTGCCAGCAGGAAGCTAACATCCCTTAATAGCCCCACTAACCAATGACCCTCCCTCAAACTTCCATGGCACTTCTGCAGAGGATTCCCAGCATACTAATGTGCTGCAGTGTAGCGGTTAAAAATCACTGGTCTAGTGGTTGAGAAATTTGTTTGCATGTTGTAGTCAAAACTATATGCTAGCCCCATCGTAGGAGGAGGAGGCAAAGCAGCCACAAACTGCTTAACAAGACTCTGAACGCAATTCTAACCTGGAGTTAGGCCAGCACAGTTAGGCCAGCAAAGTTTAGCCGACACAAGGGCCACCGTAAACTACGTTTGGACCACACACTGAGTCAGGGAGGATGGTGCACGCCTGTGTGCTGGCCTCTCTGACTCAGACTCGTCCAAACATATTTTATGGTGTCCATTGTGCCGACTAAACTTTGCCAGCCTAACTGTGCTGCCCTAACTCCAGATTAGGACTGTACCCTCACGTTCCTTATTTAGCTATAAAAAAGGTTCATCTGTGTCAGAGGCTGGAAAATACGTACCTTATTAGATAAGCAAAATCATCATGAGCTCGTATTCTGTTTCTGAATGCAAGTAGGATTTAAAGGAAGCTTGCTCAAGGTCAAGACACTAGACAGAATGACAAATACTTTCATTACAACATTTTTTATATCTTCCATTAGATTTTTTTTAACTGCAGCTGCATATCAGCTCCCTCCCGAGATGCTATTGTTAGTTTGGAGTCCTGCAGAGTATGAGTTCATATGTCTTCCTCCTACACTATGTAAGTTCATGCGTCTTCCTCCTACATATCTGTCAATATTCATATCACATTCACTTGCTCACTCACTTCACTCGGTTAGGTCTCTGTGAGCATAATCCTTTCTCGATTTAGCTAACTTCAAGCAAATTGTGTGTCTTATCTGACAACAGCCTTTTCCAGATCATCAAAGTGCTTCAGCACCAAAAAGCCCGACTTATTTCTGTGGGACCTGAAATAGCAGATTTGTCCTCTGATGACTGAGAGTTTAGTTTTAAAAACTAACCCAGGGGTCTATTAATGAAGCTTGAGAGTTAATCTGACCATTAACCTTTTGCCTCAGTGAAAATTGGCCAATTTGTTCTCTTTCTTGGTTTCCTGACTCTTTTGCCAGTTTTTGCTAACATAACGAATGTTTCACCTCTAAAAACATACCAATTATTTGTGTGAGCTTCTTGTGATGAACTTTATCAAAAACTATCTGAAAGCGAAGATAATTGACATCAACTGAGGACTGTATTGCACAAATCATGCATTTCACCCATAATAACTGGTTATGCATTTTTCCTGTAAGAGTGGCAGTTGCTTCGCTCTTTCCACATGCTTCAAGCAGAGCCGAACCGTTTGTGGGGCGACACATGGCGGCTGTCTGAGGTACCATTTGTGGAGAGGTGCCAGGGCTGCTGCCTTCTGTCTCCTGCCCGCCCTCCCTTGCTTTTGGATCGCTCCTAAATGAAATGATTACAGATGCTGGGGTGGTGGGGCAGGGGGGCAGGGTGGTTGCGCTAGGAGCAGGTGATGCACCACTATGTTACCCCACCCCAGGTGCCATCAGAGCCCGCAACGGCTCTGGCTGTGAGAAATAGAACATTTTCTGCTGTGATTTCTTCTTCATATCAGCAAACTACATCTTTAGTTACAATACAAAAATACCATTTCTCAAGATCCATGCTTGTGCGTGAAATGCATTGCCAGCCTTTTCTCCTGCTTTTTTGAATCCTAATTCGTAGTGTTGGGAGAGATCTTCAGGGTCATCTGGTCCAAACCGCTGCTTGAAGAGGGAAAATCCTATCAAGAGCATCTCTAAAAGGTACCTGTCAAGCTTCTGCATGAAGATTTCCCGCGAGAGAGAACCCACCACTTCCCTCGATAAATGATGCCATTGAAGGCTGGCTTTTACTATTAAGAATTCCTTCCCAATAGCCAAACACAATCTCCCCTCTTATAGCTTAAGCCCATTACATCTGGGGCAGCAGACTAGAAATCTTTGCCCTCTTCTATGTGGCAGCCCTTCAGGTATTTGAAGAGTGCTATCATGTTCCCGTCAGACTTCTCTTCTCTAGACTAAATAGAGTTCCCTCAATTTTACCTCATAGGACTTGTTTTCCAAATCTCTGACCATCTTTGTTGCTCTTCTTTGAACCTGCTTCACTTTTGCTGTATCTTTCTTACAGTGTATAGCCAAAACTGGACACAGTGCTCCAGAAGTCTGATCAGCACAGATACAGTGAAACCACTACTGCTCGTGACGTTGTCCATCCATTCAGTGACTAGAAGCTGCTGCGTTGGTGACAGATTGTGAGGGGTCCTTGGGAATGGTGGACTCCGGGTGCCTTTGGCTCCTGAGATTGCAGCTGCCACCGCCTCCCTCAATCCAAGAATGACTTGCTTTCACACTGGAGTGGGTGTAAAGCAGATTCTGCTTCACACTCACTTGAATAACTTGCCTGGCCTTTAAAAAAAAAATTATTTTCCCCTCTTTTCTGCCCTCCAGACTTCTGTTTATACCACATACTGTCAACTTCACCTTCAGGCATGTAGACTTATATGAAGGCCATTTTTTCTAAACATACACTGAATTATAAGAAGGGGTGGAGCCTACTACTGGGCCTGGGAATTCTGTGAACTGAGTGAATTACTTATGGGACCTAGTAGTTCTGGTCTGAAAACGTAAGTTTCTGTTTCCCATGTCTGAGTTGTACTAATGTATGTTGGTGCTTATGGAGAAGACCTACACTGCATTTGTACTACAGCTTTAATTCATTTTCAATGCACTTCTATTCTCTCAGTGCATTCTGGGGATGACGACAACTGTGGTTTGTTAAGGTATATGGGAGCCATATATTGTTAAGGAATATGGGACGTAGTGATGCTGTGGGTTGAACCTGTGAGCTGCTGATTGGAAGGTTGGCAGTTCAAGACTGCGTGAAAGAGTGAGCTCCTGTCGCTTGTCCCAGCTCCTGCCAACCTAGCAGTTTGAAAGCATGTAAATGCGAGTAGATACATAGGAACTACTTCGGTGGGAAGGTAACGTGTTCCATGCACCTTGGCGTATAGTCATGCTGGCCACATGACCATGGAAACTTGTCCTCATACAAACGCCGGCTCTTTGGCTTAGAAACGGAGATTAACATGGTCCCCTACAGTCGGTCACAGCTAGACCATTTGGTTGTGGGGAAACCTTTACCTTATTGGAGCCTTAGAGCAGGGCAGCCCAACTTCTGGCAGCCGGGAGTGTGGCCACAACTCTATCATGATCTCCTGACTGTGCAAGCACAGAAGTAATTGGTGGTGATGTGATAACATCTGAGCCGCTGAAGTCACTTGGCAGGCTCAGGTGGACAGACATGGTGGTAAGTGTGGCAGGGCTTTTCAATCTCCCTTCTGCACCGTTTCAGTTTCTGGAGAAGGAAGCCAGAACGACATGGTAAGGTGGTTAAAAATCTCTGTAGGGAGTATAAATCTAAGTTTGGAGTGACTGAAAAGCCGCTGAAGAGGAAGGACGTGGGGGGGCCACGGTGGAACTTTCAGAGGCCACCAAAAAGGGCCTTGTGGGCTGCATGCAGCTCACAGGCCACATGTTGGGCCACGGTGCTTTAGAGCTACCCTTAACAAACGACAGTCTCCAGAATGCATTGGTGTAACAGAAGTGCATTGAAAGTGGATTGAAGCTGGAAATACAGACCTAGGTAGGCTGATATTGAGGTACCAAAATTTATTTTGTATTTGTTTTGTACTGTATAGTTTGTTTTGCATTGCCCAGGCCCCGTGGAAGATAGGTATGTGATTGTCATTACCTTTGTGTGGAAAAACATAGCTGTGGAAATCCATGTGATACAAATGAGAAAACTAGAAAACCTTGTCTTCAAAGCTACTTTGTACATAGCATGAAAAAGGTACATTTAGAAATGTAGTATAACTTGGAACGTAGTGCAATCGACGCAACATTGTTGCATCAACGTTATGTCATTAGCGCCGATGCAGGGGCACCAAGAGAGCACCGACGGGGAGCCATCTTTGCATGAGCCAAATTCGGCTGGTGCAAGTAAGGTTCAGGGAGGAGGGAGGGCAGGGAATGGGCATTTCTGGGTGGGAGAGGGTGGATTGTGGGTGGGCTGGCAGGCATGCCAGCCCGGGATGAGGGCAGGCCCTGGATTCGGCCATAAGGCCGGATCCAAGGCCTCATCCTGAGGCTGCGCAATTCAGGCTGCAAGGTCTCCTCGGATCTGCGCCTATTTAGCAGGCGCAGATCCAAGGAGCACACCAGGGAGGCTGGAGTCTCCCCTCTGGTAAGGGCGCAAACATGCCTTTGCCGCGGGGAGGCTCCAGCCTCCCCGATGCAGCATCAGATATGGCGCTGGCCAGCCGGCCTTGCCATTCCGGCACTGCATTGGATTGCACCCTTAGTGTGTGCCCTCTCTCACTTGGTTATCCTTTCTGAGGGAGGAGTGCCTGTTGAAATGTCTGGAAGCAAAAGTCTTGTTACTAAGCCTGAAGAGAAAAACTCATTTAATGCAACGATTTGGAACCAGATTTTATCTGCCAACTGTTGGAAAGCATGAACTTGACACCATGAATGTTCTGTAATATGAATGTACAAATTGGGTTGGGGTTTAACCATAGAGTTTATGGGTATGTGGGTGGGTATGTATGTAACCACATAGAGTATGTGGGTGAATTGATTGTGTCAAACTGCTTCTTACAGCAACTTGGTATCCTTGTTTAATTTGACTCTGTCCAACAAAGTTGTCAAAGGTGCTGCTTCCCCCAGAATGGATTATTGTGGGGCTCCAAATGTTTTATTTATCATCCTTTAGAATCCAGGATAAAGCTTGAATTTACCTTTGCTCTGGAGGAGTCTGTAGGTGCCTCCCTACAAAGTGAACCCATGTGAGTGTCACGGTGCTGCATGGATTGTAGCTGTCAATGCACATGGCCGTTCAAATGAGATCTGGCATTCACCAGTGATGTAGAGAGTCAGTTCACGATGCTGAGAAAGAAGAGATATTTGCAGCAGCGTTCTCAAAGTGTAAAAGGAGTAGTGCTTGATTTGATTTGTTAAGCTGCTGCTCCTTTGGTGAAAAACGTGAAACCAATTATTTTTACAGCCACGATGGGGAAAAATGGGGGAAGGAAATCAATGCATAAAAACAGACATTGATAGTATCAGTTTGTTTTATTACAAAATCAGCATTGTTCTGGTTACTGGTATACCAAGGATTTTAAATTAGTCAAGCAGTTCCTTAGTGCAGCACAATAATCCTATCAGAGATGTTCCACTTACTGGAGCTGTCAGTTTCCATTGAACATTTTAGCCCCTCACCTAGTGGTGCTGTAGCATCAGCTGAGATTTTGTAATGCAACAAAGCACATGCTCCCATGGCTGGCATGAAGTGTTCTCCTCATCCTGATTGAAGAATAAAGCCATATCTGCAGCTCCATTGCTAACAAAACTGTGTGGGTGGCCAAGGCTTAAACATTACCAAGGTGGGTGGAACTGGATCAGCAGCAAAAGTAGTAAGCATATGGGCAGATTTCTAATGCTGAGACCCAAAACTGGTGATGCTAGGGCTGGAGCAGATGACTAAGGCAAGGTGGAGAGCAGCAGACAAACTCCTTGTACAGAATTTCCATTTTCTATTGAGAGTACTCATAGCTGCACTTCGATGAAGGAAATATAATCAGAGAAGCACATTACAGTGGTTCATAGTCACAAACCTTTATTGGCATAATAAAATAATACCTCCAGAGTATGATTGGCCCGAACATTTGTATATAAAATTAAACAGTTTAAAATAATGGTTAAAAACACTCTTAACACCCTAAACCCTAAGAACACTCTTCTATATACGTTCTACTATTGTTTGATTTCACAATACTATATAAAAAGGCAGCCAGTTGTTTTATAAATTCCGGATTGGGTGACAGAAGAAATGGTCTTAACCAATTCCAGATGTGGAATCTGATGTCCCCTGGGAATATGAGAGTCAATATGCTTTAAGCGGGCCTCTTCGTGTAAAGGGCAATGGAGGAGCCGGTGAGCCAAGGTTTCAGTCTCACCCGAAGCACATGGACAGATTCTATCCCTGTAGGGAATCCCTCTGAACCTACCCCAAAGCACTGCAGAAGGCATAACGTTACAGCGGGCTAAAGTAAAGGCCCGCCTTTCGTTGCAGTTTACCAACCCTAAAAGATAATTCGGAACTTTGCCCATTATAACGGGCATTTGCCAAATCGGGGGGGGGGGGGCGAAGACTATGTACTGCACTCAGGAGCTCTTGAGCCTGGATGTCTAGTAATCTCTGCTTGATCAGGCGGTACACCGCCGCAAGAGGGACTGCTCCAAGGTGATCTACACTTAAACCAGTGGTGTCATTCAAATGATTTAGGAACAGGAACTCACTTTTGAGTTCAAATTCAAACGTTGAAAGAAAAAAAACCCGGAAGCAGCCACGGAGCCCATTAGGATCCGGAACGCCCGTTCTGGTCCATTCCCCCTGAATGACATCACTGACTTAAACCCATCTGGATAATTTTTTCTTCCCATATAGCAGATGGAGAAAAGGAATCCTTTTTAAGCTGATATAATAAGCCATTTCGGGAGTTGTTAAAATACAGTTTCAGCCAAAATTTCAAAGTTCTCAACCAGGCCAGTGCCTCGATTTTCATTTGGCCTAGCTCAAGGCACAAAGCCGAGTATGGCACAGAATTTGGGAGAGCTAGAATTTTTCTCAGGAAGAGAAGCACATTATTGATATGTGCTATGCTGTGCCTAACTCCTAGAGGAAATTAGGAGTTATTTCAGGAAGTAGCCTTCTCCAATAACTACAGCCATATGCATTTTCAGTATTAAGGCTTCAGGCACAATTATTTGGGAGAAATTGTCATTAGACTGATTTCCAAGTACAGATGCAATTGGACTGTAGAGAAAGAAAATGTTCGATTCACTAAATGACTGAATAGTTGGTCTTGACCAGAGACGACACATAGCCCAATCCCATAAGCTGGATCTGCTGCCGGAACTAGTGTTCGGGCAGTGGACCGCGCTTCACAGCGTTGTGAATACCACTGAAGAAAATCATGTAGCCGCATGCTTTAGACTCATCGGCAGAAATGACAGTCGCACCCCACACATGACAGCCACTGGCAGAAGGTCCGCCAACTTTGGTGGAGGTATAATAGGGCAGGGGGATGGGCAGAATGAGGTGGAACGGGGATGGCTGAGGACATGACGGAAGCAAGAAGTGGTACCAATATGAACAATTTGTGCCGGAGTATATCCTCTCCAGAGCAAGTCGCCACACCCCATTTGTCCCCTCAGACCTGCACCTTCTAAATTGCTGGCACAGGACTGAGGAGACCCATTGGCAATCAGGAAGCTTATGGAGGGGTAAGGAAAAATAGTTTTCCCTCCCAAGCTTCCTGATTCCCCACCCCCTGCACCATAGCATGCAGCACAACCTGTTTTAGCACAGCTGCATGCTATGGCAGAGAATTGGTAGAATTCAGGACCTAATGCATGATGTAGGTATTGTTGAACCAATAATAAATAGTGACCATAGCAGATTTTCTTGCTTCTAGCAGGGGCTTTGACTAGATGCCTTGAAGGCCCTTTTCAATATTCTGTGATTATATTGTGAGAAGGGCAAGGATCTATGTAATCCGTTGGTGCAACTAGAAAATTCTAAAAACTGCATGTGCATCCTTTGTGGTCAACTTTAAATACAGTAGTTCCATTTTTGAACCAAATATTTCTACCTAAAGTTATTGCACGTTACAAAAGATGTGAACTCTTGGAACTACAGGTGAATTATTTATTTATTTATTTATTTGATTTTTACCCCGCCTTTTTGCCTGGAGGCACTCAAGGCGGCATTACAATATAAAAAAAGATACAATATAAAATTAACATTAAAAAGCAATTAAAAACAATGTTAAAAACAATACAATCAACAAAAATTAAAACAAATACCATTTAAAAAACAATACGCCCAGTGGATCATACAATCAACTATAAAAATACACAAACCAGCCAGCCAGCCAGCCTGTCAACAGTTAAAAGCTTTTTGGAATAAAAAGGTCTTCAGCCCCCGCCAAAATGTAAACAAAGAGGGAGCAGTTCTCAATTCTAAGGGGAGGGTGTTCCAGAGTTGGGGGGCCACCACCGAGAAGGCCCTATTCCTGGCCGCCACCTCTCTCACTTCTCCTGGTGGTGGCACAGTCAGAAGGGCCCCCCCAGATGATCTAAGAGTACGGGTTGGATTGTATGGAAGGAGGCGGTCCCTCAAATACCCCGGACCCGAGCCGTAAAGGGCTTTAAAAGTCAAAACCAGCACCTTGAATTGGGCCTGGAACAGAACCGGCAGCCAGTGCAGTCGCCGAAGCAGCGGCTCGACAGAGTTAAACCGACGTGCCCCAGCAACCACCCGAGCCGCCGCGTTCTGTACTAGTTGTAATTTCCGGACCGTCTTCAAAGGCAGCCCCACGTAGAGCGCATTGCAATAATCTAATCTAGACGTCACTAGGGCGTGGGTCACTGTGGCCAGGTCTGCACAGCTCAGGTATGGCCACAGCTGGCGAATCAGCCGAAGCTGAGCAAAGGCTCCCCTGGCCACCACCGTCACCTGGGACTCCAGGTGTAGCTGTGAATCCAGGAGAACCCCCAAGCTGCGAACCTGCTCTTTCAGAGGAAGTGCAACCCCATTCAGAGCAGGACGATAGTCCAATACCCAAGCTGTGGATTTCCGAACCAAAAGCACCTCCGTCTTATCCGGATTTAATTTCAGCTTGTTTGCCCACATCCAGCCCCCAACCGCCTCCAGACAGCGATCCAGGACCTCAACCGCCTCCTCAGAATCAGGGGGAAAGGAGAGATAAAGTTGGGTGTCATCAGCATATTGATGGCACCCCACTCCAAACCCCCGGATGACCTCTCCCAGCGGTTTCATGTAGATGTTAAACAGCATGGGGAATAAGATTGAACCTTGCGGCACCCCAAACCTGAGAGGTCGGGGTGCCGAACAAGCATCCCCCAGCACCACCTTCTGGGATCTGTCAGCCAGAAAGGAGCGGAACCACTTCAAAACAGTGCCTCCAAGCCCCAGCCCGGCCAGCCGACCCAGAAGGACACCATGGTCGATGGTGTCGAAAGCCGCCGAGAGGTCCAGCAGGACTAACAGGGTCGCACTTCCCCTCTCCATCTCCCGGCGAAGGTCATCCACCAAGGCGACCAAGGCAGTCTCCGTCCCAAACCCCGGCCTGAAGCCAGATTGGAATGGGTCCAGATAATCCGTTTCCTCCAGTACCCTCTGAAGCTGGGACGCCACCACCCGCTCAATCACCTTGCCCAGAAATGGGATATTGGAGACTGGCCGAAAGTTGTTTAAATTTGTGGGATCCAGAGAGGGCTTCTTCAGGAGGGGGCGAACCATCGCCTGCTTCAAAGCAGGCGGGAGCACCCCCTCCCTCAGAGATGAATTCACCGCCCTCCCCGTCCACTCGGCCAGCTCTCCCCGGGCAGCTCTAATTAGCCATGCCGGGCAAGGGTCGAGCAGGCAAGCAGCAGGTCTCACACTCCAGAGAATCCTGTCCACTGGATTTTATTGGCCTGTTTGTATTATGAGGTCATGTGTTAGACAGAGATAGATTTTGGAGCTGAAAATGTTGTCCCTGTTTCAAAATATTAGAATTTGAGCTATCCAATGAAATAACTTATTTCATCGTTATTGAAATATGTTCAGGACAAGCAGAAGGAAGTGCTTCTTTCTTCACATAATGTGCAATTTATAGATTTCAGTGCCACAAGATGTGGTGAGAACTGCCAGCATAGTTCAGTTGTATGTCAGATTTGTGGAGAATAGGTCTGTCAACACCTATGAACCCTTATAGCTTAATGCAACATTCAACCACTGTGTCGTGGCACACTGGTGTGCCACAGCCTGCTGCAGATGTGCTGCAGAAGTTTGGGGAAGCGTCTTATGAGTAGGGTAATTGGGGAATGTGAGCCCTCAACCACTCTGGGTGCAAGGGAGTGGCAAGTGGATGCAAGCATCTTGTTGTCTCGTGCCTCCCTGGGGCACCTGTTGGGCCGCTGTGAGATACAGGAAGCTGGACTAGATGGGCCTTTGGCCTGATCCAGCAGGGCTCTTCTTATGTTCTTATGTTCTTAACCAGCAATGCGGTGTGCCTTGTCAATGGTCAAAACATTGATGGTGTGCCTTAACTATTTTAGCAACTTGTCAGTGTGCCATGACATGACAAAGGTTGAAAATCTCAGATTTAAGGGAATCTCCAAAGATAGTGTACTCCTGAAACACAACCGGAGACAGTGTTGCCTTCATGGCCTCCTTGTAAGTTTTCAAGAGACATCTAATTGGCCACTGTTGTTCAATACAAAGACAGAATGGTGGATTAGAGTGGATATTCCACTCTTTAGGAAGAGAGCTGTGCCCAAGAGGAGCAGTCTGGTCCACGAAAAAATATAAAGCCACAGCTGAGCTCCAGACCTTGTCAGAGCAAGCTGCCAATTTTTGAGCTTGCTGAGGTCCTGTGACATCAACTTGAATGGCTGCCTTGTGCCCCAGAGGCCTCTTGCTCCTGTTTAGGGAAGAATAGACTTTGATTGAGTAAGGAGGCTTGGCCTTTAACAGCCACACAAGAAGCAGGAATTCAAAGCCTTTCGAGTCCCTGAATCTGCAAATAGTTCTTTCATAGCACTGGCATAACTGGGAAGGTCAAGGGGTGCAACCCCCCCCCCCCCCGGTGGGTCCAGGGGGGGTGTGGGATACCGACACCCCTTCCCTTCACAGCACCCCCCATGGCACACACTTGGCAGCCTGCTCTGGCTGTCCACCCCCTTTTTAAAAAAACAGGATGAAGCTGGCTGCCAGAATCATTCAGTTTTATTAAAAAAGAAAAAGCAGGCAGGCAGCCAGAAGTGATTGCTATGATGTGATGACATCGCCACAGTTACCTTTGGGTGAGGCCTGTCAGGACTGGTCAAGGTCTGACTCAGGCCTAGAGTCTCTGTTCCCTCGTGGATGGCTGATGGCATCAGGCCAGCAAGCTATTGCACCTGTCTTGCCTACAATTAAGTCCTGATAGAAGACACCTGTGTTGAGGTGAAGACGTGCAACACTGCACGTCTGTTATGGAGCTGCAAGCTGACTCCTGATAGGGCAGCATGATCAGCCAGATAAGTACTTAAGGAAGGACTGCGTCCCAGTTCCTGTGTGGGTCTTTAACATGAGGAGGGGTGAAACGCTGTCCATTTGACTACCTGTTTATTCTGCTGGACCAACTGCTGTATCCTGTTTTGCTGCCTTG
>JAJKFI010000006.1:24326979-24370761 GCA_029204185.1 Lerista edwardsae
AAAGCCCTCAAGTCTGGGAGTGCTACACTAACCAAATCTCAACAAGGCCGGGGGTGGGCAGTCCTGGCTTCCAGGCACATAGATATCCAGGTCCACCACTGCTTCTGATAGCAATGCAGTTACTAAAAGAGTTGTGCTAATTAAAAACTGTTTACTAAAAAAAACGCTGTAAGGTCTGCAAGGCAAGCCAGGCCTTGAAACAGTGGCCTATCAAAAAGGCCTAGCCATTTCCCATTAAAACAAACCTTATGTAGGAAGGGCAAAAGCAGAGCTGAGATCACACACTCACACACACACACTCTCACACACACACTCACACACACACACACACACACACACACACACCGCCTAGACGATGGTATAATGTGAATAGAAGCAAGCCAGCCATGGAGGAGAAATAGGATCTAGGTGGCGTATACTCAAGTGTGCTATTAAAACCACAACAAGATCACCAGAGGAACAAAATGTGTACTCTCCCAAGCACACTCAAGACTGTATTTTTAGACCTTTTCCTCCATAAAATATGCATGTGCCAGAGGCGAGTATGCCACTCATGTACATTTTAAGGAGAAGTGGAGCTATTAATACAGGTTTATGTGGTTCAGATTTGCTGCTGTGTGTATTTGCACTTATATTTGGGTGTTCATGCTTGAGTAGAAAAATTCTTCTTTGTGTGTATATCATTTATCAGATAAGGAGGGCATTGATTAAGTGATCATTCAGCTCTTTTTTAGATCACTGTAGAGGATCATTTAGAATACTCGTATCGGTATTTTAATCATATGTTGATTCCTTTGCCTAGTTTTGTACTTTCATGCATGCATTAAAAATAATATAAACCAGTGATGCCTGCCATGATAAGAATAGTGGATTAATGCAAGCTCTCATTAACCCATACCAAACAATCACTCTTAAGAAATAAAAGAATTTTGATCAGCCTGTAAGTTTGGACAATCAGATGAAAATTACTATTTAAAAGGGCTGCTGGTGGTGGTGGTGGTGATGATGATGATGATGATTTCTAGGTGTTCATTTCACAATGGTTTTTGATATGCTTATTTTTCCTGGGAAGAAAACTGCAGCTACTTCGAAGTCTGTGTGGAAGCTGTTAGGATATGATGACATTTTAATGATATCAGCGGCTTATGAAGTGGAATATGTGCCCACAGTGAATAAATTAGCGAGTTGCCAGAGAAGACCATCAGAAAAAAAAAAAAAAGAAATCTGGAGGAAATCTTTTGAGAATTCCCTGGTATTTGGTATTTAAAATAAAATTGCCAAGTATTGCACCACAGAATATTAAATAAGATGAAGGCAAGGCTCATATTTCATCTACAGCAGCTACTTCATTCTGATTAGGAATGCCTTCATTTTTCTAATTCAGACTCTTCATTTTTCAAGTGAATGTATTTAATGGGTAACCTAGATATTTTTCTCTCCACAATAATTCCCATACCTATCACCTGGATGAGAAATCCACTGGCTTTGACAGAAATGGCCTGATTAATGGCGCCTAGGATTTTGGAGAAACTTGGTCCACTGTAATGAATGAATGAGATAAGCCCTTTTCAAACATTCAAAGTGTGTACAACAGATGCATGCGAGGAAAATGACGGCGGGCTATGCCCTGACCCAAACTTTTCCCTATACAAATCTAAAGAGACTCCGCACACACTGTTTTTTCTTTAGATATTTGACAATGTATGTGAGAAATGGAGCCTGAGCTGTCGCAGTGCTGGTCTCTTGGATGAACAGTTAAACTAATTTTGAACATGTATTATGGACTTAATTTCCCCCATTTTATTTCAGAAGATTATTTCAGAAAATCCCATATCTATCATAAATATACTTGAGCCATTCAGACCTGGCCACAGTAGTCCATACACTTGTAACTTCAAGACTGGCCTACTGTAACTCGCGGTATGTGGGGCTATCCTCAAGGATGGTTCAGAAACTGCAGTTAGTGCAAAATGCAGCAGACGGTATGGTTACAGGGGTTAGACGGTTTGACTCAGGGCACAATTCTAACCTGGCACAGTTAGGCCTTCAAAGTCTGGCCAGCACAAGGGATGTATGTATGTAATGTATGTTCGGACCACTCTCGGAGTCAGAGAGGCTAGTACACAGACATGCGCCATCCTCCCTGACTCTGAGGGCGCAATCCTATACTGCGCTGGAATGGCGAGGCTGGCTGCCAATGCCATATCCTAGCACAGTATAGGTGAGGCTGGAGCTTCCCCGTGGCAAGGGAACGTGTGCTCCCTTACCGTAGAGAAGATTCCAGCCTCTCCTATGTGCTCCTCGGATCTGTGCCTACTAAAGAGCGGGCACAGATCCAAGGAGACTGTGCAGCTAGAATTGGGGCTTCGCAGACGGGCTTAGGATGTGGCCGTATGGCCACCTTCCGAGCCCGCCCACATCCCAACCAAGTCCCGCTGCCGCCTCTCTCCCTCCCATCCCTGTGCCACCTCAGCACGGAGCCTCCCTCGCACCAACCGGCTTCGGTCAGCGCAAGAGAGGCTCAGCGCAGGCACAGTAGGGCAAGCGCTGCCTGCAGCGCTGGTCCTGTTGCTTGAGTGCTGACGCGGGGGTGCAGACTGGCACCCCCGCGTCGGCACTCCACCCCTTGCGTCAACACTATGACCTAGCATCGACACAAAGGGTGCAATAAGATTGCGCTGCCCAAGTGGTCCAAACTTGCTTCATGATGGCCCTTGAGCCATCCAAACTTTGCTGGCCTAACTGTGCCAGTCTACCTCCAGGTTAGGATTGCACTCTTAGTTGGACCACCACTTCAGCAGCTACACTGGCTATCTTATTCATTTCTGGTCTCAACACAAGCTGATGGTATTGACCTTTCAAACCTGCCATGACTTGGGTCCAAGCTACATAAAAGACCGCCTTCTCCCATACATTCCAGCCCACTCTCTTAGGGTCATCTAAAGGGGTGTTCCTTTAAGTGCCATCTCAATCCCAAGTTAAAGGGATACTGGCATGGGGATGAACCTTCTCTGCAGTGGCGCCACAAATATGAAATTCCTTCCCAGAGGAATGAAGAACTACCCCCTCCCTTATACCTGTTGTGTATGGCATTTGGACGATAGCTGGATTTGCCCTCTGCGCCTCTGGAATAGCAGCAGCTTGACTGATCCCTCAAAAAGTTTTGCTTCTCCCTAATGGCCTAACAAGATGTTTGGGTCTTGCCCAGTTTTAAATTTTTGTGTCTGTGTCTTAATGCTAAAGTTAATGTTTTAATGCTTTTGTTTTGGATGTTTTTAGTTATTGTTATTTTATATTGTACTTTCACTATGTAGCTTTGTAAGCCACCTTGGGAATTTGCTTCAGCAAGGGAAAGGCGGGATATAAATTCTTCTTCTGCTTATAAAGATGATGATGACGATGATGATGATGATGCATGTGGATGTGACCTTTGTCACTAGTTTTCCTGCATTCAGAAACTGAAATGAGTGAAAATGATATATGAATTCTCTTCTTAGTTAAGGATTATAGGGAAGCGTCTTATACGGTCTGGCCAGTGTAGCTCAATATGATTGGCAGTTCTTCTACAGCATTTCTGAAATGATCGGTTAGGACCACTTGGTGGGTCGTGAGCCAATTTCTGGTGGGTTCCACAGAGCCTCCAGAAAGATCAGGTGGAAAGATCAGATAGCTAATTGCCTAACAGCACAATCCTACCCTATGTCGGAGCAGGTCTGTTGGCAGGCCTGCACTGTATCCTAACACAGGTTAGGCAGTGGCTGGAGCCTACCACGGGGCAAAGAGATAATTTCCCCTTACCCTGGGTAAGCCCCAGCAAGCTCAATGGGGCTGCTTGGACCATCACCTGCTAAATGTCAGGCACAAGTCCGAGTGGCCCCATGTGCTTTATTGTTTCCTAAGGGCATCTACACCCACAAAATGTCCAAATCCTTAAACTGTGGGGCAGGGGCCAAATCCACTGAAATTCATGCCTACTCAGTAGTATGCATTTTATGAACAGCAAATGAAAAAATTGAATTAGTTTCTCTGCAAGTAAATAATTTGTATTCTAATATTTATGTGCATTTTTAAAAAAATTTAGGGTCCCTTTGTAACATACACTACAGGCTCCCCACTTGTTTAATCTGGCTCTGCCTAGGAGATAAAAGGAAGGAAGTTCTTTGGGGCAGACACATATGAAAGAAGGGAACGTGCTGATATTAGGTGGAGAGCTAAACTTTGTGGTGGACAGGAGAGTGTCAATATGGGAGCATCAATAACAACTGGTTAAGATATGATTCATATAAAAATGTTTGTTTGCATGCCTAGGTCTCAAGCCAACGAACAACTCAAACATTCTTTGCGCTGTGTTTATTGGCAGAGATACTATTGGCACATATATCCAACAGGGCCAGCCTTAAGCCAGTGTGACCAATGCCATCACATTGGGCCCCGCACTTTGGGGGGGGGGGGGCTGCACCAACACAATGGGTATATTGCCTGCTGCTGCAGCTGGGATCTCTATGAACTGTAGGTCAGTGGGGCGAGCAGAGCAGCCTTACTTGGGCCCTCCCACCAGCCCTTGCCTCCAAACCACCCAAAATAGATCTCCTGGAAGAAGTTGGCTGTGATGTCATCATGTTACTACCAACTATTCCAGGTGCCCCATACGGCACCACAAGCACTTTTCTTGGTGAACAGGGGGGGAGGGCCCTGTGGGGAGGATGGGGTCCCATGTGTGCTTTTTGTTGGGGCATTTGCAGATGAGAAGTGACAGGTGAGAGGGAGATTTTAACCCTTTTCTAGCCCACCTATTCTTGCAGTTTTTGCCTCCAGCTTTTTTTTTTACTCATCCCCTGAGGACTCCAGAATTACAATTAAGCCCAACTAGTTGCAGAGAACAATTGGTGGGTGGGGGAAGAATTAAGCAGCCTTTCCCAAAATCTCTCACACACCCCACTCGCTAGATTGATGATTATCGAGCACATTTGGGAAACACATTGCCAAGGTAACATGTAGTTCTTCACTTAGCAGAACTCCTGGGAGCTTCAACTGTACTGCGGATCTTATTTTAGCAGGCCGATATATTTAAAAAAAAAATTTCCTTGAGTATCAGAGGAAAGAAAATGCAGACAGTAAAGAATGTGAGGCTATGTGTGGGAGGGAGATTTTAGTTCTGTCAGCCTTGACAGAATTCCTTTATAAAATCTAGCATTGCCATTAAAGATGAACCTCCAGCTTGTCCGCATGCAGAGAGAGAGAGAGAGAGAGAGAGAGAGAGAGAGAGAGAGAGAGATATGATTTGCATTCCCAAATGAGATTCATATATTTTAGTTCTGCTCAATTGTTCTGATTTTTTTCTCATCCATAATAAGTGCACCTTTGATTAGAAGTCTCACTTTAAGTAAGACTGTCCAACATGCTACATTTTGAAAACTCCCTCAAAGGACTTTTATCTCAACTGCATTTTGAGTAGAAAATCCTGCTAATTATTGCCACTTCCAGCGGAACAGGCATCTTTCAGTGATGGGTCCGCAAACAAGAGACTAACATGGGTGTCACTGCAAGATATTCTAACACGTATGACTAATGGTGCAAATGTAATTTAAGATGCCCATACAAGATGACATTTTACTCAGGCACAAAGCAGTCACTATTTGCTAATTGCAACTAGCAGGTTATTTGAATGCTGATGTTTTTAATTAGAGCTTATGCACTGAGCAATTTCTTTGGATTTAAAAATGAATGGCTCAGTCCTTTGAAAGACAGGCACTGGCCTCTAGTGGGGAAAAGGCGCTATAGCACCAGCTTGAAAACCCAGAGCACTACACTAATTAGAGAAATAGCACTGATGTTGTCACTGTTGATGCTATTGGCTGTCTTCAAGTGAATACCCTCTGATACTGCAAGGTCCTCCTCACATTCTGTTCACTTTGAAGCTGAAGCTACATAACAAGGAAGTCTCCCATTGTAGATAGTGGAGAGTTGATTTTTTTTTAAGAAATGTTTTTATTGGGTTTTTTCTTTTTTGCAATAACATAGAAAGGTGAAAATTAAAATGACACAGCGAACTAGCCTTCAAAGAAGGATTTGATCAATTAAAAAGCATAAGGGATGAAAGTGCACACCATGTAACAATTAATTACCCATATCCTTCCATAGAGACAAATGGTGGTGCATGATCAATGCCTCTTTATTTATGTAAGAAAAAAGGAAAAACAGACATAAGAAGTATCAAGTTTAGCATAACCCTTAGACAAGCAGATTGTGGCTAAGCTTCTTCACTACAGATGAACTTAACGTGTTGTTGTTTTGTATCAAGAATTCGGTGAAAAGGACACAATATCCAACTGGTGTGATCCCACTAGCAGCACCTAACAAAAAGACAACTAGATTTTGGAGTAGTACATTAGGATGTATTTCATTTAAAAAAACAAGAAATCAAGCTTAGGATTCGCAGGAACATGAACCACACAATCCTAGGCATCTCAATGAAAACATTCCAACAAAAAATGAACAACTTTGCTGCAACACCACCACATTTGGTATTCTAAGAATTCTGCCTATTATTATAAATGAATTTAAGTGGGTACAGCTATCAGTAGTGGATGCAATTCAGGGCATTTACCTTGACAGGAGCAGAAATTGATTATCAGCCCAATTCAGTATAAACCCCTCACTGATACAGCTGCACCACTGGAGCAAGTAATGCATCTTGCAGGGGAGGTAGTCCTGGGGGTCTCTTCCAGGTAAGGGAACATTTGTTCCATTGCCCAAGAGCAAATCTTCATTGCCCTGCTGGATCTACTTGGACCTGCACCAGCTATTTTGCTGGCACAATACTGAGTGGACCTGGGAAGGCAGATTGTCCAGGATGGGGGAATAGGATATTGTTGGGCTTCTGCTGCCAATACCACCTCCTTCCTGTCCTTAACACCTGCCTGATCTCTGACCTATTCCTCCTCTCCCAGACCAGTTCTGTCCACTCTGTCAAATGCAGAGATGGTAACTGGGCAATGAACTGATTTGGCCTGCTAAAGTATACTGAGCACTATACATATGGAATCAATGATATGGCAGCCGGGAATAACTTCCATGTAGTTAGAGTGTACATAAGGCTCAACATACAAGGCTACCATAATTACCAAAAGAAAACTGTGCATCATGGTTAAGCAATGATGTAGGCGATGACTACAATGTGAAGAAGTGTCTCCTCATGCCAGTTTCTCAAAGGCTCTATTGAACACATGTAGATCATGGGTGAACCATATGTCCCCATGTGCATTCATTATCCCCACTATTGAGTACCTGAATGAGACTTCAGTTCTCTTCCTTGGCTAGCTCTGCAGATATTTAAGGCTTGATATCAATGTATTATAAGGGTAAGAATAAATCATTGATGACACATTTCTTCAGAATTTTCATGTTTGAGAATGTTTTTAGAGGTCTCTTTTTACATGATGATCTAAAGAGAGAGAGAACCAGTGGTGTCATCCTGGCGGAACGGCCCGGTATGCCGTTCCGCCAGTTCCGCGGATGGGCCCGGGCCACGCTGCCTCTCCCGAGGACGGGCGAGCTGCTCCTGGGCCCGCCTGCCCTCCCTCGCGTCCCAAATCGCTCTGAAATGGAGCGATTCGAGGCGCAGGGAGGTGTGGCTGCCCTCCGCCATAGGGGCAGAGGGCTGCCAATCATCCGGGCGTTCCGGTTCCTGGCGCGCCTGGATGACATCTCTGGAGAGAACCATATGCAGGACTTGGATGATCTGCCTGGCATTCTAAAATTAACAGGCACTGTACAAAAAGTTCAAACAATTAAGTCCTATCTACTACTACTACTACTACTACTACTAGGATTTATATACCGCCTTTCTTAGGTCACCAGATTTCTCTAGTGACTATAACTCAAGGCGGTTTACATGGGCAGACTTTATTCAGAAACCCGAAGGTTTTTACAATTTATACAGAAATGTTCTATCTTTCAAGAACTACACACATACAGTTGGATCTTTCTGGATTTAGTCCTTCTTTCTGGCCACCTGTTTCTACAGGTCCTTAACAATATTGTTATTTTATATGTGGGTGCTGTTGCAGAAGAGGGTGAAAGTACATGCATAGGTAAAACGAACCAGATGTTCTTGACTGAAAAGTGTCAAATTTTTGCCAATTAACATCTTTTCTTAAGAACTGCTAATAGTGTGAGAGAGAAGCCAACGCAAATGAAATCAATAGATGTGCTTGTGAGTAAACATGGTCAGGTTTATAGCCCAATCCAGAGGCGCTTATCACCAGCAGTACATGTGTACCGCTGGCTAAAAGTGTCGCAAACGTGCTGTAAAGCACGTTCGCAACACAGCACAAACAGCCACTACTCGTGCTGGGATGGCTCTAATTAGCTCCCGGCCTCAGTTCTAGCAGCACAGGCCAACAGTAAGGAGATTTTTTGGGGGGGGCAGCGGGGAGTGGGCAAAACTGGGCTGGAGGGAGATCAGGCCCACGGGGACAGAGGGGATGGTGGCTGCTTCTGCTGCTGCCTCCTGAATGGAGGCATCTCCTATGGAGATGGGTGGCCCAACACAGGCCTCCTCGATTCTGCACCCATTCAAACATGCTGCCTGCTGCAGTCTCCTTGGGGGAAGGGAGCAAATGCTCCTCTTTCCCTGAGGAGACTTCTAGCAGTATCCTGGCAGAGCCAGGATCCATCGGTTGCCATTTCTGTGCCGCTGGTGCCGCAGGTGATGCTAGGCTCAGGATTGGGTTGTAGTCTGCAAGAAACAAGCATTTGTCCTAAATCAAGCCAGCGATTTCTTTGGCTGTTAGCTCAAAGAAACTAACAAGGTCATCAGTAACGGTGGTACTAGTACGTTGTCACAAAGATCCTGCCTGAGCGACCTGCTACCGACCTTCCCAATGGTTTATTGTTCAGCTCAGCCAGGCTGGAAAGTATAGATTATACAGCAGCCGCAGCCACAGTATTAATTTATAGCAGAACACCTGGCGTATTAATGGCCCTTGCTCATCAGTAATCTGTACAGTATTGCTGGGTGATGGTGGTTCTCTAGCAATTTATTTTCCATATGTAAATATTTAATGTTGAACAGAAACTTTGAATTCTGTGTTTCAAAATAGGTCTGAATATTTTATGGAGGGGAAATCCCTAAGAATTGAATAAGAAGGGAGCCCTCATTTTTTAGAGGTTTGCTTTTCCGATTCAAGGAGGCCTATTTTTAAAAGACATGCAACATCCACAAGTTAACATAGATGGTTGATGGGAACCTCTGATTGCAAAAATCATGTCCGTCAATGGCTTTGTGCTGCTCTTATGGCTCAGTTCCTCCCATGAGTTGATGATTTCAGGGTCACTTGGCCTGCAGCCAAACTAGCTCAGACTGTACACTCATTAGGTCCCAAAAGCTGAAAGAGGCTGGGCTGAGAAAGATGTCCAGGGGGATGCAGCAAGGCTGCTGGCATGGTGCAAGGAGAGGTGGCTTTCTTCCTTCTGAGGCATGCTGATTACCAAGGTGAGCTCCATCTGCTAAAGGCTACATTTGTGGTCATGTCAATCATTCCACTGAGGCAAATCCGGGTCTGTCACCAACTCTACACTGTACACCAACTCAGGAGCTGCTGCCAATCACGGCACCCTAATGATTGTACCTATATGATGCATGCCACTCACATCCTTGTCACATTCACATTTTGGTGTACACTTAAACCTGTCTTAGGCGTATACCTAAGAAATGTAATGTGCATAGATGCTCAGAATATAGCAACTAATGGGTTCTTTGCAAAGAGTGGAAATCATTCATTTCCTCATTAAATTTTAGTTTTAATGGATTAGAGTACATTCAACCAGCCAGCTGTAAGGTCCTTCTTAAGGTGTACAAAAAGAATGGACATTGTTATTGTTGTTATTGTTGTTGTCCAGACTCATGAGATCAGCAGGTGAATGAAAGCATATTGAGTTGGCTCCAAGACCGAAGTAGTGTAAACCATGCTTTGACTGTGGGATCAAGCCACCTATCCTGAAGTGAAAATAATCTATTGCATAGCAAGTGTTTTTGACTTGACTCTATAAATACAGAACAATGATCAGTGGAACCTCGTCAACAGAGTTCCCTAGTTATAATTTCAAAAACAGTAGCCGCTTCACTGAGCCAAGGCAAATCAGAGCAGGTTACAGAAATTAACCAAAAGATGCCAAAAGAAATTAGGCAGGGTCCTGAGTGGAGCAAGGATGAATGTGGCCAATCTAGGATGGAACATGGGAACATGGTAGACCAGGGGCACAGCCAATCCTGGTTATCTGCCAGGACATATTTTTCCTCCCATTAGGATCCCTGGGTATGAAGAGAAAAAGGATAGCCTATCATTAAGCTAATCTTTCATTTAGAATGCTTTCTCTGAGACATAAATTGCCCAGTTTGGTCTGGAATGCTGTGAACTGGACAAATAAACATCTGTAAAGTGATGCTCCTCTTATATTTCAGAGCAAGAGAGCAACTGCCCGACTCGATTCTGCATAGCATCTTTTCTCCTAGCTGTTTGCTGGTGTTTCTTTGGCACCTTATTTAGATTGTGAGCCTTTTTCAGGACAAGGAACCATTTATTTCTTTGGAAACCACAAACCACTTTCTGAACTTTTATTTTGGTTGAAAATGATATATCAGTATTCGTAAGAATAACATTCCCTCTTCTGATATCTTGCATGCAGGGTTTTGTTTTGTTTTTTGCTCCCATCTTGAAACATTTAAAATATGAATAATTACTTCCAATATAGTATTTTATTCTTTGGTGATGCATCTTCTTGCCTTGGATTTTTTCCATTCTTATTTGCTGCAGCCACTGATTTTCAGTATTGGCAAGGCAAGAGTCAAGACACCTTATCCCTGGTAGGCCACCTGCCCAAATCAGGACCTTACTGGGCCAGGCTGGGCTGCCATGGGTTGGCTTGAACCACAAACAGGCTTAAAACCAACCCTGCAGAGTAGACTCCTACAACCCTTACTGCCAGTGCTCAGGCTAGGAAAACCAGAGGCCTTTAGCAGTTTCATAGAGGAGAAAAAAAATCCTCAAACCCAATAATTTCTTGCCCGCTTGGCACTGGCAGGAAACACAGTAGATTAATTCATGGCCCGTACTGTATTTAGTTGAACCGGGCTGCCCTAAGATTCTGGCCAAAGCCCAAAGTTTCCCAAAAGCCCTGGAATGATGATGCAATTTGTCTGAGAGTGACCATCTCCTCCTCCCTTCAGGTAACTCACAGTTGGGGCCAATTTTTTATTATAATTTTTTATTATGGTCAGCAGTACAGGTGTTTCCCCTGGGAATATTTCCAGTCAGCCTCTATTCTTCTCATGGCCCTGAGAGACATAGGCTGTTTTCTCCTGTTGAAGCCCCGAGTGTTTCAAAATTGAATTTTGGACTCAAAATGGAACTTGCAATGTTTTCACATGCAAGTCATCACATGATAGGTTGTTGCATGGTGTGATCAGTTGCTGTAATGGACAAGTAGAGACAAAAATGAGCTTTGAGTGACTGCCAGTCATCTCGTCGTATAAAGAAGTATCTTGGAGTAACTTTATTAAATCATCTTGGTTTTGCAATTGTAGAATCCTGTGCATGAATTATTTTGCTATATGTGGAAAATCAATGTGATGACATAATGAATCTGCTTGAAAGCATCTCTTATGCAATGAATAGTCTATTAGGCATTATTCTTTTGTAACACATTGGACTGTGGTTTATTTTGTTTTGTCTTTTTCCCAGAAGCTCAGTCCTGACAATAGTTGGGTCAAAAATTGCTTCTATAGTGTGAGTTTAAAGGTCAGCTTTTCAGGTTTGCATGAGGAAGCACTACTTAGCCAGTGATATTAAATTGAAACACTTTTGCATTTTGTAATGATGTCCTTTATGAATTCTCTTCAACAGGCCATTCTGCCAACCTAACCTGCCGAGCATTCTTCGGATACAGCGGAGAAGTCAGCCCTTTAATGTACTGGATGAAAGGCGAGAAGTTTATTGAGGATTTAGATGAAAGTAGAGTTTGGGAAAGTGATATTAGGTAAAAAGTGGACATTGTGTACATTTTTCAAGGACAAATCTCTGTGATAAAATAAATAAAAGTTTTATTTTTAAAGTTGCTCAAATTTTTGTTCTGTTCCTGAAAGCAGATGAAGTTGAATCACGTATTATTTATGGTCATATAAAAAAGTTGAATCTCGTATGAATGTTGTTATTCTAATTATTTATTTGTGTACCGAAAAAACTCTGACATATATCAGAGTTTATATATAACATATGATATGATATAAATTAGAATTTATATATGTGCCAAATTTATTATGCTATAATTCATACAGATACAATAATTCACATATAAAATACATAGGGTGTACACAGAAGCAGTTGCTTGACCCAGGCAGGCAGGCAGACAGACAGACACTGGCCAAGTGTTTGAAATGTTCTTCATTGGTGTCTACACACCACTGACACCATTGACAAAGTGATCTGCAGAAATTCACCAACATGTGTGCTGGGATCAGTGGCGTTATTCACCCGGTACGCTGGGTGGGACTTACCTTTGAGCGGCAGTCCGCCCATTGCGTCACACCGCGTTCCGCCGCTTTCCCGCCCGCCCTGGTGATGTGCCAGCCTATGTTCTAGCTCAGCACTCTCCTCCCCTCCACATTTTGTCTTCCTCTCTGTCTTCCTTTCAGAGACTACATTATTTTACCCCAAGTAAGCCGTCATTTTACCCTGTAAAGCTTTATGTCTCCTGGATTTGATGAACAGTTGGTATAGGCCATTTCTTTTTTTAAAGTTCTCCCAAAGCCATTCACCTCCTAGACACTTCTACACCTTTAAAACTTTAAAAGAGATGGTCAAGTAAACAGCTTTGGTTTGACCATTTTGTATTTGGAGGACCCTGAAGTGTTTTCCTTTTTCTTTGTTGAGCAGGGATTATGACAGTGTAAAGAAATGTCTTATTTACTCTACTGCTTGAAATTGCTAAGTAAAACCTAGGAATAAGAATGGGTGACCTCCACTGGTATTTTATGTCAAAGTGTTTGTTTTCATACTCTGTTGGTGTAGCTGAATATTAGCAATGAAACAAATATCTGTCTTTTGGGTTATGCATGTGCAGATATCAAGGAAGAATTTTTCTTTCTTTCTAAGAAAGCCATTCTCTGTTTTATTGCATTGGCAAATAAATATGGAAAGAGGTTTGTGTCTTTAGGATTAAAACTAAGAGATACTCATTTTCCAAAAATCTGTTCTATGTGCTATATTTGAGGAATGCTTAAAAAACTGTTAGAAAGAGCATGTAAACTTTTTGCCAACATTTCCCCCCTGATATATTATCAGAATTTGCTTAAGAACATGAAATTAACTGCAGCTCTTATTAGTATCTACAAAGCCACACATCCTCATTAACAGTGACGAAAAGGGCATTATATAATGTAATTAAGATTGCATCAAACAGCCAAATTTGGAGCCATAGTATTTTGATTTGAGAGAAACATCACATCAGGATAATCTTATAATTTGATGTGGACTAAACATTACCTATTCATTACCTATGAATAATTTGATTTTTCTTTCCCAGAGTTCTTAAGGAGCATCTTGGAGAACAGGAAGTTTCCATCTCATTAATTCTCGATTCAGTGGAAGAAGGAGACCTCGGAAATTACTCATGCTATGTTGAAAATGGATATGGTCGCAGGCATGCCACTGTTATTTTACTGAAACGGGGTAAATATATTTTAAATGATGTACTGATGGACCAATGATGTAGTGCAAGTCTGTTTTATATAACTATCTTCTGATGTCTTCCTTAACTTTCTAGTCCTAGGTACACTGGGAGGAAAATATTAATTAGTCTTTCTCTCTGTTTTGGAAAGATTTTTTTCAGAAATAAAAAATAGAAGACCATCATTAAATATGGCTGCCCGTTGAAGAAATAGAGTTAAATACTTTTTAATAATACTTTTTAATAATGTTTATATAAAAGATGCTTTTAAAAGCTGGTGAGCATAGGAACTAATAAAAATTTACTAGGACTAGCTTGGCAAGAAGCTATTGGTAATAGAAGTTTAATCATTTTCTGTAAGAAATAAGTTTAATAATAAAAAAGCAATTGGTTCAAAACCTATCGGAGAAAAAAAACAGTGAGGAAACGTGCTGTGCATCCGGATGAATTTCAGCTTGCAGAGGTTTTGTTCTGAAAGTTAGGCTTAAAACTTGCAGGGTTTATGAAAAAAATCAAGGTTTTTCCATTCAGTATTTATTACAATTTTGAAACGGGAAGCTAACATATTCGCAGCTAAGTCCTTTATTCTTGGGCTGCCATTTCTGTTTAGCAGACAAGTGGCAGACTATGTACTCCTTGGCATAATGGCATGAAAGAGGTACGATGTACCAATCTGTTAGTTCAAATGCAGCCATGCCCTTTCTATGGAAATACCTTTACTGGTGTGTTATGTGTAAGCAATGAATAGAGGCAGCTCTAAGGACTTGGTGTGACATGGGACCACTTTGGTCTGTTAGTCACCATCTAGTAGTGGCAGATGGTGAAGATCACAGAACTCTTCTGATCACTATTTACTACTCCTATACATTATGATCATTGCAATAATGATCATTGCTGGCCATGTGATGGCCTTAGGAAAACCTGCCTTCTTTGGCTCCTATTCTGGAAAAGCTAGTCATATGGACTATATGTGCCCTTTCCTGCATTAGCAGTGCAGCCACTGGTTGCTTGAACAGGCTATGTGACACTCTAGGTAGTGTTCCCTGTAAACTGCCTGGCTGTGTAGCTGAACAGCTCAAAGTTGAGCTCTGCATAGCTTAGAGCTCGGCTGAATTGGAAGTTGGCACTGACATATGATGGCCATACTGGAAGATGTTGCCACATCACCATGCAGTAACTGAAGGAGTCTTTGTAGCAATGCAGACCCTAGGGAGAATGTGAACTATGTGAACATGTTATATCCAATGCAACATTAGAAACTATACCAGCTTGGGTTTTTTTAGGATTTAGTCCAGAGAAGACAGTACCTTATAACATTGACATCTAATTCTGTTTAGTGCTCAGTTTCCAGACTTTTTAAGCACATAATGTATTGCTATATTGATTTTCTTACAGTGTCCCTTAATTCTTACAAGCATCACATGAACAAATGTTTCATAAAGAGCTTCACTGTGGCCATTCCACCACCATCACCTCCATCCATTCCTTTCTTTTATATCCATTTTTAATCTGTGAGCATCTTTTCACCATTCTTCATCAATTTTCTTCCTGACCTGGCAAGAACTTTGCCAAATTTGCAATCTGTCTCAACTTGCCCTGTTTGGGTTTTTTTAAAAAAGAAAAATGAAGTATGAAATTACTCTTAGAGCGCAATCCTAAGCCAGAGTTAGGCCAGCACAGTTAGACCAGCAAAGTTTGTCTGCTACAAGGGACATCATGAAGTATGTTTGGACCACTCTCGGAGTAAGAGAGGCCAATACACAAACATGCGCTATCCTCCCTGACTCCAAGAGTGGTCCAAACGTGCTTAATAGTGTCCCTTGTGCCAGCCAAACTTTGATGGCCTAACTGTGTTGGCCTGTATCCAGGTTAGGATTGCGCCCTTAAGCTGCGAAAGAATACAAGAGCAAATAACATCAGAGGTTGTCTTACAGCAAAATCCTATCAGTGTTTGGCCTGTACTGTGGAGTCCTTTACAACAGTGGAAGTGACTCCCACTCTTGTAAAATGGCTGCAGACAGCACAAGGCGCTCCATTGGCAGCCACTTTGCACGCACTGCTGTAAGGTGCGGCAGCACTGCAACTGCATGGCCAAACTCTGCCGCGCCTATTGGAACAGGTAAGGCAGCGGTGGAGGTTGGGTGTGCATGGAACGAAGGCAGGCAGGTGGCAAAACTGAGTGGGGGGAGAATGGGGAAGAGTGGCAGTGGTCCTTTCTTCTCCTTGGACTTGTACCAGCTGCAGAACTTCTGCAGGTCCAAGGAGAGCCATTGGCAAGTGGGAGGCTTATGAAGTGGTTTCTCCTCCCAAGCCTCCCAATCCCCCCTACCAGTCTGGATACACCACATGCCTTTTTGGCACAGCGGCATTGGCAGGAAGAAAGGATAGGATTGGTCTTTTTAGTGTATTGGGCTTTTTCGCCCAGTAGCACTATAAATAGTGAATCAGCATCGCATCATGGACAAGGCTATGCATCCAAATGCTTATTTTATAAAATTCCACATATTCAGAATCGGGTGTATCAGTTGACCCTAATGCCAATTAAAACTTGCATTGGCTAGAATGGTACTCACACTACAGATATGAAAATTCTCTGTGCGGGCTTCAGCCTCATCATGTTGATGGGATTAAGCTGTGCAACGTCATTTGCCTGCTTCTGTTCATTGCAATACCAATTGCCATCGGTATTGAAGGACAACTAGATTATAGCAAGTGGTCTTCCAGGGATATGACTGATCTGAAAGGCTGGGAAATTTATTTAAAAGTCTTAGCCTATAGCAAAAAGTTAGAAATAGGAGAAGGGGGCTGTCAAGGAAAAAAATAGCAGAGGATTTGAATTGAGAAAGTTACTTGATTGTGTCTGTAAGATATGAAACGTACCTGATGCATGCATTCAGCATACTTTGCATTTTGACAACTTTTTCAGTAAGATGAGAAATTAGCCGTGACAGATTAAAAAAAAACTCTAGCAAGTCTCTCAGACTTCTTAGCTAAAAAAAACTCTGCATCGCTACTAGGCTCCTCTTTCTCACCATGGCAACATTTTTAATAAGATTTCCTTGCTTAGACCTACATCTTGGCTATGCAAGCAGTGTGCGGTGTCACACATGTTAATGTGGAATTATTTGGTTATTATACACCATTACTGTTTATGGTCTTGTCAATGCGGTTATTGTTATTTTAGAACTCTGCAATACCAGAACAAATCCAAAAGACAACGTCACATGGAGCTGTTTTAGTCATTCGTATTCAAAAAGGAATGACATTTCCAGTCTTAATTGATGTATCCATTTATGTGCTTTAAATTTTCACCCAAATCACGCTATCAAGCTGGCTTACAAATATAACACCACGCTAAACAGCCAACAAAAAAGTCTTAAAGCTCGGCTTGGAGAAAATAGAAAAGGGTTTTTTTTAAAATAAATAAATCGCAATCCAACATAAGAGTTCTGTGATCTTTTAAGATCAAATTTTAAGGCTAAGAGAGCACTGGCCTGGCAGGTTTGCCTGGGGAGAGAGTTCTGTGGCAAGGGCATCACCCCTGAGAAAGACCTACTTCTGGTGCCCATCAATTTGCCCTCAAATGGCAATGGTACTCAGAACAGGGCTATCTTCACAGCATGCCTGCATTGTTTATGCCCAGCACAATTTGTGGCTGCCTGCCAGCAGTAGAAAGCTAAACACAGCAGATGGCTATGATGCCACATCCAAGTGGAAATTGCGACTCAGAAGCGGATGGAGCTTCTTGGAGAGAGCAGGAAGAGTTGCACGGGAGCAGAATGACCTCCTCTCAATGAGGGTGGGGGAAAATGTGCCAGCATCTTTGTAAAGAAACAAATGAGCCATCAGGATAAGGCATTTCTCAAAGGTGTAAGTTAAGCTGAATTTCAAGTCCATAGTAAAACTGAAATAGTATCTGTAGGTAAGTCTCCTTCCTCACTAAAGGACTGGACTATGGGTGTGTTCGTTCCTTCGCATTATCAGAAGCTGAGAATGAACAGAACACTGTTGCAGAAAGAAACTGGTCACAATTGCCCTCCCATGCTTGTTTGGTTCCCCAGATACCTGAATTGGACCAGTTTCTCTCTAGCCTGGCTTAGACACCCCTAAGAAGCTCACAAGCAGGATGCAAGGGAACTAGCCATCCCTGAGCTTTTGTGCTCAGCATCCGAGAATCAGAGATGTGCTGTACCACCTTTCCTTTTAAACTTTTCAATGCCTAAGAGCCATTCATATACCTAGGGGTCTAATGAATGAAAAGCTATGTAAGTCAGAGGCCATCAGCACATCTTGTAGCAATTAATTCCATAAATTAGTATGCCTTGAAATAATTAATGTTTCCTTTTATTTGCCCTGAATTTATCTCCATTTTACTGGAGAATTCTAGTGTCTTGCTCCACACCAGGCCTACATCTTCTGCAGACATCATCATCATCATCATCGTCATCATCCATATCGCTATTTATATACCGCCTTTCTTGGTCATTAGATTGCTCTTTTGACTTTAATTCAAGGCAGTTTACATAGGCAGGCTTTTCTAACCTCAAGGGGTTTTACAAATCACAAAGAGGTTCTATCTTTCAAGAACTACTACATTCAAGTGACATTTTCATAGTCCAGTCTTTCTTTCTGTCTGCACAATCGTCTTCCTGCTGGCTGATAAACGGTTTCTTTGCTCTCACCAAAGAAACAGCTGGCCCAGCACAACTCCTCTCTCACAGGCAGCTGGAGACAGCTCAGATCTTATCAGTTGCATTTTCAAGGTCTGCTGCTCACGGAAACTTCCGGTGCTCTCAAACCTTCGGATCTTCTTCAGGTTTAGCAGCGGTTTTTACCCTCTTGACTAGACCTTCTGCCCCCCTCAATGCACAGGGAACATACAGTAAGCAGCTTTAGCTATTTCACCCTGCCCTCCGTGCAGAGACCAACACTGACAGTAGGAAGTGTTCCTGAAATGTACTCCATGTTTTAATCACGGGAAGCTTCCCATCTGCCTCCAGTATGGACTGCAGGAAGGTGGAAGGGTGCATGCTTGTCATCCGTGGGGGTCAGGGCCAGACAGAGGGAAGGTCTGCATAAAGCACTACACAACTTGTGATCCTACAAGTCACTTGTCAGCTAATTAGCCATAGATCATTGTCCTGACCTCTTCCATGCCATGCATAATTTTACAAACGTATCCTATCTGCCCTTATTTGTCTGTTCAAAACGAAAGTCCCAAATACTTCAACCTTTCCACATTGAGAAAATAGTTAACTACTTGTTGACTTGTGTTTTACTCTTCATACTTTCTCCAACCTTTGTAATTTTGCTTTTAAGATAGGTTAAGCATAATTATTTTATATCTGAAGTTTTAATTATTTTTACTATAATAATTATTTTTAAATGTGAATCAGCAGAGGTTTCTATTTTGACACAGTGCTTACTATTTTAATTTTAGCCCTTACTTAACTAGTTAATTATAATTAGTTAATTATATTAACTAATAAGTCAATATAATGAGCTTGATTTTTTTTTCTATTTTTAATTAGCTTTCCACAATATAACATTGAGAGTGCAGTCCTAAAATGGACATTGTAAAGCGTGTTTGGACCACTCTCTGAGTCAGGAGGATGGCTCACGTCTACGTGCCGGCCTCTCTGACTCCCAGAGTGGTCCAAACATACTTTACGGTGGCCCTTGTGCTGGCCAAATTTTGCTGGCTTAGTTTATGCCAGACTAACTCCAGTTTAGGATTGCGCCCTGAGTCTCTTTCATGCTGGTCATAGCCAATTTGGATTCCATTAGTACATATGTACGTGACATAGATTTTCCAATATGAATGACTTTGTATATACCTAAAGATGCAATCCTAGCCAACTTTCCAGCACTAGGGTAAAGGCAATGCAGCACCAAGGTAAAGGAACAAACATTCCCTTATCTTGAAGAGGCCTTCGTGATTCCTCCTCTGCAGAGTGCAGAATGTGCCCCATTTACATTGGCACAACTATGTTAGTGTTGTATAGTTGGTTATGACTGCACTCTATGTTGAATTCCACCAGCTTGTTGCTCCTAGTGGAGAGGAATACCATCTATTAATCTGTTTGGAATTGTATTGTCAAAACTGTGATGTAATTTGAAAACTACCTCCCTGTCGATCTTTGATTGCAGATAATTTATAATGACCCAGTAAGTTTAATGTAATTTAATGGAGTCTGCCATTGTATCCAATGATAGCTACAGTTTTATGTATTCAAATATTTCAGTATAAAGGCAGAAATTGAAACTATGTATATAACATATGTAATATATGTGTATAATGTAGGGATTGTGCTCTTTATACTTGATACTTTTTATACTTTTATACTTACACTTCTCATGTGATTGAAATACAAGCAGGCAGGAAAGCTCACATTTTAATAAATATAATAGTTCTTAATAATGCGATACAATGTAGTAATAAATGGAGAGGGAAGCTACTCATTCAGTGGCACACTACTAATATAAAATATGAAGTTCTTTCTCATCATGGAGCTAACCTCCTGCAGTCTTATTTA
This sequence comes from Lerista edwardsae, assembly GCA_029204185.1. Classification (NCBI taxonomy): domain Eukaryota; kingdom Metazoa; phylum Chordata; class Lepidosauria; order Squamata; family Scincidae; genus Lerista; species Lerista edwardsae. The sequence continues at coordinate 24,347,244 of JAJKFI010000006.1, forward strand.
ATTACACGGTAACTTGGAATTACAAAGTAGTCTCTAATTGCCTAATTGCTTCTTGGAATTTTTTTGAACTTGGTTTTTTAGCACACACAAAACTTCACAAAGATGTTGGGGGTGGTAGTTCTTATTTGTTTTTCTTTACTTAGACCTGCCTCACAACTGCTGGTTGCTTAACATATAAAAAAGTCTTCTAATTTGACTTGGGGCGCAATCCTAAACTGTGTTAGGCCGGCATAAACTAAGCTAGCAAAGTTTGGCCAGCACAACGGTACCGTAAAGTATGTTTAGACCATTCTTGGATCCAGAGAGGCCAGCACACAGATGTGGGCCATCCTCCCTGACTCCAAGAGTAGTCCAAACACACTTTATGGTGGCCCTTGTGCTGGCCAAACTTTGCTGGCTTAGTTTATGCCGGCCTAACTCCAGTTTAGGGACGTGGTGGCGCAGCGGGTTAAACCGCTGCTGCTGGGCTTTCCAGCCGGAAGGTTGGGAGTTCAAGCGCGCGACGGAGTGAGCTCCCGTTGCTTGTCCCAGCTCCTGCCAACCTAGCAGTTCGAAAGCACCTAAATGCAAGTAGATAAATAGGGACCACTTTGGTGGGAAGGTAACGGCGTTCCGTGCGCTACGGCGTAGAGTCATGCCGGTCACATGACCACGGAAGCTTGTCCTTGGACAAAACGCAGGCTCTACAGCCTTTGAAACGGAGATGAGCACCGCCCCCTATCGTCGGTCATGACTAGACCATTCGGTCGTGGGGAAACCTTTACCTTTAACTCCTGTTTAGGATTGCGCTCTTGGACTACTAAAACACAAAACCTGAAACATGAATAATTCTTCTTGTCTTTTCCTTTCTACACATCCCTATTTCGATCCCTTTGAGACAATTTCTGAACAGTCAGTGTAGATCTGCAAGCCATTTTTTTTCCTTCTCCCCACACGAAAATCAAGAATTCTGTACATGAATGTGTGCAACTTCATTCTTTCCTGGCACTTGCCCTCTGCATAGCCCCTTTTTCCCATTCAATTGTGCTTTTTCCACCATTCTCCTTCTTACATTCTTTCAAAAAGCCAGTCAAGGGTAGGATTTGGGCAGGCTATTTTTTAATAATAGCATTTCACAACTATTGAATCGTTCATCTGTGGGGTTCATCCTCTAACTATGCCTATATGCAGTAAGAGAATGAATAAAAAGAGGAATTATGAAAGGATGACACTAACAGCCCAATCTTATGCATGTCTACTCAAAAGTAAGTCCTATTATAGCCATTTTGGCTTACTCCCAGATAAGAGTGGATAAGATTGCAGCACAAGACAGCTAGTATTCATTTCACCAGCCATTATGTCTGCATTTTAGTGGGAAACAATTACATTAGAGTTGTGATCTGGCACCTGCTGATCTGGAAAGCTCTATTAACAGGCTCATCGACCCTAACAGGCTGTAGAAGCCACTCCACCATAGAAACAGCTCCACATGAGACTGACAGTATCCTCATTGCTATAGCAGCAGAGATGCTTCATAGGAGCCCCAGGATGGAGCTTGGAGAATTGTCCAGGAACACTCTTAACTTGGGAGCAGACTCCTGCCGCCTTGTGGGCTTTGACACAGGTGGAGCAGTACCTGTATTGGCAAGAATGCCAGTGAACCATTCAATACATTCAGTGGACCCTGGGATTCCAGAGGCTTTTGAGAGGATCAGACAAGTGTTGACCAAAACGCAATTTTGGCAGAGCTGCTGTTAAGAAAGAAGGAAACATAAATTGTTGGGCAGGACTTCAGACAAGTGCTAGAATCACAGCAGAGAAGTTACTTCCTGCTGTTCAGTCGTCTTGACCAACTACTCAGGGTCAGAATATAAACAGAGAGGTGGATATGGTCTTCTTATGCTAAGTCAACATAGATTTGTCAGGGGCCTTGGAGTCAGAACTCTGCCCTTTTACCTCCATAAAAACTTGGTGAAGTTGGAAAAGCAGATTTTGTCATAAACTAATTTTCATGCAGAAAAGGAAGACAGGATAGAAGGAAGCATTATCTCTGTCCTCAGTCAGCTGAACAGACTCCAGAGGTTACATATCCATTGGGGATCTTGAAGCTAGAGAAACTGAGTTCCTGTGGATGCTCAGCTACTGTCAAGAATTGAGCATTAGATTCAGAATTGGGGTAGATGTGCCTGGAATGTGATCTCCGCATGTGTGGCTGACAGAAGCATGTCAAAGTCCTTGTATCAGATTCTAGAATGAAAATCCTAGAGCCTGGTTCTCTTACATTATGCCCGCCAGAACAAAAGAAAACAAAACAATTTCTGGGGGGAATAGCCAATACTCAGAGTCAAAGACTGTCCTGAGGACAGGGGCGTTGACTTGACTTTAACATTGGGGATGCCCATAGCCACGCCCCCGATGTTGATGTAGCCATGCCTCCTGATGTGGCCACGCCCCCGTCATCACCCTGGTCTTGGAAATGGCTGCTGCAAGCAGCCGCTTCCAAGGCCTGGCTGCAGCAGCCACTTCGAAGTTCGGGGCAGGCAATCTCTGCGGCGATCACTCACCCCGGCCTCGGAAGGGGGTGCTGCAGCCTGACAGCAGCCTCTTCCAAGTCCGGGGCGAACGATCACTGCGGTGATCGCTTGCCCCGGCCTTGGAAAGGGGTGCTGCAGCCTCAAAGCACCCCCTTCTGAGGCCGGGGCAGGCGATTGCCGCAGCCCGGCTTCAGAAGGGAGTGCTAAAAGAGGGCGCCTGACATTAGTGTGCTGAGCACCCCCAGAAAATTATTGTGGGTGCTGTCAGCATACCAGCACCCATGGAGTTGGCGTTACTGCCTATGGACCATTTTTCTGAGCAAAAACAAAAGCGATACTTATTCCAAATGATGGTTAATAGAGTTGCAGCTCTTTAGCACTTGAGTGGGGTGTTTCTCAGACATGAGTCTTGACCTGGTGCAAAAGGCACCCATTCCATCTCTATAGTAAAGCAATCAAGGGACTATGGATGCTTAACCACTGTCTGGGCAAAGGGTAAATAGGGCTTTTGCATTGTAAAAAAAAGCATCTACATGCATGCCCGGTGTCTCCTGGGGTTATGTTCCAGTCTCCACTGTGGATACCTGAAACTGTGGATACTGGGGACGTCTTTTTAAAGATAGGAGAACATCCGTGGTTTTGCTGCAACAAGGTTTAAAAAAGAGATTTTTTTTCCATTTTTTAAAGAGGCATCCCAATATCCATGGTATACATGGCTAACTGAAACCATGGATACCGGGGCATGCCTGTATTTCTTTTTATAACTTCCTTCAGAAATTACCTGCTTTCCTAGAGTATGCAGTCCCTGAAAGAGGTTTCTTTGTTTCAGTCTTTAAAAAAAGAAAAAGAAAAAAAAAAGCTGGTTGGTAAAACTCCAGACATGACATTGAAAAAGGCTAATTGCAAAAATATAATGGATGTTTTGAAGCACACTCAGCATTTGTGGAACTAGGAAGCAGGTTAGCATCAATTAGCTTTAATGGTGCCATATGTCCAGGCTTTAATGGATCACCAGAATTTGTGTGGTGAATCTATCTTACTTTGTTATCCTTTGCTGTGTGACGTTATCAACCAAATGTTCTCCATTCTTCTCCCTCCAGCTTTGGCCCCGAGGGCATTCACCTAAGTGGTTCAGAGTTGGCTGAGGGTAAAAGAATTCCAGTAATAAACCATCTGAAGACTTACCTTTCAGTCTAGAATTTAACACTGTGCAAGCGTTTGCTGTAGTCTCCAAACTACATTTGCAGCACAAGCCTATGCATGTCGACTCAGAAGTAAGCCTCATTAAGTTGAATGGGAATTACGCCCAGCTACGTATGCATAGGAATGTAGCCTTATGGCCCAATCCAAACCCGTCCTCCACCGGGGTAATTAGTGTTACGCCATGGAGCCTCCATGATGGAAGCTGCTTTATGGCTCTCCCAAAGCAGCTTTCACCGATGTACACTGCAGGTCCACCGGTGGGATGGTCACATTGGTTCCTTGTGTGCTGGCGGACCCACAGACACCTGCCAGAGCAGGTAAAGTTGTGCAGGGTGGTGGTGGAGGAAGATAGGCAGTGGTTTAATGGAGCAGGGGTGGGTAAAATAGGGAGAAGTGGCCAAACGGAGGGATGATGGGGGTGGGAAGAGGTGTGATGGGTGATGGGGGTAGACCAGGGCCAGGAGGGGGCCGGGATCTGCAGCAGTGCATGCCACTGCTTTGCCCAATTCACCTTCACAGAATGATGCGAATTTGCACCCGCAATTGGGCTGGCACAGGTTTGAGTTGTCCATAGCAGCTGCTAGAGCTTACCCAGGCCAAGGTCCCCATATCCCGAGACCTCCTGCAACCAGAAATCCCCACAGGATCAGCGATGGGATCTACGAACGACCTGGGGGAACGCTGGGCGGGACTTACGCAGGGCTTCTGCGTGGTTGTCTGCCCGTCTGCAGCGTTCTGCAGCTGTCCTGGCCTGGGGGGGGCTGCCCCTGGTTAGCGCGCCTCACCGCTGCTTGCCCAGGCACCCAGCGCTACCCTCACCTGTCCTCCGCAGCGAGCAGTAGCCCCCCCCGATGCTGGGACAACTGCGGTTCGCCGCAGACGGGCTGCCAATTACCCGGATGTCCCGCCTACGTCCCGCCCAGCGTTCCCTCAGGTCGTTTGTAGATCCCATCACTGCACAGGATGCAGCAGGAGCTGTACTGCATCACCCTGTAGCTATTTAGGAAGGGTTGGGCTGTGTATGTGAGAATATAATTAATTAATTAATCTTCACATTTCTTCATATAAATAGCGCAGACTTTTTTTTAAAAAAAACAAAACTTTCAGGGTTTATTTATATATTGAAAAGATTTTATGCTGCTTCTCCAGTGCTCCAAGGTTAGCACTCACACATTGTTTCCCACACTTCTTATTTCTAATGGCACTTTTTCCATAAAAGCTTTTTAATGTTGGCAACGTAGTTACTGTTAGTGTTTACCTTCCATTAACTGCTAGTGAATTCCTAATTCCTTTGACAACCTGTAAAAGTTATTTTGATACAACCTCAACGGTGGCTTTTTAAAAACACAACTCAAAATTAAGAATTGCACAAAGCCCACGTATGACAAAACTTTGTATGTGTACTGAGCAATACAATTCAGGAATAAAAGGACTTGTCCTAAACACGGTTTCCCCTAAGTAATCACTTTCAGTTCTTTTTTCTTTTTTTTTATCATCCAAGGAAGTCTTCTTCCATGCTATTGTGTCTAACAGTGCACTCCTGTGCATTTCTACTCAGAAGTGGTCCAGTGTGTTCAATGAAGCTTACTTTCAAGAATGTATATGATAGTAGCCTAACAGTCCAATCCTGAGCTGTCCAAGTTCCATAGAAGCAGAGGTAGCAAAATGGCTACCTCTGCATTCCACAGGATCTGCAGCAGCCACCAGGTCTTCCAAACATCTCCTTCCCCCAGGGAAATCCCAGGCCCCACAAGAGAATTCCTCAAGTATCCATTGGGTATTTTACTGGTGGAGAAACGAGCAGTCCCATGTTGGGCTGCCTGGCTCACGGCAGGGCACTGGATCCGGTGGTGGAAGCCACTGCTGGGTGCCACCCTCTGTGTGGGCCTGATCCTCCCCACACCCACCTGCCCCCAAACTTCCCCACACTCCACGTTCCCCCTGCCCTGAAAACACAAGCCGCCCACGCTGCTGGAGCGCCTGCAACCTGGTGCTTAGAGTGGCCACTCAGAAGTGCCAGCCCAACGCCAGTGCTTCCTCCACCCACACTGTCACAAATGTGCTTTCATGGCACGTTCATGACCATTTTCATGAGCAGCACACATGGACAGGGCCCTCCATTGCTCTTAAAAAGAATTACTTTCAGTGCAATCCTGTGCTCACTTACCTGTGGTAAACCCTACTGAGCTCAGTGGGATGTAATTCCAAGTAAATATGCATAGGATTGCAACAGAACGGCAGATAAGTGTGCAGTGGTGAACTGTTAAGTGCTTATTCTAATCAGGAAAAATAGAGAGGGCTTGTTTTAAAGATCTGCCAGAATCATCAGGATGAAAATAGGCTATCATCATGAAATAAAAAGTGCCTCAATCAACTTGTCCTCTATTTGTACCATGCACCTGGACCATAATTATAAATTCAAATACGTTTCTAGTAGATGCAGAGTTGTGCCTAGAGGGGGACCTCAGCACTACGTTTTGCAAGCAGCCGCTCGCCCTCCTCTTCAGAACCATTCCCAGCAGCTAGAGCAAAACGGAGGCTATATTGGCTTTTAAGGGGGGGGGGAGCGGCTGCAGCTGCTTGCAACACTTCATGCTATGATCCCCCTCTGAGTAGATGCTCCCCATATTGGGCTAAGTATTTTCAACTCAAATCACTACACTAGTAGTGGGGGCCACCCTTCCCCCCCCCGGGCGAGCAGGCGCCCCCTCCGAGGCCAGGGCAGCCCGTGCGGCAGGTGGGGCGGCATCGGAACGGAGTGGACAGGCTGCCAATCAAACGGTAGTCCCGCCTAAGTCCCGCCCAGCGTTCCACTTCTTCATTTGCAGATCCCACTACTGAATCACTATCTTGTTATGTTTCCTTGGATGGCATTTAAGAGCCCCTCAACAGTCTGTTGAGACAATAAGGCAACTACACGAAATTTTGAAATCCTGGTTCAAACGTATCGTCGGGACATGACTGCAGCACCAAGGTGGAGTAACAGCACGGGCCTCTTTCCTTCTACCTGTGACACCATACCAGTGTGAACTGGATCATCCACATGAATTCCCATGTGCAGGGCCAGTCCCAGGAGCGGTGGGCCCAATGTGGGCCATTCCTTTCAGGCACCCCCCCTCCCACAGTGCTCCCCATTCACAATACAGCCATTACATGGCAAGAAGAACACTTGTGGTGCTGCCTGCAAAGTGTGGCATCAGGAAATAGTTGGCGGTGACTGGATGACATCAGTGCCAACTGCTTCCAGGTGCCCCTTTCAAGGTGTTTGGAGGCAGGGCCAGGCGGGACAGCCCAATGAGCAGCTGCTCCACTGTCTTCACTGGCTTACAGCCCAAGGAGATCCTGGCTGCAGCAACAAGTGATCTGCTCACCCCATCAACACAGGGCCCTCCAAAGCACGGGGCTCAATGTGATGACATAGGCCGCGTTGGCTTAAGGCTGGCCCTGACATGGAGGCCTGCTTCGTGTGAGCTTCCTCCACTTTTTCAAGGGGGAAATAATCAAATGAACCTGGTGATGATATGACCGGGATGTAAACCTCTTGTCTTACTCCCAAAAATTGGTTAACACCAAAAATTGTAGAGTAGCTTCAGTGTTTTCTTTAGTTGTTCCTCAGCTTTATCATGACCTTAAATCCCACTTGCAAGAAAATCCCATAGTGTTGTGCATTATTGATGAAATTGTTAGCAAATCTTTAAATGTAGTGCCGCTAGAGTGAAGCTATTGGGCTGTTTTGTGAGTGTAAGAGCTGCAAGCCAGCTTAAATTGTTGATCTCATGAGCTTTCTCAGCCATTAGGAATCAATTATGTCCTATATTTTACAAAGTGATTGTGAGGAATAAGAGGTGAGTGGACAAAAAGCAGCTACTCTTGTCTTACATCTTCTGCAAACAAATTGCGGAGCTAATCATTCTTTGTGCGACAGGGCAGCACAAAACTGTAAAACAGCTGCATTTGTGAGAGGGCACAGGCATATCATGTGGCAACACATTTTATACACCAGCACCTGTTACTTGTTCCCAATGATAGCAAGAAGTGGAAGAAGGCCTACATTTGATCAGATAAAAACATTCTACCGCATTGGTTTCCGAAGTCCTACTTGGACATTAGGAACACTGTAAGTACCTGCGGAGGCAGAGACTGGGGCTGGGGAAGGTGTCCCGACAGCGCCACAACTATCACGGCGCCATGGGCACCCTTGCACATTTTTACATAGCTGGTGGGTTGGGGGGCTGTCAGAAGGGTTGGGGAGGCCCACAGGCAGTGGCGTCATTCACCCGGTACGCTGGGCGGGACTTACCTTTGAGTGGCAGTCCGCCCGTTGCGTCACGCCGCGTTCCGCCACTTTCCCACCCGCCGGGGCAGGCGGGAACGCGGCGGAACGCGGCGTGATGCAACGGGCGGACTGCCGCTCAAAAGTAAGTCCCGCCCAGCGTACCAGGTGAATGACGCCACTGCCCAGGCCCCTCCACAGGTCTCCCTGAGGCAAAGAAAAAGCCCTGTTTTGTGCTCAAAAGCACACTTCTAGGATTTGCGCAAATCTTTCTTCCACTTGCTGGAAGAAGAACTTTCTTCTGCTTGTTGGTCTGACGATCCAACCCAGTACCTATATTTTACTCTTCCATAAAATTGAAATATGTCACAGGTGAGTTTTAGTTTGGAAGATAGAGTTTGAATACCCCTTAGCTTGAATTTCAAAATGCAGAATATTCCAAAAGATGGAACTGTTTTGAGTGCCAAAATGACTTCTTAAAAACTTTTTCACCTGAAGAAATAAAATCACAAATAGGGTTTCATGCACAATTTTTTAAAAATAAAAATGTGTAAAATTACCTTCAGGCTATGTGTAAGGGGTATATGAAACATAAATGACTTTTGTGTTTAGATTTGGGCCCCATCTCCAAGATCTCTCATTATGGTCCCAAGCACTTTGGATAAGGGATGCCCAACCTGTATGGAAAAGTAAAGTAACTGAGAATGTGGTATAACAGGCATTTTAAAAACTCAGAATCAGATTAAATACTTAACAGACTGCAACTGAGAATCACATACTGGAGTTTATCACAAAAAATCAGGGTACAGGCATACCTTTGATAACATGGCTTCCATTAGTGCTGATTTGTTACAGCACTCTTTGTCTTGGTGTGACTGACAGCCATTCTAACCCATGGGAGCAGCATATTCCGGACCAGTCAGTGCCCATTTCCTGCCCATTATATCAACGGTGTCTCCGATGGCACTGTTGCATGCAGTGCTTAACTTTTAGGAAATGTATCCCCCACAATAACCAAAAGGTAGAGTTTAATGCAATGTAATAAGAACAGAATATCATCCCGTTCTATTAAGTCTAAAGCCTCTCAGAAAGCTAAATAAGTGGTGGGTGGAAGGTTCTGAGAGCACTCGTTCACTTATTTACTTCTCTGTGCAAGTGCAGTTAATGATAAGTAAATTACCTCTGTGACATCGCTGAGGAGCTTTATCAAAAATTTAAAACCAGGTGCAGATCAAAGATACATCCCAGAAGTGCAGCTGATAATTATGGTAGGATTAGTGCAAAATGAATGCATTTATTAGTCGTGGTGTCATTCAATATGCCTCGAAAATGGTGGTACTTTGTTTTAATTAGCTGTTTCTTGCACTGGCTTGCTTGGTTCAACTATCTGATAAGAAAACAAGTGTAGCCATTGGTCAAAATGCTTGTAGCAAACCTTGTTTCAAATTGAAGCAATTTATTTCAGAAAGGAATCTACAACAGCCGCGGCAATCAGTGGGCTTTCCCCTTAGAGTAGATCCCAGCTTCTGCAACTGTTGTTAATTGCCTGTCACTAAAAGATTGCTTTGCCCTCAGATGTAACTCTTAGGCAGTCATTCATTGGTTGTGTTTAACAGAATGCCATCTCCCCTAGGAAATGCCTGGTAATTTTCCTTCCCAGTTTTCAGAGCTCAGTCCCAATCATGGACAGGACATGCTCTGCAATTTTAACATCATAACACAGAGGTCTAAACAGAGCTGAAACGCCTTGCACTGGTTGCTTCTCGCCCTCCCCCTGGAAGTGGAATTGTGCTGAAACAGAATCTCTTTCAAACATATTTTATTTCGGGGAACTTGACTGGCAAGCATGTAAAGCAAGTTCTTAATATTAATGCAAAAGGTAACACAAGGAAAGAGCTTATAGTCAAAATCAGAAACATTTTTTAACTTCCCTAGCTTATCTTATAATCATTACTCCCCCCCCCAATGCCGCCACACCAAAATGGCAACTGCTGCATCCTATGATGGGGGACAGTCCAGGAGGTCTTCTCTGGATAAAGGAACATTTGTTCCCCAACATGGGGATAAGCTTCTGTGAAGTGGGGAGGTCTACACACTAGCTAGATAGGTTGTCAGGTCTAGGTGGGCTCACAGTCTAGGAAGGGCTCAAGTCTAGGAAGGGGGATAGGATATTGGCAGCGCCAGCAACACTGATCCCACCCTCTCTCAGACACAATCCACCACCTCACCCCTCCCCACCCCATTCTACCCTCCTGCCACCCATTCCTCTGATGTACTTCGTCAGCCAGCAGAGGGAGAAGCACTGTATTTTGCAGGAAGGTGCAGGCCTTCCCGCAGGCACTGCCGGCCGCACCCTGAGTAGTTGAGCACCTTTTGCAACTGGCACTAACTGCTTTACAGCAGTCAGCATCAGTGTAAGAGGCCTGCTGCCTTTGGGTGGCACCCACTGAACTGGGCTCTAAGTATGGTCCCAGGACCACCATGCCCTCTGAAGTGGGGTCCTGTACTGGGAGGGGGGTCCTGTACTGGGTAAATCGGTACCATCTGTACACAGAACTATGCTATACTGTACAGTAGAAGTACTGTAGGAGACTGGGAGTACATGCTTCTACTGGCCTTGCCAAGATTCAACACAATCACAAAGGAATTCCCCAAAACTTCCTGCATGATCACAAAGGATTCTGGGACAGTCTCTTTCTCCCATTTGTGGTCAAGCCAGAAGCAGTCTATAAGACAAAGGAAGCAATTCAAGGAAGTTAGGCAAACTTCCATCCTGTTGATTTCAGTGAAACGCAAGTGCACTTTTCTCGGAATTGAAGCAAAGTAGTAGATACGGCAGGAATTTTATACTGCTAGCAGTGAAAATTATACCAAAACATCCATCAAATGAGACAGCCCATGGTTCCAAATGTGATGTCTATAGTAGCATAGCCATTCAGCCAAATGCACAATAATTGTTCAAAAAACTTCCATGAAATCTTTTCCGTTTAATCTTATAATAATTCTAGTCTAGTTTTTCAATGCTAGTATTTTTCTCTTGGCTTAATGTATCATCATTACAGCTGGCACATAAATGGTGTATTTTGCACCTAGCAACCTAGCACATTAAATTCCCATCTTCTGGTTACCCCTGTACAGCTGCATCACGTGTGGCAGAACATGATAAACAGGACTACGCTAAGCCAAGGCTATATAATTTCCATTTCCATTTATGTCCTAAGCCGTTTTATTGCAATTCTAATGAAACTGTTGTGAGTTTATTTATTTGAAGGAAACAAACGTATTTTTCCTGTAGATAAGAAATGTACAGAATATGTAGAACCAATGCTCCTGATCTTTAAATAGTAGAATGTGAAGGGGTTTCCATTGCATTCATGAAGAGAAAGGTGTGAAATAATAAATCCTTTGTTTATAGAAACAAAATCATACTTCATTACATTTTATTGTCTTTTAGAGAACAGTGAAACTTTTATAGCAGGTGTGTGCATTGCAATAATAAAAGGGCAACGATACCTAGGCAGTGAAAACAACGGCTGTTGCTTTTGATCTTCTTCCCTAGCTTTGTATTTCTTTAATTAAAATATGTGATATTGGAAACGCAGTTATAAAATACCAAGAATAAAACTCCCTAGCAAAAAGTTGTGTTGGGTCAATGATGATCAGCACTCTTGACATTACTAATGGCCCAATCCTGCCTGGGCCTTATTGTGACAGATGTCATGATGGCGCAAAAGCAGCTTCACTATTCTGTGGGTTGTGGGCTGGGCACGCCAGTACAAATGGCAGGAGGCCATGCACAGGCATCCCTTGGCCTCTTGAACCTCCGCCATCCTCTGCTGTCATTGGTAAATTGGTGACAGGGGCCATTTGGGGGAGGAGTGAGGGTGAATCGGGAGAGCTGGCTGAGCTGGGAGCAGTTCAGGGGAGGGAGGTGGTAGATCTCCACAGCACTGGTGCACCTGGGATCTTATACCTCCTTCCCAGCCCAGACCCACTCTCAGAGTCTCCTCAGACTTGTGCCAGCTAAAGAGCTGGTGTAGGTCTGAGGAAACTCATTGGAGAACAGGTAGCCTATGGAGAGGTAGGTATAAACATCCTTTATTTACCTGTCCGGGGCTGTCTGGTCAACAGTGCTGCATGCTCTGAGCTGGTGGGGTAGGATTGGGCTCTGAGTGCAATCCAGAGCACCCAATGGAACAGCGTAAGTCCCTTGTGCTGGCCCAGTGTTGTTGCAAACATGCCTTAAAGCAGTTCTCTGATGACTTAGGAGGAGATAGGCCAGAGCTTGCCTCTGTGCACCTGGCAGCATCCAGGTAAGGCCAGCTTGGGGAAGGCGGGGGATGAGGTGGAACAGGGCGCCGAGAGGCAAAACGGGGCAGGGGAAGGCGGGGGACAGGCAGGTCTGTGAGCAGACTAGCCCAGCAAGGGGGGTGAAGGCACTAGGGCCAGATCCTTACCTTCATCCCAGCCCTGATCCCGGCTGCTTGGATTTGTACCACTGATTTCGACGGCACAGTTCTGAGTAGCCCCATTGGGGCTGCCGCCACATTACCCAGGAATCTATTCCCTTTGCCCCAGGTTGTGCTGCAGCCAGTCCCAACCCTGGGCTAGAAACGGGGCAGGCCGGTTGGCCTATCTATTCCAGTGTGAAGTTAGGATTGCATCCTAACTCAGCTTTTAAAAAATCATAACTAGAGTAGTCCCACTGCCATCTGGGGCTATAACCTTGTGTGTGCATACCCTTAAAGGGACTTAAATCCAGTTCACATATTGGCAGCCTCTGAACGCTTCCATGTGACCCCTACTGCCAGTCCTGCCACCTCCTGGGCCCAATCCTCCCCCTACCAGCTCTGCTCCGCCCCATTATATCTCTTCCCTACCTCCTTTCTGCTCACACCCCTCCTGCCCATGACGAGTTTACCTCATCCTTCAGGTGCTCCACTTGGAACTGGTGCTGGCAGGCCTTAATCCAGGTGCCAGGAGATTCTTTGCTTTTGTGACATGCTTTCCAGCACATTTGCAACAGTGCATGTGCTTGTTCTGCCAGCACTAGGCTGGTTAGGATTTTGTTGTTAGTAGTACAGTGTATGTTTTCATTTAGACTTAATAGAATATCTTAAAAAAAAAAAACCTTAAAAGCAACAAGACTAATAATTGCACTCTTGACTACAAATGGCTAAAGGTAAAGGTTTCCCCACGACCGAATGTTCTAGTCATGACCGTCTGTAGGGGGCGGTGCTCATCTCCGTTTCTAAGCCTGTAGAGCCGGCGTTTGTATGAGGACAAGCTTCCGTGGTCATGTGGCCAGCATGTCTATACGCCATAGCACACGGAACGCCGTTACCTTCCCACCAAAGCGGTCCCTATTTATCACCTTGCATTTAGGTGCTTTCGAACTGCTAGGTTGGCAGGAGCTGGGACAAGCAACGGGAGTTCACTCCGTCATGCAGTCTTGAACTCCCAACCTTCCGTTCAGAAAGCCCAGCAGCAGCGGTTTAACCCGCTGCGCCACCACGTCCCTTAATGGCTATTCCTCAGTTTTTACAACTGCTTGTCAGATGGGAGGGCAATAGGCACTTATAGTTATTATCTGATAAGTGATATCACCAAAGAGATTAGTGTTGACAGAAAATAACAACTGCATTTGCCCAAGCCTTTTTCATCCTTCGAAACTAAAGTACATGACAGTGATCTCAATCCATCATGTAATCTCCCATGGCACAATGTAACACAAGAAAGTGGTCACGTTCCAAGTTTGAATGTCAGAGATGACAAATTGGAATGATTTGCAACATCTGAAAAAGAGAGGGGGAAATAAACCTGTTTATGGAGAGCTGAGGAGGGAAGATGAATTGCATATTGGCAGGGAATGGTGTCAGAGACATTAACACGCAACCGAACCATGAGATTCTGGGAATAATTTGTCTTGATATTTAAATTTTGAAAAAGAAAAATGGCTATTTTTAGCTTCATCCTACATTAGCTTCATCCTACACCCTTCATTAGGAGAGCCTCATTTGTGGGATAACTGTGTGTCGACTGCCTATTGTGTTCACCAAAAAGATAACTAGTGTTTTGTTTTCCCAGCAAAAACTCAGTAACAATAAATCTGTGTCAACAACCTAGCAAAGCACATACTCTTTGTATAGCCAAACTATCCACATGTTACTATGTTTGAGAGTCAGGCATGCTAATACATTGCCCCCTTTGCTTGCAAATGTGGTGGTGATTACCTTTTATAATTCTTTGCAGAGCTGATGTATACGGTTGAGCTTGCTGGTGGGCTTGGTGCTATTCTGCTGCTGCTTGTTTGTTTAGTGACTATCTACAAGTGCTACAAGATTGAGATCATGCTATTCTACAGGAATCATTTTGGTGCTGAAGAACTAGATGGGGGTAAGTAAGCAAGTCTCTTCCTTACAATTTCCACTTTTCAGTGGGAACGGCAATGTTTTCTTTCTCGTGGTCCTAATTTTAATGTTGACGTTCAAAAAGTGAGGGATGCAACAGCAGTGTTGCTTTTCTTGTGTTGCATTAGGTAATGCATCGGAATTGTTCTCTTAGACAGCAGCTGCCTGTGAGTCTTTGGCTGAGACATCTGCTATTTAAAAAATAAGATCTACACATGTATCTGCTAAGAAAAGGCATGAATTTCTGGAAAGGAATCCCATGTGCGTCCTGTTCGGTTTGAACAGGCTGTTGAATAGGCCAACCTAAAGCTTTAGGTTGTACATAAAGAGGGAAGTGGGGGAAAAGGTTGGAAAGGAAAAGTGAGTGGATCATTAACAATCCTTGGTGCCAGCTTGGCATGGTGATTCTTGGGTTGTTGCTGAAATGGGGAGGGGTGGCTTAACACAGCACCAGCAGGTCAAAGAATAATCAATCAACATTTATATACCTCTTTTCAACAAAAAGTTCACAAAGCGGCTTACAGGCAAAAAATAATTATAAAGTTAACAACACCAACAGCATGACAGTGAAAGATGGAATGAAGAAAGAAGACACAAGGGATCCTGTGACTCAGCTTTTTATCCTTCAGTCTACCCATAGATCCCAATGGGATCATTTAGGGGGTGGACACATCAAGGAGTTTTATGTTATGGCTTGACGGTCCTTGATTGTTCATCCCTGGCTTTAAATGAGTGCTGCTATTGTTTTGCACCTTACCAAGGGTACAACAAATAACTGTTGCCAAGCTCTGGAAGCCGGTTGATTTATTTGCACGGGCTCCATGATGGATTTGGCCATGGAACTGGTGGAGACGGCTCAGGATCAAAACACTGCTTTTACGTTGCTAATGAGTTTGTTTACTTCAAGTCAGGGAAACTCCTAGGATGTGACTTTTGTTCACACAGTCAAATGTGCTGTGCCAGTAGGTGCAGCCGCCCATTGAATTTTCCAAGGGTCAGCCAAGGCTTCCTCCAAGTCAGCCTGATAGAATTTACATCTAGTCATCAGTCCGGCGTCAAATCACAGTACTGGCCTGGGTCTTGCTCCCCTTGCAGGCACCATACATGTGTACCCATGAGTCATGAATCCTGCACATTAAACAAAAAGAAATGTAAAAAGTAATCCGGCAGCAAGTGTTCTCATTGGGCTAGTTCAGAAGACTGAGTAACCATAATTAGGGTTATGAATGCAACCCCTTCTCTACCACTCTGTCATGAAGCGATAACATCAACAACCTGGTTGTGTTTAAACCATAGGTCCGTGGCTCACGCGAAGCCAGAAATTAAAAGTAGAGTTAAACATTTGGAGGCAATAGAAAGGTGCATGTAGCTTATGAATGGGCTGTATTCACAATCTGACTATGGTTAGTTAATGGTTTGAACTGGCCCATTTCCTCTAGGTGTTAGGTTTAGCAATGTACAAGGTTTACAGCCCAATCCTAAACTGCCCAGTGCCCAGAAGAGCAGCGGTACCAAAATGGTTACTGCTGCAAAATGGGCACTGCAGTCGCCACCAGTGCAAAATGGGCACTTCTCAGGGGCACATTTGTTTCCTTATTCCAGGTAAAGCCCTGGCCCCTGCAGTAGGTCTACTCAAGTCTCCATTAGTATTTGGCAAGCAGAGACTGGAGCAGCCCTATGTCAGGCTGCCTGGCCCAAAGCAGGGCATAGGATCTGGTGGCCTCTAGGCCTTTCTTCTAGTGAACGATTAATGTTAACAGTGATGATTTTCAACAGCTAAGCAGTGATGATTAACCTTTTGTACTTAATACTATTTAAAATTCACCTGGAACAACAACTTTGTAGAACAGGTTCTGTGTCTTTACAGTTGATTACTGACTCGTTCCAGCTTATTGAGAATCTTGTTAGAGGTGAGAATTAATTTATTAGGTCTAACATTTTCAAATTTGAGGAAATGATTATACAAAATCAATAAAACATCACCAGCATATAACTGTACATGAATTCCCTTCCTTGAATTTTCTCTAGTTATGTCTAAATTACATCCAATTTTTGCAGCTAAATGTTCTTAGATTAAGCAATAAAAACAGAAAGGACATATGTTTTGGCTGAAACAACATGGAATAGTGGTTCTCAAATGTTTTAGCACTGGGATCCAGTTTTTAGAATGACAATCTGTCCAGGACCCACCAGAAGTGATGTCATGGCTGGAACTACAGACATCGGGTCATCAGAGCCTGCTGCTTCCCGGAGAATGCAGCAAGAAGTTGGGTTAGTTCTCATCCATTTTCCTTTTTTTTTTTTTGAAGAAGATTTTATTAATTTTTTAACTGTAAAGATATAGGTGAGGATAATCAATTACATGGGATAGGAAGACGAAGGGTTAAACAATAGGAAAATTGGAGGTGGTTCAAGAGTTACATCAGCATAGGCAACTAATAATTACTCACTACTACAATATATTCCATCTGAAAGGATGTGATTACTACAGCCACATAAAAATATATCTATTTTTCATTATTAATTCCAATCTTCAATAACTTCGCAAAAAGCTAGCTCAATCAGAAACCAAAAATATAAGATCTGTATAAATGCATATATCTAGTTTATAATAAAAAGCAAATATAGTAAAAAGCAAATAGGGAAGGAGGTAGTATATAAAAATGCAAGAAAGAAAGAAGCAGGGAAGTAGAGCTTTATGACATATTATTGCTTAAAAGTTATATAAACTGTCAAATGATTCTTTATATCTCTATCTTGTATATTTCTAGCTTTTTTAATTAGGTTTTTAATTTCTATCTCTGCCAAAAATAAATAGGAGTACTCTGTTCACTTGCCTATGTTCAAAAATTCAACATTATTATTTCTATTACAGAAACATACTTATTAAAATTAAGACAGCATGATTTGAGAAAAGGAAAAAAATAAGAAAAAACAAACCCCAAAACTTTCTTAAACATTCCATCAGGTCTTAATAATTTCACCATTTCTCTAAAATAATATCTTTAAATTATAAGCTTGAATTATCACATACTTAAAAAAAGAAGACAAAAGGAATCAGCTTTGCAATATAATCTTGACGCAAGATACAAGCTTACAATCTTATTTCGCTTCTAAAATCAAAACCCAATAATAGCTACTTCTCTCTGCAACATACAACAAAGGAAGGGAGGAGCCTCTCTACATCCCCGACTTACTATTTCCATTATTCACCATTCATTCATTGTTCAATATTTTAAAACAAAAATTTCCCATTTTTCAAATTTTCCTATCACTTTTGTTACAAGAAGCCAAGCTACTACAAATTATTAAAAACAAATATCTGGTTAAATTTTGTTCCCTTGCTGCCCCAAGGGAAACAGTCAGCTAACAGACTCCTCTGCCACTGGTGTCTCTGAGCCGACAATTAAAATATCTCTTCTTCACTCAGTCCACTTCTTTCTAATCTTCTTCACACACAAAGAGAGACGATCCAGCTTGAAATGGGGAGGGGATCAAACTTCCCTTATTAAACCGTCAAATTTCATTCTCCTGATTTATTAGGAACTTCTCCAATCCTTCCAACAAAAGTCTGCTTCAATCCACACCCATGAAGATTCTTCAATGGTTCTTAAAATCTGGTTGTAAATCTTTAGCCTTTCCTTAGTAACATGTTGTCTGTCGCCATTTTAAAACAGCTACGCAGTTGGAATTCAAACTCCTCCATTTTTAACAGCACGAAACAGAGTACTCTTTTTTTTTTCCAAAATGATTTTATTTTCTACTATACAGTAATGGGAAAAGGAAAATATTAATACGAAAGGGGAGGGGATAGTAACACAGGTATACACATAAGGTCATGGAGAGATTACATGCATATATTGAAATCTACTTTACCTACAATACATTTCTTCAACAATTATTAATAATATAATACTGTTAAGCCTCATATATTGTTAAACAAATGTATCCATCAAAATTAATTTATTAATCTATATTAGTAGTCTTAATAATCCATTGTCTGTCAGTGTAATTCAATCTTTAAGATTATTTGGAGCCAAAAAGTTTCAGCAAAAAAATATTATTATTGACGTCAATTCTTATCTTACGCTATTCCTGATTCTCATTGGCCCCTTTTTTTTTTCTCCCTTGTTTTGACTAAATGTTATCATAGTACATTCTTTCTCACTGAGCAGGCAAAGCATAGCAAATATTACCACTAGAGAAAAGAAAAAAAACAAGACAAGAAGGAAAGGATTGCATTTGCTATTATAATAAGTGATATAAAATGCAGCAGAGGAGAAAACTACTGTCTATCTTTTACTTTCAAACCTAATACATACTATTAGTGTAACACCCCTGTTCTAAACTTCAACATTCCAAAGAAAAAAAGAGAAGAGAAAAAAAAAGATAGGTAAAAATGCAGAATCTTCTCCTTGGGTTATCAATCACTAGTCAATCGCTAGTATCAATCACTTGGTTATAATATCTTATCATTTAAGTTGAAGGGTAGTCTTTAAATATCGCTTTGTTATAAATCTTAACTTTATATCTAGAATAAAGACACCCCTCCCTTCATTAAATCGATCCAAATATCACATTTATATAATCTTAAATTCATACATTCCATCAGCCTATGCCTTATAAGTATGTCTGGGCATTCAAATTAGTCCAAGGTCGTAGGGGGGTCCTAACATATCGCTTAGTTATAAATCTTAACTTTATCTATCTGTAATTAGAACATCCCCCCTCACAAATAATCTAAATAGCCCCTTTAAACATTCTTCGATTCAAACATTCAAGCTACATAATTAATCTTGTCCCAGTTGAAGTTCTAACATTCTCTTTCCATAGGGTGCACACATTTCTAACCAAGCATTAAACTAACTTTAAAACTCAAAACTGAAAAGAATTAAAACTTTATGCTAAAAAAAAAAGATTAATCTATTTGATATTTCATCTCTTCCACCAACTGATCCTCATTTTAAACATCTGATCTTACTTTCTTATAGTGTCTTAAGTATCAAATAATTCTAATTTCTTACTATTAATTCTGTTACCCCTATTCTAAAAACCATCCATTATATTTTATCAGTATATGTTTTACCCCTATAATTCAGATTCCTCACCTTCACATTAAACATTTTTCTTAAAAATCCACATACATTTCAGTAATTTAAAATAGTCCAATTTAAAGTTTTCAGTTTTCTTTTCCTTCTGGTCTTCTAATTCTTTCATCATAAATCTTAAGTTCATTGTTATTTTCTCACAGCCATAATCTTCCCTCTCAAAGTTCAATACAATTTTTTTGGCAGTGAAGTCCGATACTGTATTCTTCAAGCTGCATTCCACAGACTCCACTTTAAGGGGGAGGGGGGTAAAAATAAAATAAAATAGTTTCCTCTTCTTTTTTTCATCACAAATAGTTACTGGTTAGTCCAAAGAGATTGTAAATTATAAATCCAAATAAATTTCAGTGATATAAAATAGTCCAATTTAAACCTTTTAAGTTTTCTTTTCCTTCTGATCTTCTAATTGTTTCATCATAATCTTAAGTTCATTGTGAAGAGGGAGTTATCTTCTTAAAAAATTCTCATAGCCATAAACTTCCATCTGAAAATTCAATACAAATACTTTGGCAATGAGTTCCAATGCTTTGTTCTTCAAGCTGCATTCCACAGACTCCATTTTAAAGGGGGTAAAAAAATATAACATACTTTCCTTTTCTTTTTTTAAGTCACAAATAGATGAAAGTCGGTTGGTTTTGTATTAATTTAAATTTATCTTGTCAAATACTTTTGCACTTTCTTTTTGCACTCCAGCTGGGGTCTTTGATGTTTTTCAGGCTTTTTCCTCCTTCACCCCTCTGAGATTCTGGCGGCCATCTCTCTCGCCAAAAGCAATTAAAACGACTCCAATCTCTCAGTCTATTATTTATTTGTCCAAATTATCATCCATTCTTCTCCTCCTCCTGCTCTCTGCTTTCTCTGTGCCAAGATTTGCAACAGAGGCTTGATTACAAATCCAGATGGAAACATTCTCGACGCCATCCGTGATCTTTTCTAACGAGGCAAACAACATTAGCCTGCAGTCCACGTTAATGGTGCAGGATCTTCTCACCCTTATGCTCCAGGCTCCCAGCGTTCCTCCTGAGATTGCCATTCCCAGGATTTAGCTGGAAAATGCCTATGCCCTGGGTTTCCTTTCCTGAAAACCACAGGCTGAATGCCCCATCGGGCTTCAGATAAAAGGCAAGAGTATGGTCCCTTCTTCCCCAGTGGAAGAAGCATGACCGTCCATGTTGGCAAGCCCCGCCTCTCTAACAGAGTACTCAATATATTTCCAAACTTCCCACGCTTTATAGGAAAAAAAAAAAAAAGCATCCATGGAAATTCTTCAACAGTTCTTAAATGATCCAGTTATAAATCTTTCGCCTTTCCTCAATGAACATGTTATCTGTCGCTATTTTAAAACAGCTACGCAGTTGGAATTCAGCCTCCTCCGTCTTTAACAACAGGAACAGCAGGAACAAAGGAACAACAGGAACAAAGCACTGATAAACTTCCAAACTTCCCACGCTTCATAGAAAAAATTAGAAAAGAAGAAAAAAATGCACTTCAGTGGGAATCTTGTAGCTTGAATCAAATAGATTTAATCCCACTGAGACGCTCAATGGCCCGCAGCCAAACTTGTGCGCAATTCACGCCTTGTTGTTACCATCAGCATAATCAACATAATCTGTTTGCATCTCTCTGTTACTTCTTCCCAAGCATTTTATCTCTATTTGGAGCCAATAGAGACCTTCAGATGTAATCCTTCATATTCTTCAAGCTCTTCTGAGATGTTCTCCCTCTCCAACGAAAACCACAGCACAGCCTGCATCAGCAGGAACTCTTAAGTCCTCTGTGTTCAGGCAAAGGCATCGTTCACCTCCAAAATTGGCCACTTTTGAAGGCTAGACACCAGCTACCCCACTCTAACTCAGCTCTCCTGCTGCAGTTAGACCAGAATCTCTATGCAGAGATCCTGGAGAAGGACAAAAGCTTCAATTGCTCCCTTCCCTCGGTAAGGAGCGACCGCCATGCTGGAAGTCCCCGCCCACTCCTTCATCATCCATTTTCCAATAGCAAAGTAAATCAGAAAGAAAAAAGAAACGAAAGTAAATCAGAAACAAAACAACCCACACAACTCCCCCGTTCCAGCATCCCATCTTTCCATATTTTCAAAATGGCAACTCTAGGCTATGACCCACCTGACATTCGTTCACAACCCACTGGTGGCCCCAGCCCACAGATTGGGAACCTCTGATATAGAACATTTACCATTTATGAGCATCTTTGCGCATGGGTACTAATAAAAAGGTAGTTTCCCCATGACCGAATGGTCTAGTCGTGACCAACTGTAGGCGGCGGTGCTCATCTCCATTTCTAAGCCTGTAGAGCCGGCGTTTGTCCGAGGACAAGCTTCTGTGGTCATGTGGCTGGCATCACTATATGCCGTAGCGCACGCAACGCCGTTACCTTCCCACCGAAGCAGTACCTATTTATCTACTTGCATTTTTAGGTGCTTTCGAACTGCTAGGTTGGCAGGAGCTGGGACAAGCAACGGGAGCTCAGTCCGTCACGCAGTCTTGAACTCCCAACCTTCTGGTCAGAAAGCCCAGCAGCAGCGGTTTAACCCACTGCGCCACCACGTTCCTTATAGATTAATATATGAATATGGGTGCTTATAGATTAATCTTATTTAGCTAAGTAAGATAACAGGAAAATGTTACTGATAGAATGTGAACTTTAAAACAGCCCAGTTAATTCTAGCAAACTTGTTTGCATCCAGTGATCATATGACCTTACATTTTACCCAGCGGTGTTATACTGCCAGAATGCTGGGCGGGACATCCGGGTGATCGACAGCCCGCCCATCGCATTCCGGAGTGTTATGCTGTTTGTGTAACCAATTACGCCGCTTGCGTACGTTACGCAAACGGTGTAACGCTGCAGAACATGATGGGCGGGCTGTCGATCACCCGGATGTCCCACCCAGCGTTCCGGCAGCATAACACCGCTGATTTTACCTGAGATGCTGAAAATGATGAGGCATCTAAAAGAAGCCTAATTTGATCAGGACAGTATTTCTTACATTTAAACCGATATCTGCAATGGATGGGTCAAATGTGGGCAACATTTTTCTTACAGCATGTTTGTTTACTTAGAACTGCCCCATTGTATTCAGTTATGCCTATTCCTAATAAGTCGTTTAGGAATGCACCCCAATTCTATCCCCAGCCACAAGAACTGACACAGCTATGCCAAAAAGGTGCATGCTCCATCCTGTGTTGGGTGTGTGTGGTCAAATTACTTACCACCATGTAAGCCTATAGGCCATCTATGGGTCTCCTCAGACATACGCCACTTATTTTGATGATGTATGTCTGACTAGGAACATAGGCCCTAGGAAAAATAACTAAAAGGTTTTTGAAAGAGGGGGAAAAGGTCCGGTTTGCATCACTGCTGTCAGATCCACCCCTTCCCCCCTGCCTCCCATTCTTCCCCCTCCCAGCCCGTGCTCTGCCCCCAGTGCCAGCTTACTTGCTTTGGAGTGCGCACTGCTGTATGGCCTATTACTACAACTGCTGTTGTAATACGTCATTAGGATTAGGCTATTAATCAAGTTGCTAAAGTTGTTGACCAGATTGGAGTCTGTTTTATCCATTACCCAAAAGTCCTTCCATATTGTTTGGATTACATTTCAGCATGTTCCTCCTCACCCAGACTCTTACTGCTCTCAGACAATAGTTCAGTCCCTCCATTGTCTACCTGGAACATGGTAGTTAGAGCTGAGTACCAACCCCATATTGGTGACAGTGAACTTCAAATCTTCTGATAACCTTTCCAAGTGGTTTCAGTGCAGGTATTAACAGTGCATTATATCAGCTCCTTCTTGGGTTTTAATAAAGAATACATAGTTAATAGTAATTCCTGAGTCATAAAAGCTTCTTCTAAGGTGGAATGCAAAATGAGGGCTAACGTGCTCAAATGTACTATGCCATTCTATTAGAAAACGATCTGGTCCTGGAGCTTTCCCTGCTGTTACACACACACACACACACACACACACACACACACACACACACACACACACAC
>JAJKFI010000006.1:24370771-24413641 GCA_029204185.1 Lerista edwardsae
CACACACACACACACACACACACACACACACACACACACACACACACCACAATCCAATCTTCATTTATAGCTGGCTGATTAATATTCTGAAAGAACTCCTGAAGTTTATTAGGATCAAGTGTATTATCTTTCTTACACAGGTCTTCATAAAACGTACTTTTTGACACTGTCCCAACCCCCCTTTTCAAAACACTGTTTCTAGTTCAACGTTGTTTTACATGGAAAGCCTGTAAGCCTTTTCTTAGCTTTTTCTTAGGCCTCCAATACGTTTGCACAGTTTGAAAAGGAGATCCTGATGATGAATAATATAGCAGTTTCTGATTAATATCAACACGTTTATGTCCTACCTAATACTCAATCATTGATTCCATATACTGATATTTGAATCATTTCTGGGTAGCACTGGAAAATACTCTTTATATTAAGTCCACAAGATACCCATCTTGCTGCTGGTTTTTCTAGGAAATATAAATTACCCTTAGGATATAAGCATTTAAATACTCCTGCAAAATACTACAAGCCAATAGAAGCATTACCTTCCATGGAGGAACTGTATTTCATGTTTAACATTCTTAAAAAAATTATTTCTCAGCAATGCAGAAAAACTGAACTTCCAAATATTTTATGTCACCCTCAAAAGATTGTACCCTCCTGGCCCTGAATGGCTGTCCTCCCTGCCCTCTCCCCAATATTTTGACCCTTCCATCCTCCATCCTCCCTCCACCCATTCCAGAAAGCCTCCCCACTGGTCGACAGGATACTTACCACTGATAGCTCCCTTATGGCACCTTTGTGACGGCCATATTGGATCAGGCCCTAAGTTATGTGGGGAAAGCAATTTACATTACCACTGCGGGCTCTAT
This sequence comes from Lerista edwardsae, assembly GCA_029204185.1. Lineage (NCBI taxonomy): Eukaryota > Metazoa > Chordata > Lepidosauria > Squamata > Scincidae > Lerista > Lerista edwardsae. The sequence continues at coordinate 24,371,635 of JAJKFI010000006.1, forward strand.
ACATTTAACAAAGATACGTCTTTTCAAGTCACATTGTAAAGACTAGTACACTTGTTGGCTGTGGCTGGCCATTTCCTGTTATTTCTGAATCTTACACTGTGCAGTATTACTGTCCACTGCTGACAAATGTGCAACTATATTGTTTTATGAAAAAGAAACACTCTCAAAGTACAATTTTTAATAGGTAAATTGCTGTATACTTCATAAGATCTGCAAGTTTGAAAAACTGGCTTGACTTTTTTTGAGATACATTTGACCCCAATACTGGCTTGATACAGAAAATCCTGGCTTCATCCCAGGGTTAATGTTATCCAAAGGTAAAACGATGACCCAGATTGTCATCTGAACATGTGCATCTGTGTATATGACCTGAACAGAATGTTGCAGGACAGCATTCACCTGATGAAACCTTTAGTAATTTGGATGGAATGAAACTTTTCTGCCACCAGGCAATACAGTGGCACCAAAATGGGGCCAGAGAAGCTGCCGAGGGTCTCCTCGAGTAAGGGGACATCAGTTCCCTTACCTCGTGTACAGCCCTGGTGGCTCCAATAGGTCTTCTTGGATCTGTGCACAGGCAGGAAGGAAACCCATGGCAGGCTCCGACCCTGCCCTCGTTCCACCATCCCCCTGCCCTGTTCTGCCCCATTCCCACCTTCCCCCCCCCCGCTCTAAAAAGCCTACCCACCACTCAGTGGGGATACTTACCACTCTGCGCTCCTCTGGGCATTTGGATAGTGCTTTTGCAACAGGCGTAGCTATGGCAGCATGGGAGCAAGCAGCGCTAACCAGGCCCAGGATCGGGCTGTAAATCAATCCAACAGCCCAATCCTATTGAAATTCCTCCGCACTGATGTAGCAGGACCAATACGGCTTATGCTGTATCCGGTGGGGGAATTTGGCAGCCTGGAGGTCTCTTCGAGGTAAGGGGACACTTGTCCCCTTGCCCTGGAGAAAGCCCAGCTGCAGGAACAGCTAAATCACCAGCGCAAGTCCAAGTGTTTCCGTATAGGTAGATCTGGTCTGGAAAGTGGGGATGGGATACTACTTGCAACACTGCCACTGATCCCAATCCAACCAACCTTTTTCTCTCCTCAGACATACACTGGCATATACTATATGTCTGAGGAGAACCATAGGTGATCAGGCAGTCTATTGGTGCGTTGATAAAAAATATTTTTACTTACCTTCTTCTGGCTTTCCAATCATCCATATCCCCCCTCCCACCATTGGATGCAGTACGCACTCTGCCAGTGCGGCTGAATTGGCGCCAGTGGTGGGAATAGGATTGGACAGTTACTCGTGAAGTTCTAAGCAATATTCTTATTGCTTATTTTCTCCCAAGATTCAGATTCCCAACTTCCTTCCTTATCTTGACAACAGCAGAAAACAGACAACAGCAGTATACACTGGATGTATGACAGTGCATTTTTTTCTGTATTACTGCATAAATTTTAACAAGATGATCTAAGAAATGGCTCAGATTACATTTGTAATAGCAGACTGAAGCTGCAATTCTATACATATTTCCCTGGGGGTAAGCCCAATTGAACACAATGAGACACAGTATTTATCTGTAGATACGGATAGGATTTTCTGTAACACTTTTTTCACACAGAATGGCATTTACAACACAATACTAACCTGGAGTTAGGCCAGCAAAATTGGCTGGCACACCACAAAGTATGTTTGAACCACGCTCAGAGCCAGAGAGGCCAGGACACAGACATGCGCCATCCTCCCTAACTCTGAGAGTAGCGCAAACGCGCTTTACAGTGGTTGTGCCGGCCAAACTTTGCTGGCCTAACTGTGCCGACCTAACTCCAGAATAGGATTGTACCTTTGTTCAAGTAGGAATTACCCCCTAGAATTAGCATTTATTCTATGATTTAGAAATATTTTCTGGGTAATTGTAAACTGACCATGTAAATATACAGGAGCAGAGAACAACAGGATATAAAGTTTTGTTTAAAAAAGCATCCTTTAAATTGTTTTGAACTTTGAATCTTAGAAGTTAATTTTATTGATAGGAAAAAAGTTAGAAGCTATTGCAAAATTCTAAGGCAATCAATCAATCAAAAAAATTAAAAAAATTAAACATACATACTGTTAAAAAAATTAACATACTGCAGTAAAATTTAATTTAAATTCTAAATGAGCAAGGAGTATTTTCTAAAGTTTTTAGAATATACCAAGTAAATGTCTAATATTAATAATCTATATATATAAAAAAGAGCGTATGTGTGTATGTATGTATGTATGTATGTATGTATGTATGTATGTATGTATGTTCCACATAGGCTCCGCGACGCCTGGACCGATTCGCGCCAAACTCAGCACGCGGGTGCCTTGGCCTCCCGAGACCGTCGCTGCGTGGTTTTGGAACGGATTGCGCCCCCATGGGCGCAGGTACAAGTGAATTTGTGGTTCTCTATGGGTGGCTATGGGCTGAGCCGCAGAATTCCGAGGCTCTGATGATGTCATGATGAGATGCAAAGTACATGCAAATGACATGCGGAATCTTCAGGCAGCAACTGAACTCTTTACAGTTGAAGACAAACAGCAGCAAACAGGTTTCCCGCAGGCAAACTGATACAGGGCCAGGGAAATGTGTTCTGTGGACATGTGGGTGGTCCCTGCTTGGCAGTGGACAGTTGGCACAAGGTGCTGTGGCTGTTGCTCTCTCTCTGAAAATTTACTTTCACTGTGTAATGTAAAGCAATTGGGCAGGTGCAACCAAAGGCTACAAAGATGAAACAACAGCGTACACAGGAAACACCTGAGGGAAAAAAAAAACACGACTTGCAACGCTACGTCACAGAGCTGCTACATCTAGAGCAACAGAAACAGTACAGCAGCGTCACAAACGACTACACGATAAGAGAGACAGAGCTGCTACAACTAGAACAACACAAACAGTACAGCAGCGTCACAAACGAATACAGGATATGAAACAGAGGGCTACTACATCTAGAGCAACAGAAACAGTACAGCAGCAGGGATGGGACATATAAACACCCGGGCACACATGTGAGTGGGGGGGGGCAGGGATGGGACAAATAAACACCCGGGCACAGATGTGAGTGGGGGGGGGGGTCAGGAATGGGACATATAAATACCGGGGCACAGATGTGAGTGGGGGGGTCAGGGATGGGACAAGTAAACATCTGGGCACAGATGTGAGTGGGGGGGTCAGGGATGGGACAGATAAACACCCAGGCACACATGTGAGTGGGGGGGGTCAGGGATGGGACAGATAAACACCCGGGCACACATGTGAGTGGGGAGTCAGGGATGGGACAGATAAACACCCGGGCACACATGTGAGTGGGGGGGTCAGGGATGGGACAGATAAACACCTGGGCACACATGTGAGTGGGGGGACAGGGATGGGACATATAAACGGGCCATCTGTATGCCTGGTGAGTGGGGGTGTGTGTCAGAGATGGCACCTAGGAACACCCGGGCGAAGCCGGGTACATAAAAGCTAGTCTATATATATAAAGAAGAGCGTATGTGTGTATGTATGTGTGTATGCGTGTATGTATGTTCCACATAGGCTCCGCAATGCCTGGACCGACTCGCGCCAAACTCGGCACATGGGTGCCTTGGCCCCCTGAGACCGTCGCTGCGGGGGTTTGGAACGGCTCGCACCCCCACAGGCGTGGGTAAAAGCGAATTTGTGGTTCTCTATGGGTGGCTATGGGCTGAGCCACTGCATTCTGAGACTCTGATGATGTCATGATGAGATGCAAATGACATGCGGAATCTTCAGGCAGCAACTGAACTCTTTACAGTTGAAGACAAACAGCAGCAAATAGGTTTCCCGTAGGGAAACCTGTACAGGGCCATCTGTATGGCTGGTGAGTCTGGTGAGATGGGGGGAGAGGACTCCCGCTGCCAATAGGTTTCCTGCAGTTGCACCCATTTCCAAACGTGTTGTGTGGCTGGTGAGTCTGGTGAGATGGGGGGACAGGACTCCCGCATGACAATGCTGAATAACCACTAAGATCTACAAATAACACTGGGGGATCAGGGATGGCATACATAATCACCCGGGCAACGCCTGGTAAATTTAAAACAACAAAAAACACTTCCAAGAGTGGGTTTGCACAGCCAGGCAACAAACACTACGGGGGGTGGGGAAATGGGACAAATAAACACCCAGGCAATGCCGGGTACATAAAAACAAAACAAAACAAACCCGCCCAGGGATAGGGTTGCACGTCTAATCCATACTTTCCAGGGTTACTCAACAAACACTGGCAATAAACACTAGGAAGAAACACTGGGGGGGGCACGGATGGGAGAAATAAACACCCGGTCACCGCCGGGTAATTTTTTACAGAAAAAAAACACGCCTGGGTACATAAAAGCTAGTAAATATTAATAGATTAATTCACAAGCTGGAATCAAGATTGCTGGGAGAAATGTCAACAAACTCAGATATGCAGACGATACCACTCTAATGGCAGAAAATGAGGAAGACCTAAAAAACCTTCTGATGAGGGTGAAAGAGGAAAGTGTGAAAATTGGCTTGAAGCGCAACATTAAAAAAAACTAAGATCATGGCAACCACTCCCATCACTTCCTGACAAATATAGAAGGGGAAGAAATGGAAGCAGTGACAGAGTTTATTTTCCTAGGCTTCAAGATGCATGGAAGGGATAGAGTCGATAAAGGGATGTTCTTTTCCCTCTCTCAAAACACCAGTACCAGGGGACATCCGCTAAAACTGAAGGTAGGGAGAGTTAAAACAGATAAAAGGAAGTACTTTTTTACCCAGCGGGTAGTTAATCTGTGGAACTCTTTGCCACAGGAGGTGGTGTTGGCATCTGGTCTTGATGCCTTTAAGAGGGGATTGGACAGATTTCTGGCGTGGACTATAGGCAATGATGGATTGTGCAACCTCCTTACAAAGGTGGTGTGCTACTGGTATCGGGTGCAAGGGAGTGGCAACAGGATGCAAGCATTTTGTTGTCTCATGCCTCCCTGGGGCACCTGGTGGGCCGCTGTGAGATACAGGAAGCTGGACTAGATGGGCCTTTGGCCTGATCCAGCAGGGCTCTTCTTATGTTCTTATGTTCTTAAGATCACCACAGATGGTGATTGCAACCCTGAAATTAAAAGACGTTTATTTCTTGGGAGGAAAGCTATGGCGAACCTAGACAACTTCATAAAATACCAAGACATCACCCTGCCAACAAAGGTTCGCATAGTCAAAGCTATGGTTTTCCTAGTAGTAATGTACTGTATGGCTGTGAGAGCGGGACCATAACGAAGGTGGAGCACCGAAGAATAGATGCTTTTGAATTATGGTGTTGGAGAAGACTCTTGAGAATCCCCTGGACTGCAAGGAGAGCCAATTGGGCAATCCTACAGGAAGTCAAGCCTGATTGTTCCTTGGAAGGAGAAATCCTGAAGCTGAAGCTCAAATACTTTGGCCACTTCGTGCGAAGAGAAGATTCTTTAGAAAAGACCCTCATGCTGGGAAAGATTGAAGGCAAAAGGAGAAGGGGGCGGCAGGGGATGAGATGGTTAGATAGTGTCACTGAAGCAATGAGCATGAAGTTGGACAAACTCCAGAAGCTAGTGGAGGATAGAGAGGCCTGGCGTGCTGTGGTCCATGGGGTCACGAAGAGTCGGACACAATTTAGCGACTGAATAACAACAATAGATTATTCTGTTTTGGGCTTGCTAATTAAATGGCATATCATTTCACGTGTCCATCAGTATCAAATTCAAATTTTCAACTGAGAGCCCATCCCTTTTAAAAAGTATGTTATCATTCTCCTTAAAAATAATGCTAAACTTGTTAGACTATGTGTCCTCAAAATTTTATCTATTCTGCATTACTGAATTTTTCTGCAATATAAGATTTGGATAATTCATTTTTAATACATTAAAAATGTATTAAAACATCACAGCAATGCTAGAATTTAATAATTTATCATATGGTTGGGATTTCTAAACATTAAGGCATAAGCAAGTAGGAAGCAAAAGATAAAATGATGTATTCCCAAGTATATTTAATACTATCGGCCCCTTGGTGAAGCCAATAGAATCTACCATTATAAGGCCATTTAGGATTTCACTTGGAAGCCCCAATAACCAATTTATATGCATATATCTTCCTTAGGGCTTGAGGATCGTCTTCCTTAAATTAGTATTTTCGTAGGTCAATGGAGATTAGCTGCATGTAATATTCAAGTGGATGTCTATTTTATTAATGTCATGAATTAGAAATGGCAAGTGTCATTTATAGGCCAGCAAATATTTGTGCAGAATAAACTGCTTCAGCCAATGTTCTAACATCCTATTTTAGGAGCTGGATTGAAGTCATAAGCATACCCTTCACTGAATAATTTAAAAGGGACGGATAACAAGCCACCCTATCTATCTAAAATGGAATTATAGCCTATTTGTACAGTCTGGGCCCCAAACCACTGATCTTTCAGTTGTTTTAAGAAACAATTGCCAGTTCTAATTTAACATGACACGACATTCACACAATGGCTAGCAGTACAATACCAGTGTCGCATGTATTCAAGTTAAATAGGGTTTTATCAGTTGATTAAACCAGTGATGTTTTAGTTTATTATTACGAGCCAAATTTTGGCTTCATTCTGTGATTGAAGGGTGCATTTTGGTTATGGGGGGGGATGTAGTTTTGTATTGGAATAGTGAATTTAACATCCTAACCAACTTTCCATTGCCAACAGGGCATGCGCTGCATTTTAGGATGGGGACAGCCACATAGGCCTCCTCAAGGTAAAGGAAGGTTTGTTCCCTTACCTTGGGGTTGCATTGCAGCGGGAGAATTGGTTAGGATTGGGCTGTAAGAAAAAAAACACCACCATAGACTGTCCTTCTTTCAGCATTAACTGGCAGCTGCTCAGTCTATTCCTGTGCATATTTACTTGAAAATAATTTCAATTGAGTTCAATAGACCTTTATTTCAAGTAAGTGTACATAGGATTGCAACCTTTGTTTATATTGTTGGATGTATTCACACTTCACGATCTTAAAAAAAAAAATCGCATATATTGATATACTAGCTTTTTGTGACCCGGCGTTGCCTGGGGGGACAAATTATCCCAAGCCTCTATTAGGAGAAGGAATGAATACAGGGACACAATCAAGCAAAAGAGCGAAATGAAACGGTCACACTCACTGAACAATGTCTGCAGGTCCTGTGGTAGGATAGCACTGAAGTATGAGAAACAGGAAGAGGTGGCCAGTGTGCTCTGTGGAAATAGGTCCAGCTGCGATCCGACTGGGTGCTGGAACTCTCTGGATCATGCTCTTTCCAGCCTGGGCAAGTGAGGCAGTGGGAAGATGTTTCACTTTCGTTTTTGAGTACTCTTCCTGTGTCTCAGCTCAGTGAGTGAAATCCAAGCTCATGACCTGCAGAATCCTTTGTGACCACAGGGTGGCAGCACAATTTCACTCCAATACAATCCCCTCGCTGTCTCTCCCCCCCGGGGGCTGTAGGGGGGTCTGATCCCCGCAGTGTTTTTCCCCAGGCCGCAAGGTGTATTCCTGCCAAGTTTCGTGCAGATCGGGCCAGGCGTTGAGGAGCCTATGCATAACATACATACATACACACACACATACCCACGTCCGTTTTTATATATATAGATTTAGAAAAGTACATGTATTTTTTTTTTTTAAAAAAAACTATTTGAAATCAGATGATAGGAGCAACGTTGAACCAGCTAGGCATTGCGATAGTTAAGTCATGGAGTAACAGTATTTCATTGCGCATCGCATTTGATCAATCACCTTGATATACTAAATACTGTGAGGTCAATTGGATCATATCCCTCAAGGGCAGGCTCTCACATGGTAAGTCATGGGGGCAAGTTAGAGGGTGTGTGACATGATCCTTCATTGCAAAAATGGAGTGGACAGATTGCACAAATGAGATGTATGCACATAAGGATGTATGAGCTTCATATTCAATTCTCTTACTATAGGCAGGATGTCATAAGCACATTAATGTTCCCTGCCTCAAATGGGACTTATAAGCCATCAAAAAGGTGATGGTCTCTCCAGTTATCCACTTGCTGTGGGAGTCAGGGCTTTCCTGGGGCTTCTCAAAGAAGCCAAGTAATGCACATAACAAATAATAATAATCAAAACAAATCAATGAGATTGTAATGGTCTGAGGCCTCATCCAGAACAGAGAATCATCACCCCATGATTCACACCTTCTGTCCTTGTCCATCTGTGGAATGGAGAAGCACAACTGATACAAGCGTCATGTGCCTTCCCATGTTGTACAGCACAGCAGACTTGGACCCCTCCTTGCCACAATCAGGGTAGATCTTAGCAGCCCAACTCAGGTCTCTAAGCATCATTAGAAAGCCTTTAGCAATCTAGGGAGGTTCTCACTTCTTCAGGAAATGCTTGTTACTTGATCCCAGAGGAGAATGTTTCCTGAGCTGAGTGCTGTTCTGTCTATGAGAATACAAATTCATCGGGTAGGAAGGTCCCCAGAAGAAGGGGCAACCCTATACCCTAACTGTACAGAGGCTATACATGCAGTGGCCAGCCCAATGTCTTTCAACCATATGTAAAAACAGGTTATATTTTAGCAGCTCCATATTAACAGATACATCTGAAATTTTATTTATTAAAAAAAAATTTTGCTGGGATAGATACACAAATTTTCTTGGTACTCTAAAGTGTTGCTGCCCATCCCATCCTAATTCAGTGCAGTTGGCACTACTCCAGATAACACTGAAAGCATTTGGAATAAGTAGCTGTTCAAGCAAGACGGAGATTTCAGAAACCAGGTTTTTTCTTTAATCTCTCTGCCAGCTCAGAAAGCACTGGTAAAGGCTTTCAGCATCCCAGGTTTTACGTGCTCAATAGCAGGTGTTCTTTTTCTTCCTACACTTCGAAGGAGAGGGCAGCATGTTTATCACAGAAACACGCTACCCTGACAAAAAGCAAATCTTTTAAATGGCATAATCTATACTTAAAGCCAAAGTGCAAGCAACAAATCAATCACATTTTCATTTGGAAGATGCATTGAGAGAAGACTTTAGTTGCACCTTTCTCATGCTTTGGAGAATAAATGAGAAAGTTCTTTTCAAAAAGGAGGCAAGAGCCTCACAATTTCTCCAGGTTTTGTTTGAGTTTTAGCCCATTGTATTGCTGCCCCTAGCCTGGAAAATTTAAGAATGAGCGATGTGCTATCTTGAGTGATCTCGTGAAAGCCCTGGAGCCAGATTCAGGCACGGCATGCCACTCTGAGTTACAAAAATATGGGCTTCTTTATTTACCAGTGGTCCTGTTGGAAAAAAATACAACTACTTAATGCTAAAAAGAGCAAACCGTGACCCACAGTGAGCACACAGTATCGCATTAGGACCATGAAGCAAATCCACTGTTTACCATATAACATACGCATATTGTAAATGGGCGTATGCCCCACCACATTTTTGTGACTCAGTTTGCCTTTCCTATTATGGTTATGCAAAACATCATTTGGGTTTCTGTGCACCATTTGTTTTCAGTATGTTTTGTTAATTTCATCAAAAAATGTGTTAAATTCACACTGGTTGTGTTGCAAATCCTGCTTTCATCCTCCCATATATTTTTGTGATGGCGGGGGGGCTACTTTGTCATGGGGCAGAGCAGTGGGCTCTTTTTTCCTTTCCTTTAAACTATTGTAAAAAGATCATGGAAGCGTTACCAGCAGTAGCTGCATGGCAGCTTCCTTTTTTTATATTGCACAACACCTCAAATGTTGTATCAGTCAGGGGGATTGTGGAGAAAAACATGGCGGCTGCCACGGAAACAAGCTTTTAGGTCACCGTATTGTGAGCTGCCTGGTAGCTCAGGGGAAAAGGGCAAGGAAACCAAGAGAGGGGATTTCAGGTCTCAGACCAGTGTAAAGTGTAGACTTTCTTTCCTTCCCTTGCTTATGTATGTGCAGACTTGCCTTTGTAGCCCCAGTTGCAACAGTAGAGTCGTGACTTCAAATGAGTATTTGTATCCGAAGTTCAGAGGCAGGATCTCTCTAGAACAGTGCTTCTCAAAATGTGGTCCATGAACTGGAGGTGCGTCCCGGAGCCACCAGTATCGGCTAAGGGGGTCCTGGTGCTTTTAGCTTCTCAGAGCCTCTCGCAAGGCTTGGTGTGTATCCGTCACACTGCAAGCCTCGGGAGCCTCTGAGAAACTGGAAGAAGGAAGCAGGAAAGACTAGGTAATCCTGTGTGCCACAGACTGGCATTACATATATAGTGCTAGTCTGCGGCACTTCAGGAAAAAAAATTGCCAGTTTTGCAACAACGGACCCTTTGACTAGCACTGCTCTAGACAAGTGTTACTCATATCATATGCCTGTCATTGTTTTGGCTGTCCCTGGCTGTTGGAATGCTTTGTTTCTGCAAAAATCTCCACTCGTATATTCCTTTTTTTTTTTTAATATGGAGGCAGAGTGATTTAGCATTATTTTATTTATCACTCTGGGGGATAAATGAGATCTGGGTTCTCTAGATGGAGCATATATGCAACTGCCAATGGGGTGTGATGGGTTTAAGAGTAAATCAAACATCACTTTAACCTCCAATGTGGCTATAGGATCAAACCGAGAGGAGATGAGGGCATCGTCTTAGGTTTCCATTGGATTTTAACTTATGCCACATCTTGTATACATTGCTCTGTTATTAGGATGAGACAAACCACTAAGCGCCCAATCCTATTCAATTTTCCACTGCTGATGAAGCCGTGCCTACAGAGTGTGAGCTACGTCCTGCGAAGGGGGAACAGCCACAGAGGTCTCTTCAAGTCAGATCTCAGTCCTGGAATCCTTGTCCTGGTTCCTTTGCCCTTTTGCCCTGAGCTACCCGGCAGCTTGGGGCTGCATTGGCGCTGGAAAGTTGGATAGGATTGGGCCCTAAATAAGCATAGGATTCTAACCAAAGCCCACTCTCTCTTCACCATGCGTCTCTAAACTCCATCTAGTTTCCCTCCTGTGCTGGCAGAGACCACCCAGTGTAGCTGCCTTGTCGCTGCTGGCCCAAACATGAGGTCACAATGCAGCTTGCATCAGCAGCAGATGGCGGGGGGGGGACAGGACAGATTTAGGTTTTTTTTTCCCATCCAAAATCTGCCACCGCCAACTCCTCCAGTGTTCTGTGAACGTGAGACACATTGATCTGTTTCCTGCTTGTTTGAGCAGGAAACATGTTACAAGGATCTTACCATGTTCCTTGTGTGGTTTTCACAAACCCAAAAATGTGGGGCTTCCAGTTTTATTTACAGGGACCATGGAATGAAGGAGCGCCTTCATTTGAGCAGTCGTCGTGTATGTTGATGTTACTAGTTTCTGGCACAGGAGCTTTAGAAGTGCTCTTTTTCCACCAGCAGGTATAAACCCAGGATAGGACTGCTTTGTATTTGTCCCATCATGTATATTTTGAAAAGTGGGTACAGCGCAACTGGGTGGTACTGCACAACTAATTTACAAAATGCCCATTTGCTTTTCGTGTGACCAACTACCAGCATGTCTAGTACAGGCATGTTTAAATTCTTTTTAGCATCAGCTGAAGTATAAAAGGGAGGAGAGTGAGAAAAAGATGTGCTGTTAGTAAATAGCTGAATTCAGCATTGAATCACTATAACATTACTTATGGCACACAGTAGGATATTCAATCAGGCTTCTTTTACAAGCAATTGATATTCTCTATAGCCTGTGCATAATGCTGTCTAGAGAGTTAGATGGATGTTAACATTTCATTACTCCTGCCATTGATTTCTCCCTACTTTCTTCACAACAAAAATCAAAATGTGACCTCTTATTCCACTGAATTAGTTCCACAGCACTTGGCATTATTGACCTCTTAATGAAAATTAATGATGGCTTATTTCATTCAGCTTTACAAGTAAGCACACTGGATGCATACATTGGAAAGGGTACATTTATTTCTCATTGGAAAAGGAATAACAATTATATTAAAAACAAAAACTGGCCTTAATGCAACAAACTGAGGTCATTTAAACACTAAATTGAATAAAGAACAAGGTCTGCTTTTCAACAACCAATGTCCTTAAATACATATGAACTTACACACACTTAAATTGATTTCAGCTGACAAGCAAGAAAAATGGTGAAAGAATTAACAAGCCAATTCTCACACAAAAATGACTTGAATTTAGAATCTTTTAATTCTACTTTTTCAATTACTATGAACTTTGTTAGATTTCAGATGCGTATGTATAAATTTGTATGTGTGTACAGTATAAGTTCATAAATTGGCATGTGGATACTGAACATAGTGTTAAAATTTTAATGCAAGGCTTACGTTCAGTCACATGTCCACCTTCCCATGTCTTCTGCTGCGTGCATGGGAGACTTCTCTGCATCATGGGACTGCGTGCATGGGAGACTTCTCTGCATCAGCTCTGACTGACTGGCAACTGCAAGCATGCCTTTCCCCTTCTCAGTTGTAAAGTAGCTAGGTAAAGGGTGAAGTGAGTGCAACCATGTGGTGAAGTAGGACAGAAGGAAGAAAAGTCAGAAAGGAAGCTAAGGGGCAGAGGAATACAAAGGTGGCTCTAAAAGGTAAAAGAAAAAAATCATGGACGTTTATGTAAAGATCAAATCTACTTTGTTTCTTCCTTCCACCTCTCTTCCCCTCCCTTTGGATTTCTAGATTATGATGCTTATTTGTCCCTTTGCATTTCCAGATAACAAAGATTATGATGCTTATTTGTCATACACCAAAGTGGATCCTGACCAGTGGAATCAGGAAACTGGGGAAGAAGAAAGATTTGCTCTTGAGATATTACCAGATATGCTTGAAAAGCACTATGGGTACAAGTTATTCATTCCAGACAGAGATTTGATTCCAACTGGAAGTAAGTTTTCATTGCCTACCAATCAATAGTCATATTTACACTTTTTAGACCAACTTGAATGCAAAATTATTGCAATGCCGTTTCATATTACTGAAAGTGAATATATTATTCGCTTATTGATCTTAGAGCCCAATCCTGTGCCTGTATACTCAGAAATACAGTAAGTTCCATTATGGTCAATGTAGCTTACTCCTAGGAATGTGTGGATGGGATTGCAGCCTTACTTTCTTATTCTGAAGTGTACCTACAGATATAACCTTAAGGATCAGCTTCTCATTCTAGCAGTGAAGCGCAATCATTTTTTGTGTGTTTGTGTTTGAGTTAACATGGCAAGATACAAATAAACTGCCTTCTCACACACAAAATGGCATGCACCACAAGGAGACCTGTGAGCCAAATGCAGCCTGGAGAAAATTTTCTCCTTTTTCCACTTGCAGTATATACCTAAATAGCATGCAGCCTTATGGGGCTCCTAAGGACATCAAATTATGCCTCTACATCAGTTGTTCTCAATCATTTTAGCACCGGGATCCGCCTTTTAGAACGATAATCTGTTGGGACCAGTAGTGTCATTCACAAACGAGCTGCCGGAACGTGAGGCGGGACTTACCGCCTGATTGGCTGCTCGTTCGTGATGCTTCGCTGCCTGCCCGACCGCCGCGCAGGCACCCCTGGCTTCGGAGGGGGTGCCCGCTTGCCTGGGGGGCGCGCTGGGTGCCTAGGCGAGCCACGGAGGGGCGCGCCACCCGGAGGGAGCCCCCGCGGCGGGCGGGCAGGCAGCGACGTGTCACGAGCTGCCTGTCAATCAAGCGGTAAGTCCCGCCTCGCGTTCCGGCAGCTCGTTAGTGAATGACACTACTGGTTGGGACCCACCGGAAGTGATGCCATTAACTTGGAAGTGTTGTCATGGCCAGAAGTGACATCATCGCGCAGGAAAAATTTTTAACACACCCATAACACCCCAATAAAATTAATCAATTAAGGGCGCAATCCTAATCAACTTTCCAGCACCAGCTTTCTGAAAGTTGCAAGCAAGGCTTTCACTGGCAATGACTGAGCCCCACTAAGCAGCATTTAGAACGCAGCTCTGTTGAGCACTACATGTGGGTCAAGGACAAGGCCCCATCACAGGGACTGCATCTTGAAGGCTGCCTGTGAGATAAACTCCTTATTTCCCATGCATAGTGCTTGCCACTCTTGCTATGCACTCTTCTTGGGAAAGAGCAGAGTAGTCACTTCGTGACAATGGAAATGGAACTGTGGCAATGGCACTGATATCCTGTAGAAATGGAACTGATTTTCTCTCTCTTCCAGGAAACCAACAGGAAAGAACCTCATGTCTTGCTTTCAGCTCCCAGCTGCCGCCTCCTGGTTTAAAGAAGGGAGCTTAGTTCTAAGGGCAGCACATGCAGATTCTTCCCTGCTTGCTTCCTGAAAGAATGGAAAGAGATGAAGGGTGCTTTGAAGAACAGCCCCTAAAGGAGCTCTTCATTTTTTCCATCCCTAGATTCAAGAGCATGCTTCCCTGGGGAAATGCTTACTTGCCCCATATGAGCAGGTATCTGAAGGCTTATGGTTGTTTTAAAGACTGCCCTTTGCATGCGTTGTCATTCGGATGTAGTTTTTGACTGATCTGGGGCCTCTCTTTTGCTTTACAGCATACATTGAAGACGTGGCAAGATGTGTAGACCAAAGCAAGCGATTGATCATTGTCATGACTCCGAATTATGTGGTAAGAAGAGGCTGGAGTATCTTTGAACTGGAAACACGACTTCGAAACATGTTAGTCACTGGAGAAATTAAAGTGATACTGATTGAATGCAGCGAACTCCGAGGAATTATGAACTACCAGGAGGTTGAGGCCCTCAAACATACCATCAAGCTCCTAACTGTTATTAAATGGCATGGACCAAAATGCAACAAGTTGAATTCCAAATTCTGGAAACGTTTACAGTACGAAATGCCTTTTAAGAGGATAGAACCCATCACACACGAGCAGGTTTTAGATGTCAGTGAGCAGGGGCCCTTTGGGGAACTGCAGACGGTCTCCGCAATTTCCATGGCTGCTGCTACCTCCACTGCTCTTGCCACTGCCCATCCTGACCTGCGCTCCACCTTTCATAACACATATCATTCCCAGATGCGCCAGAAACACTATTATCGAAGCTATGAATACGACGTACCTCCTACCGGCACCCTGCCTCTTACCTCAATAGGTAACCAGCATACCTACTGCAACATCCCTATGACACTTATTAATGGGCAGCGGCCACAGACAAAAACTAACAGGGAGCAGAATCCCGACGAGGCTCATACAAACAGTGCGATACTGCCACTTTTACCGCGAGAAACCAGTATATCAAGTGTTATTTGGTGACAAGAATGCAAGGGGGAACTCTGCCCCCTTGTCTAGAATCTAAGTCTGCAGTCTGGTGCCTGGAACTACATCCCTGACTGCTGCTGTTAAACATGCATTACAATCTATGAAATATGAGGAAAAACAGGGTCTTGTACATATGTTTTTGCAAATTTCTTTGTAGCATCAGTCTTCCTGTTTTACCCATGTCTCTTGTCATTCACATTTTGACTTTGTTTTATATGTCATTGAGATTTGTATATTTACATTTTTTAAAAAAAAGAACAATGAAGTGACTGCTGTATAGATAGGAAAACCTTTTTGCTTCATTAGTATAGTTTGAGTGTTATTTTTTTAACATTTCTTGGGATTGCTCGGACAAAGCTCTGTTGAATCCAGAAGTACTATCCATTTTGTTGGCCTGCCTAGCCTGATACCCAGAGGCCATGCTTGCAGCAAATTCACCAGAGTGTGTGCGCACGTGCGCGCTTATGTGCGCGCACGCACATGTGTGTGTGATCACTTGTTCTTAGGAGGACCCCGCCAATGACTCATAGACCTGCCTTCATTCAACACCCCTCTCACTGCTACACTCTACCCCCCCCCCAACCCTTCCCCTTTTTACAGCACCACACTGGGTGAAATTACAGATGGTCCAATTGTCTAACATTTCACATAGTAAATAGTTGTGGAACAAAAACAAAACAAAAAAAAACCCAGTCTGTATCACTTGCTTCACAATAACCACTATGACCACTATGGAGTATGTAGTAAGAAAAATAGGGGTTTTGATTTATTTTATGAGTTGATTGTATTCCTTTTATATAGAGATAACATGCCAACTAATTCATTCACTTCCTGAGAAAGTGTTGGATGTGTCTGTGATTTTTTTCTTTTCTTTTTTTGGTTGAGATCAATGGTTTCATTTCCTGTTTTAAATTCTTCAAATGAGATTATTTACATTTGTCAGGCAAGTAAGGCATTAGGCACTGAAGTGCAGTAAATCCCACAGAGATTTATAGTGATGGCTTCCAGACCAAAGGAGAGGAGAAGGACAATATCAAATATGGTTTGTCAGACTGTGTTACAGAAAATGCTATCTTTTAAGAAGTATGAGAACATTCTTTTGCAGCCAGTTTTGGAGTCCCCATGTATATTAAAGTTCAGTCGTCATCTTTTCTTTTCACCGATACATCCAGAACTTAGCATTCTTTCTTTATTATTCATTTTTATCGCTCTCTTTTTTTAAGCTTGTAATAATAAGATTTTTTTTATTCCAAGGTTGTTTAAAGGAGATCTCAGGAGGTTGCAAAAGTAAATACCAACAAACATCAATATTTTATACAAGATTAATATTTAAATCAGACCCAGAAATGTTGGAAACAATTAATGTTATTGAATAAAATAAAACTAGTTTTATTTTAACATGTATGATTTCATCTTTCAAAAGTGAAAGAAAGAGCTCTGGGAAATGTTCTCTGCATAAATCTCAGGACTGAATCTTGTCTATGTAGAAGTCAAAGAGAATTTGTTGATGACATTATTTGAGCCAAAAGTTTTGCAGTGCTAACACAATAAGTGCTGATATTTACACATATGAATGCACCAGTCACATGTCAATCAATATTGGGTGAAGGGGTGATAATAGAATATCAATACAAGTCGGGCATCCCTTATCCAGAATTTTAAAATCCAAAGTATTTCAAAAATTGCAACTTTTTTGATCAGCAGCATGACCCTATAAATGGAAAATTCCACACATGACCTTATATGATGGCCTGCACTAAATTATTACAAATGTTGTACAAAATTACCTTCAGGCAATGTGTATAAGATGTATATGAAGCATACATGAATTTTATGTTTAGATTTGGAATTCTTCCATTAGATATTTCATTAGGTAGGGTTACCAGATACAAACTGGGACAGAGTGCCTATACCTTTAACCCTTGTATAGAAGAGGGAATTTGGGCAGGTGCAGCTCATCATGGAAGGGTTTCAAAAACTGCACCTGCCCAAATTCCCTCTTCTATACAAGGGTTAAAGGTATAGGCACTCTGTCCCAGTTTGTATCTGGCAACCCTATAATTAGGCATATGCAAGTTTCCCAAAATACAGAAAAATTTTATATCCAAAATGCTTCTGGTCTCAATAATGGATGCCCAACCTGTATAGCATTAGGTTATTGGGCACAAATTCTTAACAGTTTAAACTGATGCAATAAAACACTGAAGTTGTGTCAGTTTGCACCAGAAGAGAATGTTCCCTTCGTTGTTTTACACTCAAAATGCAGCAGTTCAACTGCTGGAATACAATGGTTTGAACTATTGAATTTCCCATTATTTGGAGGGAGTTTGTTTTAAAATTAACCAGTCATGGCCAATATAATGGACGATATGTTTGTTCTGTCATCATTAAAAATATCCAAGTTACAGTATGTTCTAGGGTGGCCAAACAGCAGCTTGCAAGCCACATACAACTCTGACTTATAGTATACAGCTCACGGAAATATGTTGGCTGAGCTCCTTTTTGCATTAAAAAGTATATAAAAAGATAAATAAAAAAATTGAACTCCATACTTATTTACTAGGTATAAACTGAGAGTCCACTGGATTAAAATGCAACTTTAATTATCATGGTGAGTATATTTAAGAATCAAGTTGCTTCTTAAATACAACAGCTCTCTTGTGGTTCTCAAACATCTGAAGTTTATCGTATGTGGCTCTTACATTAAGCAAGTTTGGCCACCCCTGGTATATTCAGTTTGAGTATGATGAAATGATGCATAGCTCCATACTAGAGGTGTTTGTGGGCTTCAGCTATACATGGGAACTAATCAGTCTCATGCTGTAACTGTAAAGAAGCATCTGCAATCCCAGTTCAGGGAGCTCTAGCGTGTACATTGACATTTATTTCCATAATATTCATTTTGGTGACAGTTCACTCAGGTCCTTTTCAAATAATCTGTTATTTTGCAAATGTGCGCCCTGCTTTTCTCCAGCTCCCAACAAACCTCTGGACATCTGCCAAATACGTTCCATCAAATAAATAAAGCTGCCAGGATAGATAAAATCTGAAAGCAGCTGTGCACATTTCATTCTTTGGAAATTTAAGGTGCCTATTATTTATTAGAGACACCTGCCAGCTACTAATGGAATTTAATGGCCTATGACAGGATTTCAAATCTCAAGCACCCAACAAAAGGTAAATCAGTGCAATAGCCTTTTCCTTTATATTTTTTAAGCTTAAATCTAGGTTGTGAAGTAAATACAGAGCATAATAATCCTACCACTGTCACACTGTAGGTGTTGGGAAATCAGGCTTCTTTTCTCAAACTCTCACCAGGAATAGTTTGTTCTTCTATTTTTAAAAGTAGGTTTAAGCACTTTGAATAGCATGATTCAGGGATTAATGGATAGTATTTGATATTCACACTACTGAAGAAGAGTTTCTTACAATGCTTTGTCATATTATTAAATAAACACAAACCAGGAAGGTGGAGAATGCGTACGAGATGGAAACGCCAAGCGATACGCCATTTCTGGCTTTGGATACATTCCATCCAAGAATTCTTCTTTTACAAACAGCTCTGTGTGAGAAACAGTAAAGGAACTGTCATATGTTCACATACTCAGTGTTTGACTGAAGATCTGTTAGAACACAAAATAAAAAAAAATATTTGCCCTTGTTCTTGGGCTCAATCTTTTTTTTAAGAGAAAAAAAAACCTGGGGAAAACAGGGTGGGAAGAGATGTCCCAGCTTGAACTTTGTATGCAAGATTCAAGTTTAAGGATGATGCACTTTTTAAGGTAAAAGCTTACCGTGGTTATTCCTATTGATTTCAAGTATGTATGTGCTTGTGGCTAATTTGTAAAGTACAGTTGTGGTGGGCAAAAGGTGTTTCTCCTGCTTGAACTCTAGGCTGAATCCTAATTAAATTGTGCCCCCACTGTTGCAGCTGCACCAATGGAGCTGCTGTGTCTCATGGCGGGGGCAGAGTTAGTCTGGAAGGTTGTTTGAGGGACAAGCCTCAACTGCTCCAGTAGGTCTTCTCAGATCTGTACCAGCTATAGAAGTACAGGGGAAAGAGTTTGGATCTGGCACATGCTGATGCCACCACCTTCTACCTCTACCATTCCAGCTCCCACCCAACCTCACCCCTCCCAGAAACTCCCACTCCTTCCCCATCCTGTACCGCCCACCCTCCACTACTCCCTTCCCCTGCTACCTGCATAACTTTGCTGTTGGAGGTAGCCAGCAGTGGCAGCAGACCTCCATCACTGCTGCTGTTTGGGGCAATTGACCCAAAATGGCCGCTATGCAGTGGTGGGATTCAGGGGGTTTGCCCAGGTTCTATAGAACTGGTTGTTAAATGGCTGGGCCCCGCCCACTCACTTACCTCGGCTGGCTTCGGGTTTTTTTTTGGCTCCGGCTATGATGTCATGGAACCTGTTGTTAATTTATTTGAATCACACCACTGCCGCTATGTAACCATTTACAGCAGAGCTGTGTCATAAAGTGCTGCCTAGTCTGTAATTAGTACAGGCTGTGATTGTGGATGACATGGATAATTGCAATAATGTTGAATATCGTTTTAGTACCTGACGGTCTCTTAATATGGAGCCAAGATTCACTGCAATCTCTGGACAACACTATCAGTTTTAATTTTTCTAACTAACAACATTAAAGATGGGTGAATACTTCATATGCTACTCAAGCCTCAATTCACACAACCATTTTTGACACAGAAAGTCACCATGAAGATATAATGAAAGCACTTAAGCAACACGTACCCAAATTTAAGCAACATTAAACCCAAATTTAAAATTAAAAAAAACCATTTTGACACAGTATTGTAATTTGAACCTCACCCAATAGTTGAGTTTTATCAACATTTTGTCATATGAAAATTGAGGGAATTAGCTTATGGTGTTTCTTTCTTTGGCAAGAGCAAAGAAGCCGTCTATCAGCTGGGGGAAGGCATTCGTGCGGCCAGATAGAAGGACTGGATATGAAAGTGTCATCTGCATGTAGTAGTTCTTGTAAGATTAGAACATTGTTGTTGTGATTTGTAAAAACCCTTGCGGTTTAAGAAATGCCTGCCTATGCAAACCGCCTTGAATTAAAGTCAAAGGAGCAATCTGATGACCAAGAAAGGCGGTATATAAATACCAAGTATTATTATTATTATTATTATTATTATTATTATTATTATTATTATTGAAATTCTTCTACCTCAGCTATAATTATTGCTTCAGTTCTGTCCCTCTCTGGAGCAGCACATCCTATTTTGAGGCGCTGAAAACGATACTGAACTGGCAGAATGTAGGTTCCAGAAGCACTGTTGGGGGATAGGGTTGGGCAGTATGCGATTTCAGCATTGGCCCATAATGCTTGGAAGTCTGGAAGTCTTACAAAAACTGGACAACTTCTTTGGAGGTTGAAGCAGGTATGTTCACACAGGTACAAAGGTTCACATTTATCTCCAGACAGGATGGCACCACAGGTAGGGCCTAGCAGAGGCTGAGGGGGCTCATAAAGCCCCACAACTATCCCTGGTCACCCCCAGAGTCAGCAAAGGCCCATTACTGCCACTGCTCTCCAGTGTCCATGGGGCAGCTTACCAGGTAATCATGGGGAAGAAGTAACTCCCCCTGCATCATTTTACAGTGCCTGGGTGGCCTGCTCACCCCAACACTGTGCCAGGGGCTGAACACTTGGGAATTGTTAAATCGCACCAAGAGTTTTAGCAACTACTTTACCTCTCACCAAATATCTGATTGTCAGATTTCTATTCACTTCAGAGCTGGCAGAGCAGGCTTAAACGAATAGAGGCAGTCTTGCAACACACAGCCTCTGCCTTCAGGACACGTTTCATGTTATTTAATGCTTGTTTAGGGGAAGAGCAACAGGAATTGTTCTTCAGCTGTTATTTTGGTAGCATGAGTGGTGGGGAGTTTTTGTCAGTTGAGTATTAGCTTTCCTGTCTTTGGAAGTAATGATCCACACAAGCAGAAGGCAAGATATTTAAGCAGCCTACTACTTTTCCGTGTTGACATACTATTAAGAGATAGACCAACAGAAATAATGTAGTCCAGTGTGATTTTAAAAAAAAATCATTATTCTAGTTTTGGTCGTATTTTGCAATCATTTGACCTTTAAATCACCTTCACAGCTTCTTGGAAAGGAAAAGCAAGACCCAGCAGCTGTTCCTAGTTCTTTCAGGTAAAGAAAATGCTTTTTAAAAAGTAAAGCTAGGGAAAGCACTAAAAATAAGTAGCTAATTTTTGTTGATTAGTTGCAATCAATCCCTGCAAGTCAGCTCTCACAAAACTTTATTGTCCATAACAGGGATTGTGTTTATGATTGCAGATTGAATAGTTCAGAAAATATAACTGGTACTCCAAGCAAGGCAAGCTTCTCCTTAGGGCAGTGGTTCTCAAACTTTTTAGCACCAGGACAAGCCTTTGAGAATGACAATCTCTTCCGAGACCATTGGAAGTGATGTCATGGCCATCGTTGTGATGCCAGAGCCTGCTGCTTTCCTGAGAATGCAGCAATAAGTTGTGCTATTTCTCAGCCATTTACCAATAGCAAAGTGAATCAGAAAGGGGAAAAAAACCCTATTTACAACCTTGACACAAGCAAAACACCCACACAGCCCTCCCCCCTTTCCAGCATCCCATCTTCCCATATTTTCAATATGGCCGCTCTAGGTACTTCGCAACCCACCAAAAATTGGCTCACAACCCACTGGGTGGCTCCTGACACACAATTTGGGAACCACTGCCTTAGGGGAAGAAAGACAGGATAAAAATATGGTAAATAAATATGGGAAATAAAGGCTTAGCTTCAACAATCCAAAGGTGCTCCTTCTGGTTTCCCCTGAATGTCCCATTTATGGATTTATTTTACTACGTAAAACATTTTGTACACTACTCTTGTTGAAAAGCAGTATATAAGTAAGTATCCTTCACTATTACAACAATGTAATATAGATGACCTGCTGGATAGCTGGAGCGAGTCTCACGCATGGTTGTTTAAAAAAATTAAATACTGGACAAAATCCCGAGCATTGTGAGTGAAGCAGAAAACTGTGCTGTGCTCTTATCCTTGTGGTATGGAGCAAGAATATAGAACAGCAGTTCTCAAAGGCCTACTCGGACCATGGTGCTTGCGGGGGTTAGGGTGGAGTGGAAGGGCTGCCCCAATGGTGCCACAGCATTTGCGGAACCACAAGGACCAACGGGCATTTCAACATATCTAGGAGGTTGCGCCAGCGCCCAGTGGTGGGATCAGCTAATGACTTGGGGGAACGCTGGGCGGGCAGCAGGAAGGCTGGGCAGGACTTCCGGGTGATTGACAGCCCGCCCGTCCGGGTCCACCGCTTGCCCGCCCGCCGCACAGGCTGCCCCCGGGTGGCGCGCCCCGCCACTGCGCACCCTGGCACCCAGGGGCCCCCACCCATCCCCCCCCCCAGCAGGGGCCCCCCCCGAGGCCCGGGCAGCCCCTGCGGCGGGCGGGCAGGCGGCGGACCCCGACAGACAGGCTGTCAATCACCCAGAAGTCCCGCCCAGCCTTCCTGCTGCCTGCCCAGCGTTCCCCCGAGTCGTTAGCTGATCCCATCACTGCCAGCGCCCCCTCTGCAGCTCTGATTTCTAATCAGAGCCCACTTCCACGTTTCACAACTCACCAGTTTGGGAGCCACTGGTATAGAACACACTTCATGTCTCACAGCTTACATTCAGATGTTAGGTGAGGCAGAGAGTCTTAACTGGCATTTCTTTCCTCCCATCCTTCTAAATAGCACATTGGTCTTGTTACAGGCTGGAAAGAGACATCTCCAACAGTAGTAGTAGGATCTCAGGCACTTGCAAAACCCAGTGCTTTGTGCCCCTGTGAGAATGCCACTGAATCAGCCTCTCTTCTAAATTTAGGACCAAGCACAGGTGGAGCTTCTTTTCACTGTCAGATAGTGGTTTTCTCTATATGCCCCACCACGGTACAGATTTGAAGTTTACTGTGTATACTAAGAGGGTTTGGCCTATGAAATCTTACCTGCAATCTAATCTAAGTTAATGCATTGACTGCTACAGGGGACAACACTAGGGCTTTTCTCTAGAAGTAATACTTAATTCAATCTATCGCAAATATAATGGGACAGTTTAGACTTCATGTAGAACCATAATTTCAATTATGATTCATTAAATAAACCAGGATTGGGTCCTCAAACAAACAAAAATCTTGGTTTAGTTCATCCCAGCACCTTTCCTTCATCCTTCCCTTCATTAATTGACTAATGAAATCCCAAACTGTTTAACTCTGGGCAGTGCCTCACTTCGCCAGCTATGCTCTTACCACTGCTCAGGAAAAGGCTGCATAAAGGCCAATGTCTAGTCTGCAAAAAATAGTTTTTTCTCTCCTGTTCCTCCTCAAAAGCAAAAGTTCAGAGAATGCTCTCAACTCTCAATTCCCTTTCAGAATTTTGGATTGGAGAGTTGAGAGCAAAACTTTGAGTTCTTAGCTTTTGTATGCAACTTACTTTCACTCCTTTTTGAATGGGCTAAGCTGCTTTTGAGATCCTTTTGCATGTTGTTTGGTGGAGCAGCATGGTGGACTGCCTGTGCATGCATTTCAAAAGTCAGAGCAGCTCTTTCCCTGCTGATCAAAGCCGGCATCTTTCTAGATGACTGCACTACAAGGGCAGAGTCCATGAAACAAGCCCGGATTCCAGCTTTGGGTCACCATGTAAAACCACAGCTAGCCAGAATTTGCCTTCATAAACCAACATGAAACCCCAGGTTCAGATTGTGGTTTCATGTTTACCTGTTATGTGTGATTTCTGAACTAGAATTACACAGAATAAACTATGGTTCTGTACAACACCTGAACAGGTGTGTGAAAAAGCACTTGGTCAAGTATGTCTTCTCATCCACTCATCCTTGGTGAATTAGTTTATTGCATTCAGTGGCATCTCTATAGGGAGGGCAGAGCTCTAGGTTTTGCAAGAAGCCTTACCTTGCTGTGGAAATCACTCCTCTCCTGCACCGTTTTAGCCAATCCTCACAGGGAAAGGCAACACCTTGGCATTGCTTACAGGCTACGCAGCAAGGGAGAGGAGGGATTTGCATGGCAGGGTAAGGCACCTTGCAAAACTTAGAGCTCTGCCCTCCCTATAGAGATGCCACTGATTGCATTTACTAAATAAATTGCACTCATTATGGTTGCTGCTGTTATAGATGATTTGGCTTCTTTTGCAAGAGCAGGTTGATTTGCTGAGCATTCCCGTATGCTGGGATGTTTGTGTGTGGGGAGAGCTGCTTTTTATGCCTTGTATGACAGGTAAATGACAGGGGAATGTTTTAGGACCATCCTTCATAAACACTTAACAGGTAAACAGCAGTGCACTTACAAAGCTGGTAGGGATGGCTTGCCAGAGCTTTTATTCTCTGGTTAACACTTCACTGCAACTGTAATTATGTTCTTAGGGACACTTTAAAAGACAATTAAAACAATTAGTATTATACATGTAAGTTAAGCATCACATTAGAATGTTGTACATTTATCTTCCGGAAAACATCAAATGGGAATAATTATGCACATCCAAAGTTTAAAAGCACAACAATCACACAGCTCTCAATTCAAAGAAATCACCCCCTCAGCTGCATTAGCTCAGCACAATTCTACCTCTGAAAAGTGGCTCTGTAAAAAGGGAAATTTGAGTGTCCATAATGGCTATTATTGCGAGCATGGTTCGTACAAGGTCTTCCCATTCCTTCTAGGAGAGATAAAAGCACGTGCAAGGTATTATACACCATTATGGTGTCGTTTTCATGAGAAGAATAGAATGTCACAGAATGTGGGGTTGTGCTATGCCTGTATGATTAGGTCAACATGTGTTGTAGACTCACACTATGAAAAGATCAGCACCAATACTTGACCAATACTTGACAATAGTTCAAGCTTAATAAGAAGAAGGGCACAGTGAGAAAAATATGGCATAGGTTGTATTAACAGTCAATCCACTTTTAGGCACCTAGGATCCCAGGACACTGGCCATTCCAACAGCTCACCCTACATAAGTGGTTCCCAAACTGTGAGCTGTAGCTCCCTGGGGAACTCCAGAAACCAACCAGGGGAGCCACGGAATCCTCATAAAAAAGGCCACCCTATACAATATATAGGACTGTAGCCCTAATGCAAAGCTGTGGCCCATAGCTCAATAAGTCAAGGGATCCACTAATCGAAAAAGTTTGGGAACCACTGTCCTACAGAACTGAACTCAGGCACTTCTCCACTAGGCTTGGGAGTGGCACATCTGCTTTTTCTCCCCTGTATTGGAAAAGGCAGGAGATACCCTGAGGAAATAGGGAATGGTATCAGCAGTGGCCCTTTGTCCAAATCAGGCAGGAAGTATAGGGTTAATCCCAGAACTCCTGCAGCAGGAACACAGCTGCAGCCTAGGTAGGCTGCTGAGGGCCCTGGCTAGGAAGGGTGGTTAGCACAGGTGCAGATGGGTGTGGCTGATGAGATAGAGCCTGCCCAGCAACAGACACCGATTGGCCTGCCTCAGTATAAAGTTGGAGGCAGGAGCTGCAGTAAAGGAATACCGGGTAGGTGCTGGATGGACGGATCGTTAAAGGACTGAATAAAGGAGGGGTGATTAGCAGCAGGTAGGTGTAGGAGCTGGAGGGACGGATGGACAGATAGATTGATGGATTGTTGGACAGGATAAAGGATAAAGGAAGGACTGGATAAAGAAAGGTAAGGTTGTTGTGGGAGACTCTTGGGAGTTGTTGTATGGCTGCCATGCCCCTGGAGCCAAGGAGTGGAGGAGGCAGGTGTGGCTTAGGTAAGCTGACTGCCTATTGTTTGGTGGTGGGGTTTTGTGGTGCCAAGTTAGATTTAGGGTATCTTGAGCTAAGCTGGTGATGAGAGCAGTCTGGAGGAGGCTGGCCAGCCGGTGAATCCAAGCAAGGCTGCTGGAAGAGAGGAGGCCCAGTGGGTGAAGGAACCCCCTCTTGCCTATCTCTGCTTAAAGGGGAAACTAGTCAGCCTAGTGTGGGCATTGGGGCCCTTGGGGAGGCCCAGCAGGGAGTTTTTGGCAGAACATCCCCTCTGTCTAACTTTTTCACGCCTGTAAAATTAATGTATAGGAGTCACCACAGGTATGTAGGGAGTTAAGTGTGTTCCTTAGTCCACCCAATCTATCCTCCATCATCTTCCAGGAGGTGGAAATAAAGCCCGATGGCTATGAAGCCATGCAGGGGTAACTGATGTTTTGTGGTTGTCATTCATTTTTAGATAAAAAGCATAATTCCATTTGGATTTTTGTGTCTAATAAATTGTACTACTAACGATTTGAGGCCAGTTTGACCTAAGTGTAGTCTGCTACCCATAAGCTAAGTGTGTGTGTGTGTGTGTGTGTGTGTGTTCGTGTTCCATATGAATTCCCCGTTTCTGCAGTGCCCTACCAGTGCAGCTACCTGTGCAAATATTAGGCAAGCAGGTGCAGCAGCTGTGCTTTTTAGGACACGTGTAATATGTGCAGAAAGGGGAAATCTATTTCTCGTGCAGGATTGGGTACAGTAACCCATGGTGCAACTCAGTAGCCTACAAGGAGGAGGGCAATGAAGTTAAGGGGGCAACAATAGAGGGTTTTTATTATGGGGATAATACCATAGAGAAGGGGAATCAAAATAAAATGTGATTCTGCATGTATTCAATCCTTCACACAACTAGACCTGGAATGTAAGCAGTTTTTTGGCAGAAGGAAGTAAGAGGAAGAAATTCTTACAATGGCACAAGCAAAGAGAAGTAGGGCATAAGGACATCAGGAGGATTAACAAAGGGGAACCACAGTTGGAAAACCGGGTGGGGGGTTGTGATAGGAGGAGGAATTGGGAGAGGAGAAGAACCAGGGAAAGAGAAAGAAACAAGGGCAGTTGCATCATTAGGGTTTGCGTCACCCTGTACGGGAGGCCAACGCATCACTCTCGTGATGGATCTTCTCCCATACAGTGGGTGGGGCAACTCAGAGCAGTTTTGCACCCTCCATACGACAAAATGAAATTTAATTAAGAAATGAATTATATTTTATTAATCATATAATTAATGCAGATCTTAAAATATTAATTTGTTGTTGTTGTTCAGTTGCTAAGTCGTGTTTGACTCTTCGCAATCCCATGGACCACAGTATGCCAGGCCTCCCTGTCCTCCACTAGCTTCCAGAGTTGGCCCAATTTCATGCTCATTGCTTCGGTGACACTATCTAACCATCTCTTCCTCTGCTGCCCCCTTCTCCTTTTGCCTTCAATCTTTCCCAGCATGAGGGTGTTCCCAGCATGAGTCCTCTCTTCTCATGTTTTCCAGCATGTTTTCCAGCACCTCTCTTCTCCTGAGGTGGCCAAAGTATTTGTGCTTCAGCTTCAGTATTTGTCCTTCCACGGAGCAATCAGGTTTGACTTCCTGTAGGATTGCCTGATTGGATCTCCTTGCACTCCAGGGGAGTCTATACAATTATTACACAGCTATAATTATAAGTGATCAACTGCTGATCACTGTTGGAAACAGGATTCATGTTTTTAACTTTGAAAGCATGCCAACAGAATCACCAAATGGATTTTGTTAACAACCAGTCTGACCAACTTCCCACACACCCTGCAGTCCCCAATCCAACTAGTATAGTTATTTCTCCCGCACTCCTTGGATAGGACTGAGCCCTTAATTAAATTAAGTTCCTCCAGCAGTTGGTGGGGAAGAGACAAATTCCACAGTTCAAGGACTGAATTGGTAGAATGCAGGAAGTAGGGGAGGGGATTAAGAAAAAAAAAAGGTTTACTGTATATATTTTTCCTTACTTTCCCACTCCAAAACCTCTGTGTGTGTGTGTGTGTGTGCGCGCGCACACACACACACACACACACACACGCTCTCTCTCTCTCTCAGGGAGCAATCCTAACTTGGAGTTAGGCCAGTACAGTTAGGTCAGCAAAGGTTAGCTGGCACAAGGGCCACCATAAAGTGCATTTGGACCACTTTCAGAGGGGTCTAGACTCAGACGTGCAACATCCTAAGAGTGGTCCAAACGTACTTTACAGTGGCCCTTGTGCCAGCCAAACTTTGCTGACCTAACTGTGCGGGCCTAAGGTAAGGATTGCACCTTAAATGGAGGAGCAAAGCCCTTCTCTGTCCAGCCACCAGAAAGCCAGTTTGCCCACGTCCAGGTAGATAAGTTGGACAGTTTCCTCAGTTTCTGCCCAAATTAGGAGGAATGCATCTGGAGCCTTTTTCCCTTCTCCCTCCCAGCACTGCAAAGGAGAAATAAAGCCATGTATTGGAAAAGGCAGGAGATACCCCGAGGAGATAGGGAATAGTATCAGCAATGGCCCACTGTCCCAGATAAACCAGGCATTATAAGGTTAACCCCCAAGGTCTTTGCAAGCCTTGGGAGCACAGCTGTAGGCTGATGAGGCCCCTGGCAATGAAGGGAGGTTAGCACAGGTGCAGATGGGTGTGGCTGATGCTAGAACCTGCGTAGCAACAGAAACTGATTGGCTAGCCTCAGTATAAAGTGGAAGGCAGGAGCTGGAGTAGGTGCTCCTGCGTAGGTGCTGGAGGAGAGCACCAGGTAGGTGCTGGATGGATGGATTGGGATGGACTGCCTGAAGGATTGCTGGACTGGATAATGGAAGGTAAGGTAAGAAGGCTATTGGGAACTGTTGTATGGCTGCCACGCCCCTGGAGCCACCAAGTGGAGGAGGCAGTTGTGGCTTAGGCAAGCTGACTGCCTATTGTTTGGTGGTGAGGTTTTTTTGGTGCTAGGATAGTTTGGAGCTAAGCCATGAGGGCAGTCTGGAGGAGGCTGACCAGCTGGTGATCCCAAGCCAAGCTACTGGAAGAGAGGAGGTCCAGTGGGTGACTGAACCCCCTCCCTCTTGCCTATCTCTGAGGCTGCTCTGGAGGGGAAACTAGTTAGCCTAGTGTGGGCATTGGGGCCCTTGGGGAGGCCCAGCAGGGAATTTGGCAGAACAAGCCACCCCTAGTTCAAGCCTATTAAAGCACAAATTGGGGGGAAATTAATCTTTCTCACCCCCACCGCACCCCCAAGCCTTGAGAGAAAGAGACCAGGGCAAATCACTTTTGGACTTGAATTAGCAAAGTTCCTACTCCCTGGAGGGAGAAAACACTTGACACTCACAGTCCTCCAGCAGCTCCCTTCTGCCCAGCTTATCTAAGCTTCAGACTTATCCAGTTGAGACAATGTCCTGCCTTCACCAATCAGTGTGGTAGCATTTGAGAGAAGGAGGAATGTAAACAGGGATGGGAAAGAAGGAAGGCTGGGAGAATCAATAAGACGCAAGGACGTAGGGGAGGGCAGGCTCTTATCCCTGACTGGCAGGTATTGTCATCGATAGAGAGAGGAGGAGGGAAGAAAGCTAAAATATAAGGAATCCAGCAGAGAGATGGCTCTTGAATGTGACTGGCAGGAGTTCTCACCAGTAAAGAAAGAGAGTGGAAGAAGCAGGAACTGTAGGCATTAAATGTGGGAGGCTGGAGATAAGGGAGCTTTAAGAAGCTGCAGCAGCAAAGGCAAGTTTCAGGTGAAGGATTCAAACCTTGCGGTGGGGGGGGGGACCTCAGCTAAGCCAGAGCTCAAAGCAAGGGCAGAAAAGCCAGCCTTAGAACAACTGAATTCAAATTTCCCGCCAAAAAGACACTCCACTGATCAGCTGGAGTTTGGAGATAAGTAGCTTTAAATGGCCAGCAGCGTTTTCTGCCTCAGTCCAGCACCTGTAGTCTCACCTCCCTGGGAGGCTTGGAGGAGAACAGCCCCTTCCATTAACTCACCCTGGATAAGAGGAAATCCCCTTCCCTTCTGCACTCGCTCTCCATCTTCCTTTCCCCAAGCAAATGATTCCCTCCTGCTGGGCTGTGCATTACTCCCTCCTAGTGCAGATCACACCACCACACCAGGCTTAACAAAGGCTTAACAAAGCCACTGAACAGGGGCAGCATTGCAGTTCTCTGTAGCCTGAAGCAGGGCTTATACCCGCTGCAAGAGTGCAAGAAGCGAGCCTCTGAGGACATGGGGAAATCACTGAGGGGCTGAGCTGCCCCTGCCGCATCAGCAGTTGTTAGGATTGGGCTGTTACACAGCGTATGTGTCACAATTAGTCTACTGACAACATTTCAAGGGCATATGGACTTCACACTATATTTACATTGCCGTTTATACACCTTAAGGCTTCTTTTACAAAATAGTTTTTAGAAGTTGACACCAATAAAATCTAAGTTAAAATGACTATAAGCTGTACTGGTTTGCACCATTGCTTGCAGACACTATTGGAATTCCACAGACTCACACATCATACAAGGGTACTGCTGTGCAAATTGCATTAAAATGTGTTTAAACCGTCTGAATAAAAAGTTAGGATTATCTATACAAGTTGGGCAGCTACATGGGGTTGCATATTTGAAAACAAACTGAACAAACAGCAAGAGATGTAAAATGCATTACTCTGATCAAAAAATTAGCATCAGGAGCCGGCAAGCAGAATATAAATTATGAATTCCTCATGCCCAATTCACTTTAAAACCATCAATTCACATACATTCTAATGGAATATTCCATTTGTATTTGTACAAGAACTGCCCGTAAGACGTCTGCTCCAGAAGTCTGCATTGATTGCTAACTTTCATTCATTCAATCAATCAGAGATATGTTTCTTCGGTGTTACACATTGACCACTGTTTCCAGAAACAGGTAAAAACAGGCACCCAAAATAAATAGTTTTATAAACTAGCAATAAGGGTGCAATAATTTATGTAAGGTAAGTAAACAGTATGATGCTTCACAGGATTAAATGAGATGCACTTCAGATGAAAATATTAAACTGACAGATACTAACTGAAGAAATCTCAGCAAAAGAAAACAAGGAAAGCTAAAACATGAAGCAATTGTATACAGCTTTAGAACTCCAGGTAAAAAATTACATCCACCTGACATCATCTTAACTGAATTCCCATTTTG
Organism: Lerista edwardsae; assembly: GCA_029204185.1. NCBI lineage: Eukaryota > Metazoa > Chordata > Lepidosauria > Squamata > Scincidae > Lerista > Lerista edwardsae. The sequence goes on from JAJKFI010000006.1 coordinate 24,402,900, forward strand.
GGGGATAATTATAGATTGGTTCTACAGCACTAAAACTGTGGTTCCCAAACTTTTTAGCATTGGAACGCACCTTTTAAAATGACACTCTATCAGGCTCCACCTAGTTTTACCAGACTTTTAAAAAGGAAGTCTAGAAAGAAATGATATTGATTTATAAGTAATAATAACCAGGAAAAAAAACCCTGAAACATTTATCTCCCTATATTTACATATGTCTGCAAACTGCAGGAGCTGAGCTCTTTGCAGGATAATTAGCAGCTTCTTAAATAGTCTGGAGGCTTGAGGCAATTAATTTTTCTGATCTGTCCATCACCCTTTGGCAACCCACCCAAAATCAGGTCGCAACCCATCAGCAAGTTCCATCTCACAGTTTGGGAACCACTGCACTGAAGCATAAGGCTTGCCTGAAATGAACCACTGAGGTGACATGCCAAAAATGTGTAGGACAGGCTAGAGTGATGTCAGGGGTTGGCTGGGTTGACCCTGCACTCACTAGACGGCCCACGTGGCCAACTGCCAAAAGCATCTGCTATTGCTGCCCCGCCACCCATAAAACTCCCTATGGGGCCCTAACTTAGAGGACAATGGTAGGCAGTGGCAGCAGGACTCTCCGCTGTATAGTGGCATCATTTCATATTTTCCATGCACTGCCTCATGGAATTGGGATATGAAAACTTTGAAATGGTGCTAGCGCTAAGAAGAGCATTTGCTACATTACATCCCACCTTCACCCAGAAGACCGTGGCCCAGTGGGAGGCCTGCAGCCACCACAAGCACTGAGAATTCATGGAATAACCTGGAAAGGTGGATCCTCACTTTGATGTGGGACCTCAGCCAAGAAAATAAATGTCATGGGCAAGAATTCACAATTGAATTTGAATTGCATTTACAAGAATCCAGTGGCATACTGAAGTGGAACTAGAGGCAAAATTGAGGCAATAAACATTCTGACAAGAAAAGTTACCCACTGTAGTTGTTGAACTTTGGAAAAAGGAAGGAAGAATAAACTACATTCATAGAACAATCCTAACCTGGAGTTAGGCTGGCAGAGTAAGGCCAGCAAAGTTTGGCCAGCACAAGGGCCACTGTAAAGCATGTTTGAACACACTCTAAGTCAGGGAGGATGGTGCACATCTGTGTGCTGGCCTCTCTGATTCTGAGAGTGATCCAAACATATTGTACTGTGTCCCTTGTGCCAGCCAAACTTTGCTGGCCTAACTCCAGGTTAGGCTTGTGCCCTCAGTTGCACAGTAAAGTAACAGAGCTGGGGATGTAATTGGTTTGTTGAAAGGGTATTCACTGGAACTGTGGGTCAGTCAATAGATCAAAATAGTTCAGACAGAAGCTTTGGGGAGAAAAAAACATGTTTTAAAAACAATAAAACTATGAGATAATATTCAGATCCCCAAAAGATCTGAGCTTAGGGGAGCAGCTGCAGATCTATTAAAATAGTTTTTAAAAGTGCCGAATTATACATTATTCAGAAAATAGAACAACTCTGGAAGAAATGTTTTGGTCATTGTGGTAAATAATAGGCATCTCTCATCACTAAATATGTCTTATACAATATACTAGGAAGGACTTTATGGACCCAGAATCAGTTCCTTGGCTTTAAATGCACTGCACTGACTGATGTAATCTGCTGGGCAAATACTATGTTTTATCATTTTAATTAAAACTGGAGGAATTAGAAATTATTAACACAATGTGTTCAAACAACATTAAGACTCCCATTTAATGCCATGAATTTAAAAACATGTTTTGAAATTCCAGTAATAAGAGCAATACTCAACAGAAATGTCCTGCCCCCCAGTTATCATTTCAACTGTCCCTTACTTGTTCATTTCACACAGTAACCCAGCCTTTTTTTCAACTTCTGTGCCTACTATTTGCATTCTCTCTCATAAATCACATTACACAGGCCTGCAAAATTAAGGGTCAGAAATTGTTTTTTTTCACCAAAATTTATGATAGTTTTATATGAATTTGGGGTGTTGATTCAAAAAATGGCATTGGTTTTGCCCTATCTCATATCTGACATTTTTAACCCTGTGTGGAGTCACTTACTGGAAGCAATTCAAAGTGAGAAAATGTAGGCAAAGGGGTAAGTCTCTCTCTCTCTCTCTCTCTCTCTCTCTCTCTCTCTCTCTCTCTCTCACTCACACACACACACACAGAGGCCAAGCACAAGTAATAAAAATATATCCTGATTTTCTTTTGTGCTTAGAAAACTACTTAGGGAGGCGGTGATTGAAGAAATAAGTGGGAGATGTTTGGGGGTCCAGCAAGTTTGTCTATTTTCATCAGAGACATTTGAAAGAGGATCAGACTCATTAGAAACAAGTTCAACATTAAATAGCCATTACATGAAATATCAACATTAAATAGCCATTAAGGCAATCTATTGTGTCTAAGAGCAGTACAGTGTCAATATTCCAACTCTTAAAACAGTGTGGACCACAAATTCAGGTAACAAAGATAACATGCACTTAACCTCTTTTTCATAAGTAGACTTACTGTAAATGATGAGACCCCTTCCAATAGAAAAGCCAAGCACTAACATAAAACTGTACAAGGATTGTACAGTGTAGTAAAGTATAGTTGGACCACTCTCAGAGTCAGAGAGGCCAGCATACAGATGTGCACCATCCTCCCTGACTCCGAGAGTGGTCCAAACCTGCTTTATGGTGGCCCTTGTGCCAGGCAAACTTTTCTGGCCTAACTGTGCCAGCCTAACTCCAGGTAAAGATTGCACCTTCAATGATAAGTCACAGATATATATTTAACAAAATTAAACATCCACGTTGACAACATAATCTGCCCCCCCCTACCCTCGTATCACAGTCAAAGATTTAAGGGGAAAGAACCCTCTTAGCTGCCAACTGCACAACCAGAAACTTGCAAATTTCCATATCTTGATATGCTTGCTGACAGGCATTTTGTTGTCACATATGGTTATCTCTTTGTGACATTAGAGAGCTTGGCTACATGCATGAAGGCGCAATCCTAACCTGGAGTTAGGGTAGGCATAGTTAGGCCAACAAAGTTTGGCCAGCACAAGGGCCACTGTAAAGAACATTTGGACCACTCTTGGAGTCAGGGAGGATGGCACATGTTACAGTGTCCCTTGTGCCAGCGAACTGGCCTAACTGTGCCAGCCTAACTCCAGGTTAGGATTGCATCCTGTGGGGATGAGGATCAGCTAAACAGCATGCTTAATATATTCAAGACTGCGATAAATATCTATCAGGAACACGCACGCAACTAGGTTATTGCAGGACTGCTCCTGTAATAGTTTTGCAGAAATAGTTTTGAACTATGATCTTGAATGTTATAATACATAATTGCCAGCAAGACACTTTTCGATTTGTATGGCAAATCTGGTTTGGTGAAGCAAATGGTTAAGTCAGAACTAAGAGCCAAATAATCTTAGAGAGAATTCCAGGGTTAAAACAACAGGTAGTTTACACAGATAGACATCAATCAGGTTGGTAAACATTCTGGATAATGCTTAAGAGGAGCCTAAGAACAGCCCTACTGGTTCAGGCAAGAAGACCATCTAATCCCGGGACTTCCTACAGTCTCAGGCCGGATCCAGTGTACAAGGAAAGCCTTCCCCATTGTGAATGATGCGGATCATTCAGTCGCACTGCTCCTCCATTTTCCGGCTGGCTGGCTGGCAGGGAAGCTCTGGGCATTTGTGTGTATGCCCAGCATCCTGCTGCACAGCCTTCTGGGATGCCTGGGCATTGAGGCGAAAGTCCAAGCTGTTCCTGACCCACAATTGGCTGGAAAATGGAGTGGCATCGCGATGGAACAATCCCTGCCGCTCACAATGGGGAAGGCTTTCTCCATACACAGTGGACTGTGGTTTAAAGACTGCTGATCTAGTCTCACTTCTTGTTTTCCACAATGGCTTCCCGGTTGCCTCTGGGAAGTCTACAAGCAAGCAGATGAAGACTTACCCTTCTCCCACTGTTGCTCCTCTTCAACTGTTATTCAGAGGCTTAGGGTGGGTGGGTGGGAGGGTGGGTCGGTCATAGGAAGAAATATTCAAGCTTTCAAAGTTACAGAGCATTTTTCTGTCTTAATTATATATTCCCTAAAATATATTTATAGAGGAAAAACACTGACAACTTTAATTACAATGGTTCTTACTATGTCTATCAAATGCCAAACATACCTGTGGTGTTATAGAAATTATAATAAATAATCAAAGTTATGGTTACTTTTAAATATAATAATTGTCCCAGACTCTCACAGCTTCATTTCCTGACATCTCAGTGGCAATTCAAACATGGAAACAAGCAGTACACGTTGATCAACCAACCCCACTGAAGTTATTCCTGAATTGTACTTGCTTCCCCCCCCCCAAATCCCAGATATTCAAAACAGGAAATGCACTCATATGCATGCATTCACAGAGATCTAATAACAAATTAGCAACAAATAGACCCAGCAACAAATAGACAAAGAAATGTAATCAAAAGGTAGACCAAACATGAAATTAAGGACTTATTACAAACTACAAAAATACAGGTATGTGCCACATAACCTTTTGGCCAACAGCAGCCCATATATGTAAGTGGTCCCATTATGGAGCTGCGGTTTCCAAACTGGACTGCGGCCAGTGTCAGCTGTGGCCAGGGGAGCAGACTTGATCTCAGCATTGGGGTGCTGAGGAGCCATGCCCCCCCGACATAGCCACGTCCCTGACATAGTCACACCCACACAGCAGTAAACTAGCACCTTCCAATTAAAGTACATAAATCATATGCACAATCAATTGAACACAGATAGTAGCCGCATCATTTCTGTCCCCCATCTCCTTTTCCAGCCATGAATAGTGTCAGTCCTTCTAGGCCAGTGATGGTGAACCTATGCACACAGCATATGCCCTAGCACTATGAACCCTTCTGAGACAGAGATTATCTCCAATCTTATATCTTTGTTTTCTAAACATTTCAACAGGTCAGGCTGAGAGATAGTAATAGTAGTGACATGGCATGAATAATAATAATGGACAGAAAATAAATGCAGTGACTAGTTCCCAAAAAGCAATGTGCCCTGGGGAAAAAATGCACTCTAAGTGCAAAAACAGCCAGCCAGAAGGAATAGGGGGTGGGGCCCACTAGCGCATTGCCCCCTTAAGATCAGGGCCTGCTGATGCCGATCCGCCTAAAGTTGGGCCTGGTAGCATGGGCATGATGGGGGTGCTGTGTGGGTGCCGAAGCAATTATTGGGAATGCTGAACAATTATTGGGGGTGTCCCCAGCTTACCAGCACCCACAGAGTTGGAGCTATTGGCTGTAGTCACAAGACAATCTGGGGTTGCCATTCTACATTGTGCCTAATGACAGGTTTTGCAACACATATCCCATTGTTAAGCAGTGCATGCCTGTAATGCATAGGTGTTCATTTGGGAGTTTTGAGAAAATGTAATATTAGCTGTAAGCTGCATGACGACACTGGAAGTGAAAGGAGTGACTGTGAGGTCAACAGTCGTTACAGTGAAAGATGCAGGTACAGGATTAGAAAACACATGTTAGTAAATAAAAGGAAGAAGAGCGAGTCCTGGGAGAAGGCAGGCTGTCCAAGGGAACTAGTGTCTTGTGGTTAGCACACGCAGGGCACAATCCTAACCAACTTTCCAGCACTGACATAGCTGTGCCAATAGGGGCAGCCAGTTTAGAAGCTGAAGACCTTATTCTTGCTATATTTCTTTTGTGAGTAGTAACAGTTTAAATTTTCAAGTGAGGTTTTATTTTTAGTTCAGTGCTTTTACATAATAGTTTGTCCTAACTATTTCTGCCAGAAAATGTTTCATAGTTGTGCAATTGCTGCAGTCGAAGAATGTCCGTTTGCATTCCAGGAGTGTCATTCAATTATGTCACAATGACAGCACTTCATGGTTGATGTTGTCACTTCCTGCTATGACATCACTTCCGGTGGGTCCCGATATGAGCGCCATTCTAAAAAGTGGGTCCTGGTCTAAACTGTTTGAGAGGGACCTGCAGCTTGAGATTCCCTCTCCACTTTGCTTACTTACATTGGATACAATGCAAACTTCTAGACCAGTGGTTCCCAAAGTATGAGTCAGGACCCACCAGTGAGTCACAAGCCAATTTCAGGTGGATCACAAAACGCAGCCATATTGAAAACATGGGAAGATAGGATGTTGGAAAGGGAAGGAGCTGTGCAATTGTTTTGCTTGCATCAAGGTTGTAAATAGGCTTCCCCCCCTTTCTGATTCTGTTTGCTATTGAAAAATGACTGAGAAATAACCCAATTTACATTCTCAGGAAAGCAGGAGGTTTTGGCATCACAACGATGGCATTTCCAGTCATGACATAACCTCTGGTGGGTCCCAGATTGTACTTCTAAAAAGTAGGTCCTAGTGCTTAAAAGTTTGAGAACCCCTTTTCTAGACTCTCTCTTACCCAAACAGTAAAGCTTACCTCTCCTGGACAGAGGTCTTCACCCTGTCTCATCACATCTGATACAAAAGGACTCCATGTTGAAGATGAATGGTAGAGAGCAAACTCTCACAGGAGAGGTAGTTCTTTATAACCGTAAAACTCAGCAACCTATCAGGAGTCGGAAGCAGCTGAACTCTCTAGAAGGCGACATGACTGGTAGCCACTTATACATGGTATAAAATCTGCAGCTGCATCAAGTAATCAAGATGTCCTTGGCCATCTTGGCAGCTATGCAAGAAAAAAGTCTGCTATCTAGAGAGACTGGATCTCTCCAACCTGGAAGATTCAATATCTCTAGAACAAAGTCTTAACGCTTAACGAGATCACCATGCTTAACGAGATACTTTCTCACATAACAGTACAAAACTGCACCCAGCCAGGGCTAAGATGGCTTCAGGCAGAGGCCTACATTTCTCTTAAGGAAATCTAGCCATTTCTGTGATACTTATCATTTGCTATTTCTAATATTTTAAAACTATTTTGACGTTTGCGCTTATCATTTATATGGCCCTATTACTCCATTTCCACGTCTTTTTTTGCCAATTTTTCTGTATTATTCTGTATTATTTCTGTAATTATTCTGTATTATTGGACCTTTTTAACTCTCCAGAAACTACTGTGCAGGTTCAGTTTGCTTCTCCATCCCATCCTTTGGACCTAGACATAAAGGTCTTCACTACCCAATGGCAAAGCAGCTCTTAATGCTATAGGCAGAGAAGTAACTCTAGGCAAGAGAACTGAAAACAATAAAAAAAAAAAACCCCAACCTACACCTCCCCCTCCAAGGCTCCCCAAGCCTCAGAAAATGTTAAAATCATGATTGTGACCCACCTCCAGTTTGTGATCACGAAACCAGAAGTGGGTCGCAATCGCATTTTTAAGTCTGCAGGTCTTAAAAGGTACAGAGGGTAGCACTGTGTGGAAAAAGCCCCTTGGCCAGGGCAGCAATGCAATCCGGGGTCATGTTGCTGCCTTTGCCCTGCCGCCGCCAAGATTTATGTGGCTTCCAGCTCCCTCCTAGGAGTTTGGGAACCACTGTAGTGTGTCACAATTATGGTCTAGAAGTGTGTCATTGTATAGAAGTCATCTTTTTTCCCTTTTCAATCCATTTTTCCTCTTTAATGGGAATTCATGTGTTGTAGACAGGGGGTGATGTAACTCAGAGGATACTTTAGGATGTGTAAGAGAAAATGGTAGCCTAGTACAGGGTTTCCTGAAGTGTGGGTCGTGAGCAGTGGATCGCAAGCTGATGGGAGCATTTGGCTCCAAACCAGAGCTAATCCAGAAGGGGGAATGCCAGCTCAGTGACACTGTTGGCTGGGATTACTTACCAGAAGCCTCCAGAGGTCTTTTCCAGGTTGCAGCAGGCCAACTCTATTGGCCTCTACAGGCCTCAGAATTGCCCAAGAAGTGTCCCAAAGCTATTTCCAGTTCCCAGAGGCAATTCCCACTTTGTACCGAAGTAGCTTTGGACATTTCTGTGGGTCACTCTGAGGCCCCTGGAGCCAATAGAGTGGGTTGCCCCTAACCCAGAAAAGGCCTCCAGAGGTGCATGGTAAGTAATTCTAGCCAGCAGCACCATAACCCCACCATGTGGGTCACAGCACTGGAAAGATTAGAAACTGCTGACCTAGTATCATGCTCAGTGGTGCAGCACATCTTTTATTGCAGTAGGTCCATGATTTAATCTTCAGCGGAAGGCTCAAAAGTAGGAGTCCTGGAAATCTGTCTGAAAGGAAGTGGAACGCCACTTCCAGTCCAGAATACATTCGGACAACTCTGGGCTAGATGGACCTGTAGTGATCTGATTCCATACTAGGCAACTTCTCAATAACCCAGAGGCAGATCTACAGGGAGGGCAAAGCTCTAAGTGTTGCAAGAAGCCTTACCCTGTCATGTAAATCCCTCCTCTCCCTTGCTGCTGTAGCCAGTAAGCAACGCCAAGATGTTGCTGTTCCCTGTGAGGATTGGCTAAAATGGTGCAGGAGAGGAGCGATTTCCACTGCAAGGTCAGGCTTCTTGCAAAACTTGGAGATTTGCCCTCCCTTAGATCTGCCTCTGCAATAACCATCATAACAACCATCATGAAATAATGTCATTGTACATCTTTTTATTATTTCCTCCATTTTAAACAAAATGCATCCTGTGTGATTTTTAAGTTTGCCTTTTTACTCATTTCTCCTAACAGTTAGGGTGATCCGTCAGCAGTTAAACAAAATAGGATCCCACTTTAAGGCTCAATCAAGAATTAAATGTAGTTATGAGGTTCATTAACAAAGTAATTTATTCTTCATTTTACACAAGTCAATAATTCTTCAGGTTAGTCACTGACATCCATAACAATATCTGCCAATTTAAAATGCATCCTGTGAAGCCACTATTAATTAAGCAGGAGTATTTAAATGCAAAACTATAGAAATTGTTAGTGAGCCTGAAAGGTGAAAGTAATTTTAAAATCTTTATAAAAGGTTCAGGCTTAATGATTTATTGTAGATGTCTTCTTGATTAAAAAAGTAATGATACTATTTGCACGAGGTTTCTTGCCGCTCACTCCTGCCGTTTTCATGCTGTGAAAATGCTTTCTATTTCATTTCTTTATATGTCTCTTGGTGACAAAATGATAGCATGGTTGTCATCAATCATTTCTAGGGCATTCAAGAAGTCATAAATAAGCTTGAAGTCTTCCTTGGCATCCAGCTGGTATGCAGTATTTGGAAATGTGTAGCGTTGCAATCAGAAGGAGGACTCTGCAGTGATTTTTGCCTACATATTTTATTCCATCTCTGCTCCCTCTCTGCTTTTGGGGTCAGCATCATTCTTTTTAGAAATACAGGCAGTGCCAAGGTTGGCCTGCTGTCATGGCTGCAGCACAAGCCATGCCCCGTTTGCCTCTTTACACCATCAACCATAATTAGGATTCTGCAATAGTGTCAATAATATATGAGCCTAAATAGAATCCTCTATGTGTCTGTCAGGGCTGGCTTGGCTCCTTAGTATTCACTGCATTACAGACTAACCGGAAAATATGCTTGAGTGCTGAATGCAATATTTTCAAACAATACATAAAGATATCTAAAACCAAATGGCCATTTCCCAGTATTTCATAGTATACATTACAAGTTTAATTTTTCTTGGCAAAAACATATCATGAGATGATATTTTCCTTCTTTTCTTCGAACAGTATTTGTATAAGGATTGGTTTTGTGACTGCTGTGTGCTTTAAAGCCTCGGAAACTAAAACCTACAAAAACAACAATATGAGCTAGTGAAATTCAGAGGTCACAGTCAAGCTCTAGTTGCCTGGCACTAGTTAATATTTACAGATTTGTCGTGTGGCAGCATAATTAAAAACTACAGAAACAAAGCTTAACGCCACAAAGCAATAAAGATTTAAGAGGTAACAAAATCAGGGCTGATGAAGCAAACTGGTCTTTAACTGCTCCCTAAAGGAGAAAAGGGAGGGAGCACAGCAAATCTCCCCCAAGAGATTTCCATAGGGAAGGAGCCACCACCTAGAAGGCCATCCAACATGTCCCCTCTGACCACACCTCTGAAAGTGGAAGGCCGCACTCTGAGGTCTTCTGGGAAGGCCCTCATGCATGGGCAGTTTCATGTGAGGTGATCTTTCATATATGCTGGTCCCATCCCTCCCAGATCTTGTGCTGTCAGAACTAGCAGTCAAACAGTGCATGGTCTTGTACAATGCACCAAAGACGGCCCACTGTCACACGCTGCCGCACTGTTGCAGCAACAAGAGGCAAGAGGTGCAGCAGCAGCAGCTCTAGGAAGCTCTGATGGTGCTGTTATGTTGATGGCAGCGGCAGGCCTTGGGCAGGGCAGTAACAGGGCTTGTTGGGAGTGTGACGGGAGACGGAGTGGATCCGATGGCAGTCGCACACATCAGATCTTTTCCCCCATTTTTCTGCCTGCCTCCTGGCTCTCCTTGTTGTAGTGCAAACTAGACAGCCTTGGTATCAACATACTGTCAATGTAATCTAGTGTAACACATTTCTACAGTAGCAAGTATAACCTTTCTACAGTAGCAAGCAAGCTCAGCGTTAAGCATAACTTTTGTGTGTTGAATTCTGCCTCTGTATTTGGTGCCTTACCAAGTTATAAAAAGCTCTTTAAGAGGATAGCTAATGTTTTTGGCTTCTTATTTTTCAGCTGCCAAAGACATAAAAATAAGCGTTAAATTCATCTTCTGGTTTAATGTAAACCTTGCATGTAATGATACTTCCATCCTCACTAACATTTCTTTAT
>JAJKFI010000006.1:24422236-24445153 GCA_029204185.1 Lerista edwardsae
GAATCGAGAACTACCAGATGTACAAGCTGGTTTCCGAAGAGGCAGAGGAACTAGAGATCAAATTGCCAACATTCGATGGATCATGGAGAAAGCCAGAGAGTTCCAGAAAAACATCTACCTCTGCTTCATTGACTATGCTAAAGCCTTTGATTGTGTGGATCACAACAAACTGTGGCAAGTTCTTGAAGAGATGGGAGTACCAGACCACCTTATCTGTCTTCTGAGAAACCTGTACGTGGGCCAGGAAGCAACAGTTAGAACTGGACATGGAACAACCGACTGGTTTCAAATTGGGAAAGGAGTACGACAAGGCTGTATCCTGTCACCCTGCTTATTTAACTTATATGCAGAGTACATCATGAGGAAGGCAGGGCTGGATGATTCACAAGCTGGAATCAAGATCGCTGGGAGAAATATCAACAACCTCAGATATGCAGACGACACCACTCTAATGGCAGAAAGTGAGGAAGACTTAAAGAACCTGCTGCTGAGGGTGAAAGAGGAAAGTGCAAAAATTGGCTTGAAGCTCAACATTAAAAAAACTAAGATCATGGCCACCACTCCCATCACTTCCTGGCAAATAGAAGGGGAAGAAATGGAAGCAGTGACAGACTTTATCTTCCTGGGCTCCAAGATCACCGCAGATGGTGACTGCAGCCATGAAATTAAAAGACGTTTACTTCTTGGGAGGAAAGCTATGGCGAACTTAGACAACTTAATCAAAAGCCGAGACATCACCCTGCCAACAAAGGTTCGCATAGTCAAAGCTATGGTTTTCCCAGTAGCTATGTATGGCTGTGAGAGCTGGACCATAAGAAAGGCAGAGCGCCGAAGAATAGATGCTTTCGAATTATGGTGCTGGAGAAGACTCTTGAGAGTCCCCTGGACTGCAAAGAGGTCCAATCAGTCCATCCTACAGGAAGTCAAGCCTGATTGCTCCCTGGAAGGACAAATCCTGAAGCTGAAGCTCCAATACTTTGGCCACCTCATGAGAAGAGAGGACTCTTTAGAAAAGACCCTCATGCTGGGAAAGATTGAAGGCAAAAGGAGAAGGGGGCGGCAGAGGATGAGATGGTTAGATAGTGTCACCGAAGCGATGAACATGAAATTGGGTGAACTCCGGAAGCTAGTGGAGGACAGGGAGGCCTGGCGTGCTGTGGTCCATGGGGTTGCGAAGAGTCGGACACGACTTAGCGACTGAACAACAAGAGTATTGCGTACAGTTCTGGTCACCACATCTCAAAAAGGACATAGTGGAGCTGGAAGAGGTACAGAAGAGAGCAACAAAAATGATTACGGGGCTGGGGCACCTCCCTTATGAAGAAAGACTGCAGCGTTTGGGGCTCTTCAGTCTGGAAAAAAGAGGCCTGAGGGGGGACATGATTGAGACATACAAAATTATGCACGGGAGGGATAGAGTCGATAGAGTTCTTTTCCCTATCTCACGATACCAGAACCAGGGGGCATCCACTGAAATTGAGTATTGGGAGAGTTAAAACAGATAAAAGGAAATACTTTTTTACCCAGTGGGTAATTAAACTATGGAACTTCTTGCCACAGGAGGTGGTGATGGCATCTGGCCTAGATGCCTTTAAAAGGGGACTGGACAGATTTCTGGAGGAAAAGTCCATCGTGGGCTATATGCCATGCTGGGTGGTGCAACCTCCTTACATTAATAGTAGGCTACTTCAGAATGCCAGGTGCAAGGGAGTGGCAACAGGATGCAGGCATCTTGTTGTCTACTGAGCAGCCTTAGGCACCCGGTGGGCCACTGTGAGATTCAGGAAGCTGGACTAGATGGGCCTTTGGCCTGATCCAGCAGGGCTCTTATGTTCTTATGCAGCAGCTCTTACCTGCTCCGGTGGCCACAGCTCAGGATCAGAGCCTGCGGGACAGTGCAGGCCTTCCCGCCAATGCTGCTTGCTCTTGACAAAGCAAATGGGCTTTACAGCGTATTTGCGACACTCTCGGCTGGCGCCGCGGCCTCTGCACCAGCATAAGGTTAGGAGTTTCCAGACCATGCTCAGTTCTGACCAACTCTGGTATGGCTGCAGCTGACACAAAAGACCCTTAGCCACAGCTACCACCTGGCTGTATACAGTACCTGTTCCTGCAGAGGGGAGTGCTACCCCATTAGGTAGCACAGGTCAACAGAACTGGGACAATGCCACAGTGTGTACCACTATATGCACTGGATCTAAATGGCAGCTTGCTGGACCCCAACCCCTACTGTAGCACATGGAAGCTGGCTGAATATGTTAAGCCAATTCCTGCCCTACATGCATGTCTTCGTCTTTCCACAGATTTCCTTAACAGGATTGTAATGATTAAAAACTTTGCGTTCCCCTTGACTAAATGATATCCAGCAAAAGCTCATTTATTTTAATGGTCTGGAGAACATCAGAAGTTTTCATAAAATCAAGTCACAGTGACATGTGGTGAACCCGCAGGGAACATTAGTAAGATAAATGCTATGTACATAAGATGTCACATACATAAGACATTTGCACTTCACTTTAATTAACGTAGAATAGCCACCACTCCCCAGTTCTATTGGAAGGGTGGTTTCTTATGAAGATCTGTGGCGACTGTTCTCAGAAATGTGATAACAGTTGTTACATTTTAATGACTCAGAAGTCTAAGGAAGCAGGAAATGTCAGAATGGGTCAACTCCCTGTACGTCCTACAGCCTCTTTGAACGTATGTTTTTTTTTTCAGAATATGTTTTTAAACTAAAAGCCTTCCAACTTCTTTTATCGTCAAAGAAAGAAGCAGGGGCAGACACTCTAGCACAAGAAATCTTGTCACTGTATTATGCTGGTGGCAATGCCAGGACAAGGAAAGAAAGACAGACGGGAGGAAAAAAGGAGAAAGGACAAGTGTGAAGACAACCCAGTGAAGAAAGAAAACCAGAGATAGAGGAGAGAGCAAAGAGAAGTGGTGGGCCGAAAGCAGCGCCGTAACAGGTCAAATCATGCCAGGGCGACATCACCTTGCCCTAGTGCCGCTGCCCCTCCCCCTGTGCTGCCCAGCCCCCCCCACACACACACACACCATCATCTGGAATTGCTCCATTTAGGAGAGTACCAGACATGAGGGAGGGTGGCTGGGCAAAAAAGCACACTGCTTCTTCCCCCGCCTGCTGCACCTGCCTCCCCTCACAGCACCCTTTATATGCCTCTGCCAGAAAGATAGTTTCAGGGGCATTTGTAAGATGGTTATTGGTAGAATGCGGGGGGGGAGAGCTGGTTTGGGGACTAAGATCTTAGGAGGAGCAGTGGCATATGGGATACAAAGGAGGAATATGCTGTGGTTAGCACATGGTTGAGATTCTTCCACAGTGGATTGACTGCAGAATAAAAGAGCATAAAAGTGGTCTAGGAAACCATAACAGGCTCCTCAGAGTGGTGGGTCACGACCCACCACTGGGAGCATTACATGGCCCAATGTTGGATTGGACCCTACGAAAGGGGGAAAGGTACATCCAAGGGGTGTGATCCAGGATGTGATTTTGCCAAGGGTGGGGCCAGGTCGGACAACATCATCCAAAACCAGTCCAACATCTTCTTATTAATTAGGCCACTTGTGACATTACAAAATGCTTGATTTCAGTCAAGTAGATTCTTAACTAAAATAATTGTTCATTAAATAAAAACCTTCCAGGAGACAAGCTGGCTGAAGCATAATGATTCAAATTAGTTTTTCAAAGGAATGCAAAATAGATCAGTGTAAACTTTGATCTTGTTTAGTACACCAAAATGGGGAGTCTGTTTTATCAAATCTAAGATGAGAATTCTGCAGCAATTCTCATTGCTGCAGAATGAGATATTGTTCTCAATATCTGAACAACATCTGACTATTTCCAGGGTGAGGTAACTTAATAAGTGCAAGTGCAATTATCTGATAAATGCTATACAAAAAAAAATCCTTTTTTTTTTCTTTTTGCACTTCAGTCATGGAAGAAACTACTGAGAAAAGAATAGGAGTTTAGGTAAGGGAGTAAAGAGAACAGGTAACATTTCACAGAGGCAAATCTGGGTCCATCTGCAGTCCATCACAGCCCTGAAGAAAAGCATGCCTATGCTTGAATGGATCTTCAAACACATATTTATCACACTCCTCTTTTAATGTTTAATTTTTAAGCCAATTTAAAATCCATCTTAGATTTGAAAATGTAAATGTAATTGGCCTACAGTACAGGCAGAAAAGTTTTGAGAAAGGGCTTTTTGAGCAGAATCACAAAATACAACTTTTCCTAACACTCACGCTGCATTACACTTCATGATGCTAGAGAACCATTGAAGATAATGCTCTGCAGGAAATGGTCAATTTCAGATCTCATCACACTCAGGCACATTTAGAAGTTCAGCAAATGAAAATGATTACTATCATTTATGTTCAGGTTATCTGGACAATATGGTTAACAATGCAGCAAGGAGGTGAAGGAAAAGTAAATCCTTTAACAAACATTTGAAGAAGGCTTGGAGTCACCCGCCAATAAGCAAACAACAAAACAAGGCTATGGGACAAACACCCCCCCCCCACACACACACACCCGTTACAGCTAGAAATTGAAGTAAGTCCCTAAAAAGATCATTTTAAAAAGGATGCAATCCCCGAATTCATTAAGTTGGTTTTTCTCACTTAGCAACTCAATAGCTGCAAATGACAGAAGAGAAAATATACAACCCTTGATAATATTTTCAAGGTATGGGAGAACCCAATCATCATGTGCGCTGCCTTTCAGCAGTAACATTTCAACACACAGCTCAGCAGTTGGTGGTGGTACTGGGAGAGTCCGAGGGCCAAATAAAGAACTTCTGAAGGCCGTATCTGGCACCCTGGCATTACATTTGACATAGGGTGGTGGCATTACCCCCACCCTAGAGCTTAATCCTAGAACTTTAATCTTAGGATTTTCAATATTAGGGTTTTTAGCACCTCAATACATGAAGTAAAGACCCAGGAAAAGTTCAGATCTGTTCTGGCTGCTGCAGGGATAATGTACATTGATAAAATTTGCTTCTCAAAGCAAAAGATACAGTAGCTTTGGCTGAATCAGCTTTGGAATTGTGTAGTTGCTGTCCCAAACCCTGCAGAATCCTGTGGTCTCAGTGCTGGCTGGACACTTCTGTGGACTGGTGGCCCCAACGCCAAATAAGACGGCTACCTTTCCCTGAAAAACAAAAAGAGAAAATATGGGACCCAGGTGGGAGGGTAACGTTCAGACCAGGTTTCATTTTCAAAAACAAGCCCTGCAGTTACCTAGATAGTTTAGCTTTGTTTGCTCAGCCATAAGTGGGATAGAGAAGGCATCTCAGGAGAAATTGATCATAACAATCTGGCCCTAATCTATTACCACAGCCAAGTACCTTGTAAATAGATAATGCACAATGTACATAATTAACTATGCAAATACACTGTGAGCACTTCGGTGGATTCTTGCTCCAGTGTCAAGAGCATTCAATTTGCTCAGTGACCCCAATCATGATACCAGTATATACTTAAGCATTCAAGGAAAAGATGGTAAAATAGGTATTTCCTTGTGAGGAACTGAACAGTGGCGTTCCTACAGGGCAGGCAAAATGCTAAGTTTTGTAGGAGTCTGAACTCCTTTAACGTGGCCTCTCCCTCTCGCTTTCAGAGCCATTCGTGGCTTGGAGAGCAAAAGCCTCCGAGCCAGCTCTCCAAGCCTTAAATGGCTCTGAAGGCAAGAGGAACAGCTGCTTTACATAGGAGCTCAGGCTCCTGCAAAACGTAGCATTTTGCTCCCCTACAGGAATGCCACTTGAACCAAAAGACACTTTGTTACAGAATTACCACCAACCAACCTAACTACCACTGGCAGACAACAAAGATTTATGGATAGCTTTAGAAAACATTGTCCAAAAGGAAGCTAAACAGAAATGATGCTAGGAGGTTTTCCTGCAGTGATGCCTGCTGACAGTTCCCAACTGAATGTCTATTGCAGACTTTCTGGTATCTGAAAGTTATACCTTTGCAGCAGCAGGTGGACAATATGGGATGGGAAGGGGCCCAGGAGTGAAGGAAAGGTACATTGGGAAGGTGAAAAGCAAAGCAGTCCGATAAGCTGAAGGAGATTTGGATGCAGGAAATGCAAAAAAGGGGGGAACCAAAGGGATTGGGCTGCTGGGAAAACCCTTACACGGGGCCAGACCTAATGACAGGAAAAAAGCATTGGCTATAGAGAGGAAAGTGGCTGGGGAACTGAGAGTGCCTGCAGTATCAAGATTGGGTTGCGCATGGAGCCGAAGCTGGGAAACAAGAAAGAGGGTGCTGAATTGATCATATTTATTTGAAATCTGTTCACTCTTTTTCATACAGAACAAAATTTAGCCAATCTATCTAGGGTGAAAGGTTTCATTGTACTCTCTTTTCAGGCTTTCCTACTAGCTCTTTATTTTATTTTTCAGTCATGCTCTGCTGTGTGTAGAGAAGATTTGTTACGCCACCTTCATAAAAGGATTTCACTTCATGCGCTCACTCAGTATGAATTAGTAGATCTGCTGTTTCAGTTTATCTTGACGAGGGACCATCGTTTCCAATTCAGAAGGGTTTTTTCTGCTTTAAATTATGGACAGTTGTGGCCTTTTGCATCCACTGTAATTCAATTTCTTTCTCAAGACCATTTTCTGACTTTCATCACAGCTGATGTCCGATAATGGTCGCTTTGCACATTGCGGCAGAATAGTTGGGCAGGTCTAAATAGGAATAAATTTCTTGTTGGCAGCTTCTCTATTTGTGTTCTGCATTGCATGTCAGGCACATTTTGTCAAGTGGCTGTCTTCTGTGAACTGGAAAACTCTGTCCTCCTGGTCCAACTACGGGTGCATGCAAGCAGCAGCTGTACTGAAATGCTATTCTCCAGCCAGACACCCCTGCACACAGCTCCAGTCACAGGCTCTGAAGACCAGCTCTCAGTCAGGGGGTAGTCAGCAAGGTGCTGGATTTATTCCTCCTAATCCCACTTTTTCCTGCCAAACAGCTGATCAGTATTATCCAGTGACTAACTGGGGCCTTGTGCATGCAAAGTCTAGATCAGGGCCTATATCCAGATTTCATTTTTAAACACCAACTTCTTCAGAAGAGGTAATCCTGAAATTTAAATAAGAGCATCTCCAACTATGGACATCGTAGCAACATTTTAAGATAGGGGAACATCAGTTGTTTTGCTGCAACATGGTAAAAAAAATGGTTTAATGTTCCTCTAGCTTTTTAATAGGCATCCTCAGTATCCATGGTATTTGTGCATAACTGAAACTGTGGATACTGAATCAGTAGGTACTGGGGCATGCCTGTATTATTTAATCTTGCCCAGTAATCCCTATTTAAAATTGAACTCTAGGAATGTTTACTACCTTTAGGAATTTGGTAACATTCTTTTAACGTGTGTTGGGTATCTTGGATGACAGGTAGGAAATATTGTAGTGGGTTTCTTCTTTTTGAGAGCAGGTGACTACTACAAGTCAGAAAGACACACTCAACACACGTGTATATTTTAACAAACTAGAAATCAACTGTACACTAATGGCCCAATCCTACGTAGCTGTTATGCCAGTGGAACATACTCTGTCCTCCCCAGTGAAGATCCCTAGGTAGAGGCCAGGTCTATCTGCCACTTCAAGTGCCTGGTAAAATTGGCCTCCAATAGGGAGGATCTTAAAGTATTATTATTAATAACAATAATATACTTTATACCCTGCCTTTCTGTTCCTTATTAGGGCACGCAAGGCGGCTTACAAAAAAATACAGAATAAAATTTAAAAAACAATAACAGACAGTTAAAAAACAACAGACCACAATGGAAAATACAATCATTAAAACTAAAGATTAAAAAATTACAAATTAAAATACAATTTGAAATACCAATTAAATACAAGTTAGAATGCCAGCCCAGCATGACAACAATTAATAAATGCTTCCTTAAAGAGAAAGGTCTTAAGACCCTGCCGAAAGATTGCTAGCGAGGAAGCAGTTCCTAATTCCAAGGGGAGGGAATTCCACAACCGTGGAGCCACCACCAAGAAGGCCCTATTCCTGGCCACCATCCCCCTCACCTGACCTGGTGGTGGCATAGTCAACAGGCCCCCCCCCAGATGACGTGAGAGCATGGGTAGGATTGTATGGAAGTATGTATGTATGATACATACAGGGTATGTATCAAATACCCTGGACCCAAAGGGCTTTAAAAGTCAAAACTAGCACTTTGAATTGGGCCCGGAAACAAACTGCAACCAGTGCAGTCGCTGAAGCAACAGCCTAACTGAGTCGAACTGATGAGCCTTGGCAACCACACGGGCAGCCACATTCTGCACTAGTTGCAGCTTCCGGACCATCTTCAAAGGCAGCCCCATGTAGAGCGCATTGCAGTAATCTAATCTGGATGTCACCAGGGCATGGGTCACCGTGGCCAGGTCTGAGCGACCCAAGTATGGTCGCAGCTGGAAAGTCAGACAAAACTGAGCAAAAGCTTCCCTGGCCACAGCCACCACCTGAGAGTCCAGGAGCAGCTGCTGATCTGGAGAACCTTCAAGCTGTGGACCTGCTCCTTCAGAGGGAGTGCAACCCCATTCAGACCAGGATGGTAGTCCAATACCTGAGTTGTAACCTTCCAGACCAGGAGAACCTCTGTCTTATCCAGAGTTAATTTCAGCTTTGCCCACATCCAGTCCCCAATGCCTCCAGGCAACAATCCAGGACCTCGACTGCCCCCTTGGAATTAGGAGGAGAGATAAAGCTGGGTGTCAGTATGCTGATGACACCCTAACCCAAACCTCCGGATGACCTCTCCCAGCGGCTTCATGTAGATGTTGAATAGCATGGGGAATAGAATGGATCCTTGCAGCACCCCAAACCTAAGAGGCCAGGCTGCCGAGCAAGTATCCCCCAGCACCACCTTCTGGGATCTGTCAGCCAGGAAGGTGCGGAACCACCTCAAAACAGTGCCTCCATGTCCCAACTCAGCCAGCCTACCCAGAAGGACACCATGGTCAATGGATTATAGATAGAGTTTAAAGCTGGTTTGCTAGTGAACTGAGTGGGTTGTGTTTGGAGCGTGTGTGTGGTGAAGGCTTATTGATCTGAAGGCTGACTCTGCCGAGAGCTACTGTGTTTGACGCCTCGAGGGGGGAAGTGTAGCCACCATCAGTAGAGTTATGGGTAACGGAAGATACGGAGGTAGTTATGGGTAATGGAAGATAAAGTAGAGGCCAGATCTACTCTTGGCTTCCAGCAGCCCAGGGAAAGGTGGTGGGAGCAGGTAGGAACGCCGCTGCACCAATGTCCCAATCTAGCCAACTCTTTCCCTCCCCAATGCTTGTTTTTGTTTTTACACAACAAGGACAGTTCTAGTTTACTTCCTGTGTCAAAATGTAGTGTTGCCCTTAGAATAGGGATAACTCCCAACCAGGCTGAAGGACAGCTTTGTACAACGATCTTGTTAGCAACAATGTTTAGAAATACGTTAAAGGAACTGTGATCTGTGAAGCTGATTCCAATCCACATGTTGCCTTGAGTATTGCCATTATTCAAATACAATCACACAAGTTGGATGAACAAATGGAATTGGCAAGCAGTGAAACTCAAAAGATAAAATGCCTTGCTTTTCCTAAAGAAACTGAGATCTAATCGTTTGTGTGATTGGGTTGTGGCAGACCCTTATTTTTCAAATTCTACTGGCTTTGCCAACAGAGTTCTATTGCATAAAAGAGGGGTTGTTACTTCACAAAATGCAAAAGGAGGGAGTAATTAGCATCACTCCCCCCTTTTCCTCTGCTGAGCTGGTTAAAGCTCACATAATAGATATAATGAGAGTGATTACAGGGTAGTGTTTCAGTCTCTAGAGTTCCACTAACAGAATAAACCAGAAAGAATGGCACCAGATAGAGTTGTTTATGAACAGCAGTCAAGCCACAGGTTGGAAACAGGATGCTGGTAATTAACGTCTCCGATCCTAGTTGTTCATGATCTCATTTGCAGTTATGCTGAGTTTGCTCTGGTATTGATTTCAGGGGAATTGGGCCTGGGCTGTGCTGAAAAGTGACAATGTTCTTAAAGCTTTGTGTTCCTGATGATGCTAACATTGCTTTGAAACACATTACTTAAAAGGGGTTTTCCCTTTTGGAAGACTCTAAGGCCGTGCTCTTCAAATGGCGGGTCACGACCCACTATAGAGGGCCATTTCCCCTTAACTGGAACAGCCCCAGAAATTACTACAGAAATTTGTGTGAAACTAGGAAATAAGCTCTGATCTGGCCACAGTCCTATTTTAAGCATCGGGGAGTGGGCCTCCCCAATCCTTTTGGACACCCGCCTTGCCCCTCCCAGGTAGGGCACATGCCACTAAGTGCCCATGGCACCACAATCACTGAGGCGCCCTCCCCCCACTCCACTCCACCCCTGCAGGCACTTACAGTGACCTCAACTTTTGAGTAGGACTTAGAAGACCGCTTCTCTAAGGGTACCAGTCTTCAGTGACATGGAGAGATGTGCAATTATGGCTACTTTTAGATGCTATAGTGTCTGATTAGGTTGGTCATTCCTTCACTGAGCAGTAAAGCTCCCCCATGCAGCTTCTGCTGTGTTTGAAAAATAATCACTGCTTGATAAGCACAAAGAGCTACCCAAGAGAGTTGTTACACAACAACTGACAGAGAATTTCCAATAGATAATTTCCAAGAAATAAGCCCACCATTAAGTCATGTGTGTGCCATGGGTTTTTTTCTCTCCAAATTATTCTCTTAATGCATCTTTGTTATGTATTTGGTAAAGATGGTTTAAAAACATGGTTTTAAAATTGGTATTTTGTTGCACAAGTCTGAGGGCGACATCAAAAACATTGGGGTGCAGGCATAAATTCCCCACATTGTAGACTGTCAATATGGATCCCTACACATCATGAAATGGGCACAGCATGCAGCAGCAGGTAAACAGTCTGGGTTCAATTTGTTGCCTGAGAAAATGACTTAGTTATAAGGTGCTATTGTTTAAAAGCAGGGGTGAAGCTAAAGAAGTGCAGAGGGGGGAATTTGACCCAGGCAACAAGCTAAGCTGACACTAGTGGCCAAAATTGTGAATGTGAACCTTGATATGCATGAATATTTTGTTATATACCATTTGATGCAGAATTTAATGCAGAATGCAATGAAAACATTGGAGTGTAATATCATTCTATCAAAGGTTATGCCAAAAAAACACACAATGAAAATACAACTGAAATGCCACTTCCTGTTGTGATGTCACTTCTGGGGCATCATTTTGCCCTCTGTACCAAGCTACATGTTCATTAGCTATGCCAGTATTTAAAAGCCAATTGTTATCTAGAGTTTGTCAATGGTGAACTAGTTTGACAGTCAAAGCCAGCATTTTCACAGCAAATTTCAGAGTACATTGCAAGATGCTAAAAATTCAGAAGCAGACCAGAATACAAACACTTCACACATGCACAAACACATCCTCTGGGAGAAAAACTGGAGGAGGAAATTTCCATATTTCTGAATCAATGATCTGACCATCTCCTGTTTCCTCTTAAAGAAAAAAACAGAGGGACAGGCTGGAAAGAAAATAAAAAGGTTATTACTCTGGGCCCCTAACCCAAGCCCTATATATGGGCAGAGTTCACAAACAATAGTCGGAAAATTGTGAGTTTACTATTTGACTAGAGTCTACTGACTAGTCTTCTACTGTTCATATCCCAGAGATTCTTACAGTATGCTAGTTTCTAAAAGTTCTGAAATGTCCTAGCTATAGGATGAGAAGCTAAGTATTATCCTAGATTTAAAATTAAGGCTGTCGAATGCTAGCTTGAATTAATGCAGTAAGATGATTTGTGAATATTCATTCAGCCACAGAGAAGATAGACATGAATAAAAGTAAACTGATCTGAACATGGTAATCTTTAGAAACATTTGAACAGTTCAAAATATGGCTGCTGATTCATTTTTCTAATACATAAAAATTGTCCAAATCTGATTGTCAGTTACTCAGCGCTCAGCCAAAATAGTACCTCACAAGCAGAGCTAAATATTTCATTACATACATTGGCAGATGTATCTTTCTTAATTGATGGTACCAGGTCTCCAGTAGAGAGAGGAGACAGCAAAAAATACTAAAAGGTTAGTTGTGGGAAGAATGAAAAAAAGAGTAGTCACAATGACTGGCCTTCTGTTGTGAAGTGGAATGCCCTCCTGCAGGGTTGTCGTGAGGACAAAAGAAGTGGAGGAACCATTCACACCACCCTGACCCCCTCCTCCAAGACAAAATTATGTATTTATTCACATTTTATACTTCCAAGTAAACAGACAAGGAATCATTCTGCAGCCACACACCCAGTGGTGTTATTCTACTGGAACGCTGGGCAGGACATCCAGGTGATCGACAGCCCACTGCACACACCTTTTCTGTGCTCCTTCTTTCAAGCTACAGGGGCCTCTCAGATCTTCTCAGCAGTGATGACTGAACGCTGTTCCGCACTAAAAACAAAAGGAAAAACACTTTCACCCTCAGTCCTCCCTCCCTCTGCTCTAATTGATTTCCATTTATTCCCTCCCATTCATTTGCTCCTTCCCATTAATTTTCTCAACCCTAGCCAAATTAATTTCATTTCTCTCCCTCCATTTTCTATTCCAGTTTAGGCCTATTAATTCCTACTTCTCCCCATTCGTTTTTCCTCCCTTTCCTACATTTATTTTCTAACCCCCTCCTTTATGTAATATTTGTTTGAACTATCACATTCCTTAAATTAAATTCCTCTTCTAAAAGGCTGCTACTTTACTAAAACCAATTTCAAATCAGTGAGGCCTAAAATTCTCCAACAAGCATTTCTCTTAAGCAGCGGGGCCTGGTGTGCTTGTCTTTGTTTACTCGTTTTTAAGGAAAGAATGACTATTGCTCCAGCCTATCACACACCAGTTCAATGACCTTATTTTCAAGTAACCAATCGCTGAAAGCCTTCCAAGTGACTGATGAGACAGAAAAATACTGACTGCACAAGACAGCCCCCTCAAGGGAAGTGCAAAGTCACCAATTAACAACCATGGAGTGAAGCAACTCAGAAAGCAAACTTTTTGTCCCTGAACTATAATGTTCAATGTCCAGGTGAAGAAGGGAACCCCGCCTGGCACCTCTCTGTTGATCTGCACACCAGACACACAGGCTGATGCCCTTGCCCAGCATCTTGTTGTCTCATGTGCTCCCTGAGGCATCTGGTAGGTCTACAGGAAGCTGGACTAGATGGGCCTTCGGCCTGATCCAGCAAGGCTCTTCTTATGTTCTTACATTCTTAGATACAAAGCATGCTTTTTCACACTCAGTAAAACCGTCTCATCCACCCGGAGCCTCTTACTGGCGTTTGCCACATCTCATCTGGCCTCCCAACCCAGAAGTAACTGGCGATGAGGTTATCACTAGTCACTTCCAGTGACACTTTCTATAGGTGGACCATGCGAAGTGGTACAGTGAGGACAAATGTTGAGAAAACATTGGTGTAAGACCATCTGGTGAGGTTGTTGTCTGGAAATCACCCTGTAAAGAGAGAGATTTCCCTGATGCTTCTGCCCCTTTATGGAAAGAAACCGAAGCCTGCCAGATTGAGTGAGGTTCCGTTTCCCTGGCGTGCGTTTTTCTCCTGTGAAAGTTAAAGCCAGATCTTCCCAAAACCAAACCTTTCCAAAGCAAACCTTCCCAAAAGTTAGAAGCCAATGAAAAGAATGCCAGCTGGACTTTGATGTTTCCAAAGAAAAATAGTTTTATTGCAATAAAAGACAGAGGATGCAAGCAGCATACCATGCAGAAAAAATGACATGGTCCTGTGTCCTGATATGCAGTTGTAACAGACATTTATACAGTTTAGCATGGAAATGGGGATACAACCAACCAACCAATAACATACACTTGGTTATTGAAGGCTGGATTATTGGTGGATTTGGGATTTTGGGGATCCTTGTTGGTTGTTTGGGGCATTATGGCTTTTGGTTGGTTGCTCACTACTCACCCTCCCCCCCACCCCAGGTCAAGCCAGGGGAGATTTATGATAATCAATGGAATGTGGGTCTGGCACCAGGGTGATAGAGAGTAATCATTGGGATAGGCCAAGACAATAGGTGAGAGGTAGACAAAGCGTTTTGGAAATACCCTACAGTCAAAAGAGGTTTCAATGGGTGATACTGGGAAGGATGCATGACCTAAGGGGGATATGTGGGGACATCTTGATTAAAATAACTATGCAGACAAAGAAACACTATATACAGTTCATGTGCATTGCTGATGGAGTTTTCTGGCACAGGAACGTTTAGATGGAGGTTGGGACGTCTTCCTTCTTCCTTGGGTTCTCTTCCCTTTGCCCAATCTTCTGACGTCCATTTTCTCAAGTTCTTGAAATGGTTGTGAGGGGAAGGGTGATGGGTAATGGCAAGAGATCTGCCAAGCACAAAACCCTTCAGGGTCCCCAAGATGGAGGGAGGGCTGGGGAGGATAGAGAGAGACCTGGACCTGGTCACTCACTTACATCAAGTGAGCTTCGAAACAGGGAAGTGCTGGATCGCAGCTCAGACTCTTGGTCACTACGCCAGCTGTCTCATCGTCACGACAAATATTGTGCACAGAACACTTCCAGATCTAGAGACTATTTGCAGGCTGGGCTGCTTTTTCATTTGCCTAATATTGAAATGCAGCTCATGCCAATCCTTCCCCACGACTGTATTTGTTTGTGTTTCTCAGACTGCTGAGTGCTCTAATGATTGAGCACAGTGCTGTGGTCTGTTACCCTTTTCCCCCTTTGTTCCAGCACACCACAGCAATGCAAGATGCCACACAGAAAAGCGCACTCGGAGGGGCAGAGGCAACACATCTAGCAGGCCATTTGTGTGACAGTGGAGTTGAAATTTATCTCTTAGGTAACTTACATATACCAGCCAAAGGCACTTCTAGGACCTCACAGATTTTTTTCCCCCCCCACAGCTGCTGCCAGAGCTGCAGATCAACTAACAGCAGATGGCTGGTGAAGCCAGTATGAAATTAGTGCCGTTTATCTTGAAATGACAGGAAGGTATTACTGCAGAACACCTACTCTGACACATTTACACTACATCTTCTTGATCTCTTTAACGGCCAGCATTATGCATGATCTATTCGGCATTATGCAAAGTGATGGGTCTGTCAGTGGAATTCAGTTCTCAGGTGGATCAGAGGGTTGTAGCTGTGTTTGGCTCTCAGAAAAAGAGATGTGCTTTAAGGAACAAAGAGGGCCGTCATCACTCAGTGGTAGAAATTGTAGTCAATTAACTGTATGCATTTTAATAGATTAATCAGTAAATGTGCATACATCTTCATATCAATAAAGCAGTCGTATTAAATATAATTCTGTTTTTAGAAGATGTATGTATGTGTTGAAGCAGATGTCATTTTAAACTAGGCATTCTTTTTCTAGGTAAGGGAAATTGCTCTTCTAAGATGGCACCTACTAGCTCCAGTTTTTAAAAGTCTTTAAATTAAAAAAAGAATTAGCATTTTTTTAAAGATAGCTTATTGCCTGTTTAACCTGGCACAGAGCCCAAGCTCTGTATACTCAGAGGTAAGTCACATTATAGTCAATGAGGCATACTCCCAAGTAAGTGTGGATAGGATTGCAGCCACAACTTTTTGGACAATCAAAATGCTTTAAATCAACCAATCTAATAGAATAATGTGCCTGGACTGCAAGCCTACACACACCTACTTGGGAGTAAGTCCCACTGAAATCAAAGAGACTAACTTCTGAGTAGACCATTATAAGACCACTGTAAATGATTGCATCTTGGTAAACATTACATATTTTACTGGAGCAATTTTATTCCAGGCATTGAGATTTTATTCCACAATTTTATTCCACAACATTGAGAGTCATGCCATGGCTCTGAGGCTGAGGATTCCAAAAGCTGCTGGGTCATTTCCATGCCCCATCACTTTACAGTTTCATGGTCCTACACCAGTTCTGTACAGATGAGTTTAGCAGTATGAAAGCCAGTTCTCCACTTACCAAGGGTGCGGGTGGGGAAGGGGGTCTGCCTTCAGGGTAAAATCTACCCAGGGTGTCAAAAACTGAGAAGCCACTCATAGCCTTCCTCCTGGGAAATCTCAAGTTGGAAACCAGGTCTACCCATGGATTTGAGTAGCCTGCCCCAGGTGTCAAATACCCTAAGTGCGCCCCTGGTCAAGGAAAACAAAGTTCTTGGACATTTCCCATAGAAGAGGCAGTGATGTTATCAGCAGGAGTTCTAAGGTGCTGCCTTGGAAACTTTTTTCCAAGGATCTTGGGTGAGAAGTATCAGCAGAAGGTACATTTGTTGAGGGGAATGTGTAGGCCATTGTCTTACTCAAAGGCTATCTGAGAGCCAGTATGGTGCACATTGTCAGCCCAATCCTAACCTGTGTTGGAGCTGGCAGGCCTTCACTGTATCCAACACAGGTTAGGCAGCAGCTGGCGCTCACCTCGGGGTAAGAGAATTTTTCCCCTTACCCCAGGGTAAGCCCCAGCCAGCCCTATTGGGCTGCTTGGCTCTAAGCTGGTGGAATGGCTGGCATAAATCCAAGCAGTCCAGATTGGGGCCAACTGGCCAGGGGTTAGGATCCGGCCGAAGTGCCGGCTTAGTGCTCCACCCCCCCCCCCTCCTGGGCTGGTCCCTCACATGGCTGCCCTCTTTGTCTCAGTATCCATGGTATCCATGGATAAACGAAACTATGGATACCAAATAAGTGGATACTGGGGCACGCCTGCTCCACTATGCCATATAGGTGAGGCAATCACACTGGACCTGCCCATTCAAACTTTGAACCCACACGTTCAATTGAGTTGCAATTGGGTGAGAAGCTATTGCTGTATGTGCTTGACCCTGCCCACACAGTCCAAGTATTTGTCTACTTGGTAAGGGAATCTCATCACTGGGAAAGTGTCACTTTTGCCACTACTGTGAATGTGGCCTTGGTTCTTCACAACTGTTCTTCCTGCCATGTTGAATGATCAGGCTGTAGGAATAGGGATGAGAGAGGCTTGACAACATGCATGTTTTTGGACCTTTCAGTATTTGTCTTTGGCATATATGTATTTTATTTGTATTATTTAAAGAATTTATACCCCACCTTTCCCATGCCGAAGCAAATACCCAAGGCAGCTTACATGGTCAGGCAAGTCTAAACCACCATTTTTTTGAATGAGGTTTTTACAAACATGTATTCTGTGCTTCGTGGAATCCTCTGTCTGTGACGACGTAGCCTTCTCTCCTCCGGTTCTCTCCTCTTATCTGGCTGTGTGCCATTGATCTTCTGCAGGCAATTGTAAGTCAAGCTTGGACAGGTCCTCAAGGTCATACTCCGTTCTTTTGCCTGCTGGCCTTCTCTCACACTGCCCCACTCTCACTTACACGTCTCTCACATGTTCTAGGGAAACGAAGAATAAAATGGATTAAACTTGTGTATGTCCAGGCTTTATTGTTTTCCCCCCAAGTGCCCTGAGACCAGGCAATATGAGACAGCAAACCTTACGAAGTGAACTTCATTCTATCCAGCCTGGCCCTGGAGCCCAAGACAGAGTTGCTGAGGGCTCCGATGGGGGACGAAGTGACATGTCACAGAACAACCTGCACAGCCTTGCCATGCCCCCTGCATCCAGAATCACTCCATTTTGGGGCTCAATGGACACAGGGATGGGCAGGAAGACAGGCCCATCTGCAATTTTGGGTTTTCGCAGGAGCGCCTGGCTCCCCGCACCCATGGCAGGCGCAGCACCACTTCGCATGGGCGTTCCACCTCCGCCCCAAGATTCAACCCTTCTGAAATTAAGAAGCAAAGAATAGATGAGCATTTTGGAATGGTTGAGGATTACTTCCCCTCTCTGATTAGATTCAGACTGAGAGCGCAATCCTAACCTGGAGTTAGGCCAGCAAAGTTTGGCCGGCACAAGGACAACCATAAAGCACGTTTGGACAACTCTCGGAGTCAGGGGGGATGGAGCACATCTGTGTGCTGACCTTTCTGACTCCAAGAGTGGTCCAAACATACTTTACGGTGGCCCTTGTGCCTGCCAAACTTTGCTGACTTAACTGTGCCGGCCTAACTCCAGGTTAGGATTGTGCCCTGAAATGTGTGTTATTTTCCACTCAAACATCTCCCTCCTCCATCTTCATAACATCTCCCGGCATAACGTGCGTTTGTATTTGGTATCTGCATTGCTCTTGCATATTTCATTTGCCATATGCTCTCCTAATGACACAACTTAGACAGTGTGCTAAGTTGCTTCCTTCATAGCCTGTGTGAATTTAACAGTTTGAATCTGACAGGTTTTTTTTTTTTCCTTTTCCCTGTTTCAATTCATGCCCATAATTTTGTCAGAATAAAGATGCATTAGCAGCTTTCTTAGCTGTGACACACCACTGCTGCTCTTTACAAGTATTTTGTGCTCGATTATGAACCAGATCTTTCCTTCCGCCCCCAGTCTGCTCCTGCTGCATTTTCTGAAGTCATGCCACAGCATCTTTTCTGGTTCTGTTCCAAGAGCTTTCCTGAGCTCCAGACAAATTGCCATATGTGCTATTTTTGTCAATATTTCTCATACAACACCTCCTGCCTTCCCTGGAGAAGTGGGGAGAGCAATGCAAGAGGGATGCTTCAGTCTCATTTCACATATTTTTTTCCATTTTCCTATTTGCAATTGGCTAATGTACTATATTACAAATTTGCACAGAGATGCAGTTTCTCTATGAGCTAAATACATACCGAAGCTTCTCTATGTGGGGCTATTTTTCCCCCTCTCAGTTTGTGCACAACAAGCAACTCTAACAATGCAGTGTTGTCATATTTAATAAGAGAAAGTGAAAGGGGGGTAGGGAAAGGCAGGCAATATTAAATGCAGGTTTTCTGAGCTAGAGATTCACATTCCGTTCCTTGGAAGATTGCTTTAAACTGAAGTTTTGCGCCACCAATCTGAGTTCACCAGATGCTAGACTGCTCCATAGGAGCCACACCAGTTCCTGAATATTGATTAGGTGGGCAATTTTCAAGCTTACATATATTTTCCCTGTGGGAGGAACAAGTTGACAGTTTCGTACATATGTGCCTAGTCCATGCATGTATAGATATATTTTACAGTTTATTGTTTATTCTGTTTATTCTGGATGTTCATATTTCGAGTGTACCAGGTCTCTTGAGTGAATGGGAATTGGGCAGGTCTTTGGTGAAGACAGGAACTCGCAAGATGTTTGAGGCCATTTGGTTATAATGTAGGGCTCAACCCAACAGAAGCCATCTATACAATTTTCCCAAATGTACTTGCTCATAGTAACAAATAGCATCTCTAATAGCTGACGCTGGGATATATGAAATATATACATATATATAGCCTATCAATGGTTAATAATCCTGATTGCCAAGTCAAAGCTCTCCATTCTGAAGCCACTGAATTCCACTTGCTGTTGACATCTTGTTTCTGGAACTTTGACTGGTGTTCACTGTGCAAAACTAATTTAATGCTAGGTTAATGGACCCACTAAGTGCTGATTCTGCAGGGGCTTCCTGGTAGTGTGATGGCTTCCTTGTGATATCATACTCTGGCATCATAGTCCCTTGGTTCAACTGTCAGTTGAACATTGCTCTCACCAGACCAGACCAGATCAAACCAAACCAGAAAGTCTTTCTTGGTTTACCCTAATTTCACATTTTCCTCTTTACTGTTATAAATAGATTGTGGGCCTGATCCTCCTGAGCAACCACAATAGCAAAAGTGTCATAAGGCACTTTTGCCACAGTGGCCATGCTGTGGTGCTGGTGCTGAGGCCAGTGCCAGTCGACACTGGGTCTCAGCACCGTGAAGACCGTGCAGAGGAGCAGCTGGCGGTAAGTAGCATCGCTGGCTGGTGGTGCGGCATTTTGGGATGGGTGAATGGCAGGGGAAAGGCAGAACTTGGTAGAGGGAGAGGAGGATCAGGCCTGGCATCTACACAATTTCCCCAAATATACTTGTTCATAGTTCAAATAGCATCTCTAATAGCTGACGCTGGGATATATGAAATATATACAGGAGACGTTGATTGTTCAAAATGTTTGTTTAAGTTCTATTGAATAAATTAAGCACTTTGTGATCCTAGAATTCTGATACTCTAGAATTCTGAGACTGTAAGACTCCTTACAGTCTGCACCATAAGCAGACTGGGCACACAAACACTAGTTCTGACATAGCAAAACTGACACTGGGACCACATCTGTTATCACACCAGCCTGCATGGCTATGGAAAGATTGCACATCTGTATCCCAGTGCAATGATTCTTTGGCTACAAAGACATTCAAATGCATGAATGATACTCTCCAGCCATAAGGGCTACTACATTCAAATCAGTAGTAGGAGAGGTTCTGTATGTGCGAGGAGCACTTGTACTGGACCTCTTATCTCCTATATTTAAGTGTGGAAATCTACTTGCACAAGAGCTTTTTGTATGCATTGGAGAACTCAAGTGGCTCTGGATCTAGAAGTAGTTGCACAATTAAGTTGTTAGTTCCTTGGTACAATCACAGCCTTGGGACTGACCACAATCTTAAGAAGCAAGTTTTGTCAAACGGCTAAAGGTGTCTGGGCACCACTGAACTGATAAGCAACCCAATTCTCATCTTGCAGTCACTAGCTGTGTGGTTGCTTGCATTAAGTGATTACGTAATGTATGAGTAGGAATTACCAGAAGAGAATACGTTGTTTCCTGCAGAATCAGACCATTGGGGCACCTAGGTCAGCCTTTTCTATTCTGACTGGCGGTGGTTCAGACAGGGGTCTTCCCTGGCTTACCTGGAGAGGCCAGGGATTAACCTGGGATCATCTGCATGCATGCAAAGCATGTGCATTACCGCTAAGCTATGGCCCCTCCTTCTTTTTCTTTTCAACAAAAAGAGCAGCAAACTCTAAATGCTGCAGATCAGGATTTTGTAGCCAAACTGCACTTCAGTGTTGTGTTGAGAAGGTTTGGTTCAATGATTTTCAAGTCTATGAGCCGTGCATTCGTACAGCTGATATATCAATCAATCAACAGGTACTTATATGTTCAAATTCTTTTTCCTGAATCCATGAGATCTTCTTAAGTAAGACCCAGATTTCTCATGCTTTTATTAGAGATCCAAATTGGGTTATCAGCAAGCCTTGAAACTTTAAGACACCTGCATTGACAGCTCTCCTTCAGTCATGCCCTGGACTATTTTGGATCATTGCTTTTGACTTGTGGTTGCTGTTTGCATTTATTCCAGCCAGCAGGTCTACAGTGGGGGTGGGCGGGTGGGCGAGCTGGTGGAATGGAGCGCCAGGGCTGCATCTTCAACAGGAGCTCTCAAGTGCTGCTTTAGAAACTTTTTTTCAAAGAACCTGCACTGGAAAGAAGTTTCAGGTTCAGCAGGAGGTAAATTGATCCCATGAGCATTTGTTGATGTCCCTACAGACTGGGGCAACCTGGGCAACTGGAGCAAAGACCATGCAGTTCCCACAGTGGGCATGCAAGTTTAAAGATTTGGCTATCATGATGCCACTGGCTTATCTAACCAGAAAGGGATTGCCCAGATGCACATCTGCCCCCCTTGAAGTCAGACAGATGTAATGGGAATGAGAGCCAACTAGCAGGCACATCCCTGTCCCTGGTAGGAACTTTGACCCAACAGGAAGGGAAAGAGCTTATGGTGCTTACAAAACAAAGGGACTAAAGCTACCTATGATGCTCCCAGCAGTTGAAAGCACAGAAGCTGCTGGTGAGTTAAATTTGTCCAAAATACAGGAAAACAGACAAAAAGGTGCAGAAAAGGAAGTGGGGACCCCACAGGGATTTATCACACATGCTATGGAGAAAACAGCTAGAGTTTTTCTCCACCTCCCATAATTCTGGGTGACAATATGAAGTGGATGGACATTGACTCAGAAGAGAGGAGTTAATTATGTATAATGTATTTTTGGCACCAGCCAAATACTTCATTATGTTCCCAGATTGATTGTTGGGAGAAGTATTTAATGTACAGTATCTTGTTCTTTGTGTGTTGCCAACTGCTGTGATGATTTGTACTGAACATCAGTAAACAAGGCAATGAAAGAAACAGATAAAACAAGAAAGATAAGAAATACAATTAACTTTTGGAATTTGCTGCCACAAAAAGTGGTGATGGCTACCAGTTTGATGGCTTTAAAGTGGGAGGAGACAATTTCATGGAGAAGAGGCCTTTCAGTGGCTAATAATCCTGATTGCCAAGTTGAAGCTCTCCATTCTGAAGCCACTGAATCCTACTTGCTGTTGACACCTTACTTCTGGGCCTTTGAC
Source organism: Lerista edwardsae (assembly GCA_029204185.1). Lineage (NCBI taxonomy): Eukaryota > Metazoa > Chordata > Lepidosauria > Squamata > Scincidae > Lerista > Lerista edwardsae. The sequence continues at coordinate 24,444,563 of JAJKFI010000006.1, forward strand.
CAATGTTCATTGTGCAAAACAGTGCTAATCTAATGCTAGATTAATGGACCCACTAAACTCTGATTCTGCAAGGGGAGCAGCTGGTGGTAAGTAGCACCACTGGCTGGTTTTGTGGCATTTCAGGGTGTGAAAAGGGCGGAGGGGGAAGGTGGAACTGGGAGAGGGGAGGGGAGGATAGTGCCAGACAGGAGATAGAGATGGCAGCAGCCTCTGCCACCGTATGCTATGCTCCCTCCCTGGCCAGAAAGCCTGACATGGGCCTCCTCGATTCTGCACCTGCTCAATAGTGGGTACAGATCAAAGGAGACCCATTGTGGTCACCATGGTTTTACACGGGATATGGGAGCAAATGCTCCCTTACCTTGTGGAGACTCCAGTGGCTGCCTTGGCACCCTTAGGATACAGTGGTGGCCTTTTCAGCACCACTGTGTCCTGAAGCACCATAGGATTGGACTGTGAGAGGGAGGGATGAAGAGAGTACTAGTCATCTTATTTGTTATTGTAGCACCTTAATAATGATGTTTGTTCTAATGATCAGGAGAGAGAGAGAGAGAGAGAGAGAGAGAGAGAGAGAGAGAGAGAGAGAGAGAG
>JAJKFI010000006.1:24445163-24456867 GCA_029204185.1 Lerista edwardsae
GAGAGAGAGAGAGAGAGAGAGAGAGAGAGAGAGAGAGAGAGAGAGAGCATTTTGGCAGGGATCTTATTCTTTTCCTCCTGTCTTTACTGATTGAGGGCTAAACTGAGCTAGGCTGCCATAAGCTTAGCCAGCAAAGTTTGGCCAGCACAAGGGACACCGTAAAGTATGTTTGGACCACTTTCGGAGTCAGAGAGGCCTGCACACAGACGTGAACCATCTTCCCTCAGTCCAAGAGCAGTCCAAAAATGCTTTACAGGGTCCCTTGTCTTGGCCAAACTTTGCTGGCTAATCTTGTTGTTGTTGATGTTGTTGTTGTTCAGTCACTAAGTCATGTCCGACTCTTCGCGACCCCATGGACCACAGTACGCCAGGCCTCCCTGTCCTCCACTAGCTTCCGGAGTTCACCCAATTTCATGTTTATTGCTTCAGTGACACTCTCGAACCATCTCATCCTCTGCCGCCCCCTTCTCCTTTTGCCTTCAATCTTTCCCAGCATGAGGGTCTTTTCTAAAGAGTCCTCTCTTCTCATGAGGTGGCTAAAGTATTGGAGCTTCAGCTTCAGGATTTGTCCTTCCAGGGAACAATCAGGCTTGACTTCCTGTAGGATTGACCGATTGGATCTCCTTGCAGTCCAGGGTACTCTCAAGAGTCTTCTCCAACATCATAATTCAAAAGCATCTATTCTTCGGCGCTCTGCCTTTTGTATGGTCCAGCTCTCACATCCATACATAGCTACTGGGAAAACCATCGCTTTGACTATGCAAGCCTTTGTTGGCAGGGTGATGTGTTGGGTTTTTATGAAGTTGTCTAGGTTCGCCATAGCTTTCCTCCCAAGAAGTAAATGTTGGCTTATCTTATGCTGGCCTAATTCCAGTTTAGGGTTGCACTCTGAATGATAACATATTGAAAGATCTAAGAAGGCATTCAAGAACACTGAACAGATGGTGTGGAGCAGTAATTTCTGTTCTAAAGAGTTGAATATTTGGAGCAAAGAAAAGTGTGGGACGGGGCTGGAGCAACCCTATTGGATTCCACCAGGTGCCAACCCTCAGCTTCCCTGCCTTGCCCCTTGGGCTCTCTCAGGTAGTGATGAAAGATGCCCTGCTCATATCTGAGTTTGGACCTGCCATACTGGCTGCAAGGATCATCATATACAAACAGAGGTGAAATATCTCTTTTACAGAGGCTGGGGAGCGGTTCATTATTTGCTTTATAGCTGGCCTTTTGATTGAAATTATCTCCATGAAGCTTATAATAGAACAAAACAAGCCAGGAACTTTGAGTGCTTTGACCAAGGACAGAGTGTATTGCTCTGTTGCGTTGCTGTTGCCAGTCACCTGGGAACTGGAAGTTAGAAAAGAGTTCTTTTCAGGTGGTATGTGTGAATGAGTGAAGGAAGGGGGACATGTGTGACCTGCCTGATGTTGCAACATTCTCTGTCCAATGGTTGGGGGGAGGCAGTGGTGTCATTCAAATGATTTAGGAACAGGAACTCACTTTTGATTGGCACTTGTCGGGAACCCGGAACCAGCCACAGAGCCCGTTAGGATCCGGAACGCCCGTTCTGGTCCATTCCCCCTGAATGACATCATTGCCTTCGCCCCCCCCCCAGGAATCTGGAGTCGCTCCCTTTAACCCTCTGAGTGCCAGCCAACCAAGAAGAAAAGCTCTTTGCAGAGGAATTGGGAGGGGGGAGGAGGGAGAGTGAAGTGGGCAGAGTCAGCCCTAATTTTAACTAGTGGAACTGAGTTCCCCCGCATTCCCCCTGCATGACATCACTGGGGGGGGCAGCTGACCCACCCTTTACTATGATGTTCATCTTTGTGGGCAGGGAGTATGAGTGCCGTCTCTCAGGGAGCCTTAGTCCCCAGTGTCTATCTCTTCACAGCAATTAGGCTTTCTTATGGTGGAGAAAATGATGAACCAGGGTAGGAATGCTTCATTATGCAGGCAAGAAAACAAAACAATTCAATCTATGGGAAAAGACACAGAGGTAGCTAGTACCCCATAAGAAAGGGATGTCTCATTGCCCTGGTCTCTACACAGGCAGTTCAAGCAGCAGCACAGTAGTGGTGGTGGTGGTGGTGGTGAAAAAGAGAGGGGAAATTTTGTTTTGAGCAAGAGAGGAGCATTTAATTTTCCCCATCCCTGAGCATTTAAGACTCCAAGTTTCTTCCCTTTTCATCTGCACCAGGGAATTCTCAGCTATGGAAGAAGCTTCACTGCTGATCTAACCACTTGTTGGTGTTTGGAGCCCAAAGCACTCAGTCAAAGAGTAGCCATCCTGCAGATAGGGTTTCACGATCCCCTATCCACTGATGGATGCACCTGGATTGCCATCCCTCTTCACACAATGTCCTCTTTTTTTCCCTCCAGCCCGCAAAGTAGAGCCTTCCCTCAAATGGGAACAGAGCATGTACTCCTCTAATGGACTCTAAAGATGTTCTTTTCCTATCAAGACCTGGGGGTGACCTTAGCCAGGGCAACTCTCATCCGCATTGCAAGGAATACTCCTGCTAGCCTTGTATTGTATTCTAGCCTTGTATTGTATGCTAGCCTTGTATTGTGGCATTGTATTCCCCAGAGAAGGAAAAGGCCAAGGAAAGTGGCCATATGATGGCTTCCTCTTTGAACATTCAGCATCCTGCTGCAGGGATGGTTGGAGCAGGACCCAATGACAGACCAGCTTGTGAGAACCGACAAAATAAGCACACTGAGGGGAAAGTGTGGCAAATACACCTTGCATTTCAAGCAGAAATGGTGAACCTCTCCAGACAGATGGACAGAAAAACACAAAGGGCTCTGGAAATAAAAGCAGAAGAACACCCAAAACCACACTCCGGTCTAGGGATGCGGTGTCAGCAGCATGGCACTGATGCTCAGCACCACTGGCGTTGGCCCAGCACCAGTGCTTCTCCTCACTGGGTGCTGTAAAGGTGTTTTACAGCACGGCTACAACACCCAGGGCTGGTGGTACACTTGTATCACTGGCGTTAAAGGTCTCAGGATCAGGTTCTGAGGTAGATGGTCAGAAACTGTGCAACAGAGGACGAGAGCAGAACCTGGTGGGTGGGTGGGAGGCACAACTGAGACAGAAATCAGATGAATGATTAAAAATATAGATAGGAAAGCGCTAGATAATATGGACAAAGGTTCTCTGGATAAAAATGGAAATCCTTTTATTAAATCTTAGTAAAAATTCCTTATTCCTTATTTTATTTATTTATTTATTTAAAAGATTTTTACCCCGCCTTTATGCCCGAAGGCACTCAAGGCGGCATTACATAAAACTATAAAATTTAACATTAAAAAACACTATAAAAGAACATTAAAACAACATATTCAAACAAAATTAAAAACACAACAATAAAATTTAAAAAACCAAACCCTGTGGATCATAAAAGTATAACACCCCAGCCAGTCAACCTGTCAACAATTAAAAGCTTTTTTAAATAAAAAGGTCTTCAGCCCCCGCCGAAATGTTAACAGAGAGGGAGCAGTTCTCAATTCTAAGGGGAGGGTATTCCAAAGTTGGGGGGCCACCACCGAGGAATATTAAATCTTATTCCTACATTTGCATCCTAGAACACTAAATAACTTCTCCAGTACAATATGTTAATGGTATTTCAAAAGAGATAAGTGGTTCTGATTCAATGTATTATGGTCCATTTAATATCTTCCTGCCCAGGCATGCAACAGATTGTCATGAGAATTGACTTACCGCAGCTGTGGGGAGGTGAGCTGAATGGACTTGCTTTGCTTGGAAAATGCGATTGACTCTTCCTACCTCTTCCCACGGGTTTATTAAAGTGCAAGCTTAAGGTGCATTTAGGCCAGCGCATTTCCCCTGCACCAGCCTTGGAGTGTTGCAAATGAGCCATAAGGCACATCTGAGCCACACCACAGCAGACTAAGCCAGCAAAGGACGCTAGGCAGGCTCAAATGCGAGGTAAGGCCAGCCAAGTTCAGCTGGCATGGGGGGTTGGGGAGGGCAAAGGGAGGCAGAACGAGGTTGGGGGGATGCATCCATGGGCAGACCAGACCAGGGAGGGGTGGAGCCAGAAACTGGCACTTAGGCCGGATCCTAGTCCTGGCCAGGTCCGCCCAACAAGGGCCACTTGGAGTAGCGCCAGTGATTTCACTGGAGCAGCTCTATTGGGGATGCTGGGACTCACCTCAGGGAATAGGGAAAATATCCCCTTATCCCAAGGTGATCTCCAGCTGCTGCCTCAAGTGCAGCACAGGCTTCCCATCCCAAAAAGCTTTAGCAATAGAGGCCTGGAATAAGATCCAGAGCAAATGATAGTAAACTCTTTCTGCCTTGAAAACTGACTATTGAAAAAGTAATTCTTTCAAAGGATTCTGGGCCTTTGTTTTTCTGAAAGACTCTGTGTAGCTTAAATCATATTAAAGTTACAATCCTATGCAAATTTACCTGGGGAGCGAGTCATACTGAACCCAGGAGAACTTGTTTCAGCGTAAGCTTGATTGGGATAGCAATCTTTTATTGTTCTTTGGAATATTTTAAGTCCCATTTTTATACATTGTTTTAAACGAGTGCAGCCCAAACAATAGCAGCTCTATGGGTGTCTTAAGGCTGAATTCCTCGGGTGCTTAATAGCCCTTCTAAACTTATGAAGAAGGAACATGGTTCGTCCATTCATTTGCATAGTATAACATGTAATGGTTCAGCTGAAGGAAGTTGTCTCGGCTGCACCAATCCTTCTGAAATGCAAAAATATATATTCAAAACTGGAAAAGGAGGGCTAAACACTTCATTGCCACAGATACAGGTTTTCTAGGTCACATTCATCACATTCTCGCATATAGAGTGTTAACAAAAAAGCAAGATTGGCTTATAATGAGTCATTTCTTTAAGAACAGAAGATTAGGGTGGTTGCTTTTAAGGAGCAGCAATTTAGCAGACAAAAGCAGGGACTCCTTCAAATGCAGTGGTAGAAACCTAGCAACAGAAATGGCACAGTCACTTCCAGTGACACTGCTTCCTCTTCCCATTTTGCAAAGCATGGCTGTGAACCTCAAGAATTGGAATATCAAGAATTGGAATATCACAATTCACAGGAATATCCCTGCTGCGAAATAGTGGCGTAGGTAAACATGTGGTTTGTAAGTGCATGAAAACAAAACAGAGAATATGGTGTACATACTGGTACTCATTAATAAGTGCTCAGAGAGAAACGTAGCCAGAGGGAGGTGGTGCAGTAAGTAGGGCAAGCACACAGTGTGCTGTGTAAGCAGTGAGCCACTGCTGCCCCAACCGGCTCTGACAACAAAAGAGAAGGGCTTCTTACATAGCGCCCTGCTGCAGCTGCAATAACCGCACTGCTATGTTACTTCACCTGCTTGTATCTTATTATCGTAGTACCACTGAGAGTGTCCTGACATATGGTGTTTTGGTGTGGTATGGGAGCAGCGCTGCAATGAACAAAAGGGCATTGTAGAGAATCATAAAGATGGCTCAGACCATCATTGGGATACATCTTCCAGCCCCAGATGACATTTTTATATCCCACTGTCTGCAGAAGTCACATCGTATCCTTGAAGATTGGTCCCATCCAGCCTACAACCTATTTGAATTGTTGCCTTCTGGGAAATGGTATAGAGTTATTAGGACGTGTACCGCACAATTTATGAACAGCTTTTATCCCGAGGCTGTAATTATGATGACGAACTCAGGAAATTGCCAGGAACAAGATAACAAGGCATTTCCTATGGTTGTTGAGATTCACTGTCTATCTTGCTGCTTGTTGCGTCCCTGAGTGAATGGCATTGTTGTCTGGAGATCTTAGATATTTATTTTAGATTTGTGTGGGTGGATGTGGGTGGGTTGAGTGTATAAGGTGTGTGGGGGTCCGTGTCCTGGAATGCTTACAAATTTCGTTGTACGTTATGTATAATGACAATAAAGTAATCTAATCTAATCTTTAGTTACTTCAAACACTGGTCTAACTTCATTGAACATACTGCACAGTCATTTCCCCTAGTTTGGTACCTGTTTTTTTTCTTCTAAGGTCTTGTTTTCTATGTTTGAGCTTTCTCTTAAAGTGAGAGACAACTTTCTAGAACAAGGGTGTCAAACTTACTTAATACAGCAGGCCGAATAGTGCTTATGATGTCTGCTGGGGGTCGGAAGTAATGTAATTTAGCAGGTAGTGATGTCATTAAGCAGGCCATGACCAGAAATAAGCACCTTTTCCTCACACTCCACAGCCAGCGCTACTAATTTTTCATTTGGCCTGGCATATCATTTCTTAAATTGACAGCCCAATCCTAAACTGTGCTGATGTAGCCAGGCCGCATGGCCAATGTTGAATTCAGTGCAGCTCAGGAGGTGGCTAGAGATCTCCTCTGAGGAAGAGGATCTTTACCCCTTATCCCATGTCAAGCCCCAGCCATCCCTATGGTGCTTTTCTGATCCATACCAGCTATTTAGCTGGCACAAATCCAGAAAGCCCCGTGTAGGGCTGCCTGGCTTGGGAAGGAAGTTAGGGTGCAGCAGTGGAGGCATCCGCTGATCCCACCCTGTCCTGGGCCTGATCGTCCCCATTCTGCCCTCCCTGACCAGTAACGGCCCCTCCTTGCCTACAAAACGCCCTCCCCTCACCCTTTACCACCCCCTGCACCGCCCAGCACAACTTTACCTGTGCAGAATGGCACTGCAATGGGTTGCAGTGCTGCTGGGTTGGTGCAGGCCTTTGTGTCGGCAAAGCTCACGCGTGGCTGAGCCGGCACAGAGGCTGCTGTGCCACCGCAAGAAGGGGTTTGGATTGCGCTCTCAGTTTCTCAGTTGCCTTCAGTTTCAGCCTTAAACATTTGCACTGTACTGTGTATTTATCTGATATCATCCAGCACCAAGTCTTAAAAATTGGCAACCTGATGCAAATACAAAGTTACAGGGCACAATCCTAAGCAGCGCCGGACTGGCGAGGCCGACGGGCCAGCGCCACATCCAATGCTGCTTAGGAGAGGCTGGACCCTCCACGCGGCAAGGCAGCGTTCGCTCCCTTACCATAGGGGAGGTTCCAGCCTGCCCGATGCACTCCTCTGAGTTGTATCTGCTAAATAGCAGGCGCAGATCCAAGGAGAGTGCACGGCCTGAATCGGGGCCATGTGGCCTCCCGGACGGGCTTAAGATGCAGTCCTATGGCCACCTCCCAAGTCCGCCGTGTTCCGCCCTCATCCTGCCCACAGTCTCCCTCCTGCTGCCAATCCCGCTGCCGCCTCCGCACAGAGCCTCCCTCGCACTGGCTGGCTTCAGCTGACACAAGGGAGGCTCAGTGCAGGCGCAATGGGCAGCACCACTCCTGTTGCTTGAGTGGCGACGTAGGGTGCCAATCGGCACCCCCGTGTCGGTGCTCCGCCCCTTGCGTCGACGCTATGACGTGGTGTCGACACAACGGCTGCAATAGGATTGTGCTGACGGACATGTTGCTGTTGGCCTGAATATCATCACTTCCTGAGAAAGGTCCACAGTATTGCTGCCTGCAACCAACAGGCCACAAGTATGATCATTCTCGACGCTTGTGTATGACCTCTTGTTGCAAAACCACTGGAATTACACTTTTTAGCCGACGTTTTAAAAAGCAGTTTGGACTATGATGATATTGGGATATGCCAGTTTAGGGCCGCTTTGTATACTATACAGTGGCAAATAGGGGCTTGGTATCTTGCATATATGTGAGAGGAAGTTCTTTATCTGGCTCTTGGACTCTCCCAGCACCACCATCAGCTGCTCTCTGCTGCTGTGCTGTGCTGAGGTGTCGCTGCTGAAAGGGCAATGCACGTGATAATTGGGCTCTCCCATACCTTGAAAATATTAGCAAAATTTGCATATTTTCTGTTATTTGCAGCGAATGAATTACATGGCCTATTTCTGGCCATGACTTGATTAATGACATCGCTTTTGGCCCTCAGCTGCATCATAAATCCTATTTGGCCCGCTGTATGAAATGAGTTTGACACTCCTGGTCTACACCTTCCTTAAAGCAGCCTGCAGCTTCTATCAACTATTTATAGTAAAGTGGCTATAAACCTTAAGCTGGATTTAGCATATTTGGTTAAGTGCAATTAATTTTGCCTTTTATTCCATATTTATCCTTGCTTAGCAATATCAATTTTATGCAGGGGTGTTCCAATACAAAATCCTATCACAGACCTTTCAGACTTTCTCATTTGGGATTTGAGTAGCCATAGGCTGAGGCAGTACAGACTTGCATGGGTATGTGTCGGAGAAAATGCTGGCTTTGAAACTCACAGCCCAGTCCTACACATGTCCACTCAGGGATATGTCCCTATTGAGTTCAATGGGATTTCAGGTGTGTTTAGGACTGCAGTCTTAATGTTGAATAGCAGGGAAAGTAATATACGAAGTCATCATATATAGGGTCTGCCATGTGGTGTACCAAAACGAGTCAAGCTATATCCTGTGGGGGGAGGAGCAGTCCCAGAAGTCTCCTCTTGGTAACAGGTTAGATTTGGTGGGTGCCATTGCTGCTGAACCCACTACTTCCTTGGACCTCTGCCTTCTCCCTCCCTATTATGCCTCCTCCCCCCACAGTGCCTTATCATCATCATCAGTCCTTTGGCAGTCTGTCACCACATATGGGGCTGCTCCAGCCTTGCTGCCAGCTGGTTGGCAGCATGTGGCTCAGTGCACCTCCAGTAGGCTATTTCTGAAGACCATAAAGCTTTCCCCACCATCAGAACACTAGTTCAGCGGTGTTATGCTGCCGGAACGCTGGGCGGGACATCTGGGTGATCGGCAGCCTGCCCGTCACATTCCGCAGCGTTACGCCATTTGCGTAACATACGCAAGCGGCGTAATTGGTTACACAAACGGCGTAATGCTGCGGAACGCGACGGGTGGGCTGTCGATCACCCGGATGTCCTGCCCAGCGTTCTGGCAGCATACCACCGCTGCACTAGTTCCAACAGCAGGGAGCAGCGGTTAAGATTCGGCTGTCAGTTCCACATCCTGAAGCTGTGATCAAGAGCACTGAGATTTTCAAGAGTTCAGTTTTAGAGTTGAATTACAAATATTTTGAAAGACTTACACATTTCATGAGAACACAGTTGCCTGCCTGCTGCTGATAAACAAGTGCTAAATATTCTGACTCTTCTTATCAAAACGCATCTTGAGTGGGAACATGCTGTTCCAAATCATATCAGTTTCTGGAAGAACAATAGCATCTTTTAGGATCATACTGTCAAAACAGATGTCAAGTAGTTGAGGTACCTAGGCTCTGTGTTCAGTTTAGGAGCCAAAAGTGCTAACGCAAATATATTTTGAGTTAAGCTGGACTGGCAGTATGTCCAGTCTTTCAATCGGGGATGAAAAATAAGTGATAATTGGGTCTATGATTAAATAAATTCCCAAATATGTAATTGGATTATTGCTTGAATATGCACTAGGAAGCCAGTGGTGCAACAGGAACTGTCTCTATGAATGAACCAAAGTTTAGATCGGGGTGTCAAACTCATTTCATTATGCAGGCTGAATTCAGTGGCATTCCTAAAAGGGCGGGCAAAATGTTAAGTTTTGCGGAAGCCTGAGCTCCTGTGTAAAGCAACCCCTCCCTCTCACCTTCAGCCATTCACGGCTCTGAAGGGGAGGGGGAGTGGCTGCTCCCGGGAGCTCAGGTTCCTGCAAAACAGCATTCCCTCCTCTAGTTTTTTTTAACAAAGAGATACCATTATTTTTAAAAATTCCACTTTTATTCCATTTATGCTCCATCATTATACCTACCATTAATGAATAACATTAAATGTTCAGCAGATTACAGTATAAAAACCATACTACAAGCAACAAATGAAGTAAAACCAAAATATCTGCATGATCCTATTTGAGGTTTTCTCGTTTACACAGCTGAAACCATGTTTTAGGGTTTGCTGCAAGAAACAGCAACAGAGTTGTGCTGACAGAAATGTGATAAATATTTAACCTAAAACAAAACACCCCCCTATGCTGAACTGCTGCACAGACAGATAAATAAAAATGATGTTTTGTGTCCAGAGATGCTCTGTAATGTAGTTAATTTTATATGTTGCTAGAGATTATGCAATGTATAGTATAGTAAAAAATATAGCACTTCATTGTTGATACTTGACAGGTACTATGCTCATGTGGCAAAAAGGTTTAGTCTTGATGGTTTAACTGCAACAACCACAACCACGTGGATCGATGACAATTTTGCATGATTAATATGGTTATGCATTTTATCTCTTATCACTGTATTGTGAATTAACTTTCTTCTGCAGAATGAATTATTGGTCAATGACCAGGCTTAAAGATCCAAAGGAATTCATAGTTTTTGAGGTAAATATGATAGCCATTCTTCTGTTTGTGGACATATTCAATACCAAAGGTGTTAAATTCATTTCATATAGTGGGCCAAATAGCTTTTATGATGCTGCTGATGTCATTAAACAGGAAGTGATGTCATTAAGCAGGTCATGACCAGAAATAAGAAATTTTTTCTCACTCATTAGCTGAAAATAGAAAAGATGCAAATCTTGAACATATTTTCAAGATATGGGACAGCCCAATTATGCAGGCTGCCCTTTCACCTCAGCTCAGCAACTGAGAGTGGCTGATGGTGGTGCTGGGTGGTGCTGGGAGATACAGAGCTTTTGCGGGTTACCTCTGGCCTCTGAGCATAATGTTTGTCATCCCTGTTCAAGACTGCTTTCTCCCAGTGTCCATTATAATATCCAGTTTCCTTTTTTAGATCTTCCTAAAATTGCACCAATAACAATATTTATGTATGCAAGAGGAATCAGATATATTATTTCTCCAACAGAAGAAAAGCAGACTGGAAAGTGATGAGGTCTGTCTCGGCTTCTATTTTCATAGTGAAAGGCAGAGCAGTATAGTGCCAACTCACAGCATCTTGCCAAGGCCTTTGCCACATAATGTATGAGCGGCTGCACTGGGGTGCACTCTGTCCATGCTTGATGTGGACCACAGGCCAAGGAAAGGAAGCATCAATGACTCATACTCTGTTTTCTATATTTCTTTGTACCATCTGCACCAGGATGATCTCCTTCTGTGATGAAAAGAGCCTGCTGTTGATGTAAAGACCTCTCAGCTTGGAAGAAGATGCTCAGGTTTTGCTAAGGACATTACCCAGAAACATGGGAACAGTAAATATAAATCACTGAGAAGGGAGCCAGGAGCTCAGCACTTAGCAACCAGTACCACCTCATTCCTGTTTCACCCATTTAACTAGGATTAAAGCTAGAGAATTCCAGACAGGCGGAACCCATATTGAGAAAATCTCTTTTGCTTAGCAGAGTTCCAAAACCCAGGGGTATGAACCCCCCCTTACCTGCAGACAGTCATTGAAGATGGGTAGTGTGGGAAGAAAACCAGTTTCCCTACTGAATGAACAGTCTGTATAGGTAAAACTGTAAAATAAAGGATGTTTATTTTAAAATAAACCCAAACAAAGGATTGGGAAATTACAGAAAAGGAGCAACCACAAGAATGAGGCAACTGTGCAGAGAACAAAAGACATGATTTGGACATGATATTGGTATGGAGGTTTCTGTTTTGTATAACTGATTAGATGTGCCTGGGTTCAATGTATGTTTTATCTGTGATATTTATGCCAATAAAGGTTATTGATTGATTGATTGATTGATTGATTGATTGATTGATTGATTGATTGATTGATTGATTGAT
>JAJKFI010000006.1:24456877-24483798 GCA_029204185.1 Lerista edwardsae
GATTGATTGATTGATTGATTGATTGATTGATTGATTGATTGATTGATATGGAGGGTAAGAGGCAAACAGAACACAAATGCAACATTTGATATGCAAAGGATTAGACATCTGTATGTGGTAATAACCTAGCTGTGTACCACAAGTATGCCCTCTGCACGGGCACAGTCAATCAGTATTCTATTTAGACTAAGGGCACAATCCTAACCAACTTTCCAGCCCTGACCTAGCTGTGCCAATGGGGCACATTCTGCATTCAGAGTGGTCTAATAGTCACATAGGCCTCCTCAAGGTAAGAGAATGTTAGGCCTCCTGGACCTTGAACTATCCTGTAGGGGAGGGAGTTTCAGCAGGTGCTGAAATTCCTTCTTCTACATGATTGTTAAAGATATAGAAGTCCTAAAGTTAAACAGTTGGCCGCCCCGATCTACAGTATGGAGTAATATTTGAAATCATCCTTTGGTGGAGGATTAGAGAATTTGTTAGTTGAAAGGAAGAAAGGGCAACGTTTCTGGTTGCTTTTTCTAATGCTAGGAGACCAGGAAAAACAATTACTGAGCTGGAAACAAATTAATAGGACTTCATAAAAAATAAGTTGTGATGAATGCAGTCCCCCCCCTTTTTTTTACCTTTTTTCTGTATGATTTTCACTCCCCTGGAGCCCCAGTGCAAGGTCAACATTCTTCAAGCGCTACAAAGTACTCCCCAGAGCACAAGCTTGGTCGGCTAGGCTTGTACTAGCCATCAGAGATGCTAAGCTCTGCTTCAACAGATGCTGAAATTGCATTAAAGAATCCTTTAATCACCGAGCTATCAGGTATACTTCAGTCACACAAGAATTTAATCACAAGCTCTCCAAACTGAATTAGTGTTAGGGCTACACTGCTGTGGGATCTCCCATAGCTCTAATGCACTCTCTCACTACCCCCCCCCCGGCCGCCCCAACTGGTGAAACCCGGAGCACAGGCAGGAAAGTTGGATTCATAGAGGCCTGTGTGCATGTCTCTCAATTCCCAACTCTGAGTTTACCAAAAATATAAGTAAGAACAGAAGGGGAGATGACTGGCGAGGGGAGACTGTAGCATCCCTGGCCCTGAAGCCGCCCCAGGGTCCGGTCTGTGGTTTGCTGCCTCCCAGCCTGCCACACACACACCCCAAACTACTGGAATGTTGCAGAGCTTCACACAAGGCTCTGCTGCTATCTGAAAGCACTGTAACGCCTTCAGACAGCATTTACCCCATAGATGGTGGAGTGACAGTGGTGGAGGTGGCTGGGCTGCCCTTAAAGGATTAAGCAGCAGCAGCAACAGCAGCACACAGGGAATTTGTCCCTATCCTCGGACAACAATAGGACCGCCACTGAAGGGAGAAGAGGTAGACTGGGCCTCATAAGTGGAAAGGACTTTTCCTTATCTGCAAAGCTGTTCAAATCACAGCGCTAGTGCCACCAGTGCCACCAAGCATTGTAAAATAATGTCTACATTGTGCCACGCTTGGTAACAGATAGGCTTGCAAGGAGCATGGCACATAACATTCATAAACATACACCCCAGCAAAAAGGCTGCTTACAATTAGGGTTTGGTTTTTTTGCCTCAGAAATATGGAACTGATCAAATGTATTGCATGTTTTCAACATGCAGGCTAGTCCATCCACACTGAGGAAATCTGCTTATTAAACCAGCTGTGTTGACATTCTACATACTAAATAAGGAGTGAGTTTCCACACAGCATTTCATATATGCTGGCATATTCATATGATAATTTAATTTGTGCCCAATTCCCAACTGAACTCATAGTCTCACACACACATTTTTTCTATCTAGTATGAACAGTATTAACTATCCTATTTGCTAGATTGTGTTAATCTCATGTTTGGAGTTCTGTGCATCTAGCATTTCTCTACAGAAGTTCTATATAGGACAGCAAATAAACATGCAAGCTGATGCCACACATGGCAATCAGGAACAGGGACAGTCAATCCTATCCTGTCTCATGAATTAATTATCCCCAGATTACATGCCGTTATCAAATATATGGCCCCTTAACGTGAAAGTCAGGCAATATAACAGAGGGCACCATCCTAACCAACTTCCTAGCACTGGGGGAAGGGCAATGCTGCTCTGAGGTAAGGGAACAACTGTGACTGCCCCCTACTGCAGGATGCAGTGCATGCATTGTTGGCAAAACAATGGAGTAGGCCTCCATGACTACTATACTATAGGATGCATCACATGCCCCATTGGCGCAGCTATGTCAGTGCTGGAAAATTGGTTAGAATTGCAGTCTAAGGGCCAAATCCTATTGAATTTTCCAGTGCTGGCATTGTTTTGCCAACAATGCATGCACTGCATCCTGCAGTAGGGGGCAGTCACAGTGGCCTCCTCCAGGTAAGGGAAAATTTGTTCCCTTTTCTCAGAGCTGCATTGTGGCTGCATCAGCACTGGAAAACTAGATAGAATTGGGCCCTGAATCTTTAAATTCCAGAGCCAATTGACACTTCACCTAAGTACTTATGAGTACCTAAGACTATGAGTTCATCCAAATGTTTTCAGAAAAGGAGGAGAGTATGGTTGCTAACAATAGCCCCACGGTAAGAAAAGAAAGTTTTTAATTTCTGTGTAGATGAAATATAGTGATATAGTGTTCAGTGCCCAAGGAACACATGAAGATGTTGCTACACTATCAACAGACAAACTCATTTCAGTGCAAACAGTGGCAAAGATCCATCAGGATCCATCCTAGGGCTGGAGAACTGAGCTGCCTGTCTGATCCAGATCCAAGACTTCAATTTGTATGTATGCGTGGGGGAGAACCTTATGTTGCTTCCCAGCTGACTTCAATTTTGGGGCGCCACATCTGAGGTGCTGGCTACACGGTGTGCAGTTGTGCAGCACAGCTGAGACCCAGCTCCCAAGAGGGAGAAGAAGGGTGGGGATGGAGCAGCTGGCAAGAAAACAGCTGCCGGTCTTCTCATTAGCAAGAGTCAGGGCTGGTACTGCTGATAAAGTAGGTGCAGAGAGGCTGGTAGGGCGAAGAAGGAGATGGAGGAAGAGTTGGGGACGGAGAGCAAGGAGGAGATGTCTTGAGGAACAAGGGCAGACCAAGAGAGAGAAGAGATAAAAAGCAAAAATGGGGGGGGAGTCAGGAAGGAGGGCAAAGAGGGGCCTCTGAAAGGGGGACAAGCGACAAGGCAGGGCCAAAAGGAGGGGATGAGGGTGGAGCTTTGAGGATGAGGGCCACTCAGGAAGGGAGACCCAAGTGCAGAGCCAACTGACACATACCTGTGGAAGGGGAAAGAAGAGGTGAAGGGGCACTCCATAAAGATCCACCCATGGGTTAGTACTCTCCAAGGGGGCTAGACTGGAATGCCACTTTCCTGCCCTGAGCCTGAGGTGCAGGCCATATGCCCCCTAAATGGTTGGAACCTGCTGTGGGAGTCCCCACCTGACCCTTGCACTAGGCTCTGGCACTGCAACCTCTGCCCCGACTCCTGCACACATCACTTCTGCATAAAGGCCATCCACAGAGACAGACAAGAGGAAAGAGGGGATTAAAGGTGAAAAGAAATCAGGTCTAGGAGAGTAGCATCCTGTTTTCAGGCAGGGGTAGCGGCCCCAACTTTGTATATTACTGTCAATCAGTTCTGTGAACAAGCACCCCCTGCCTGGGGCTCCTTAATTTCCTGCCTCAGTTGTTATGTCACACCGCAACCCATTCACAAGTGAGTTTCCCCCTTGGGGTGAGTACCCCCGCACTGTGCACCCCATTTACAGGAAGCCATTGATGTTGCAGGAGTTCTGTGTTTGCCCCTGTGGTGATCTTCAGAGGAGCTCTTGAGGACCACATTCCCCTGCAGCAATGTGTGCTTCTCCCCACCTTGAGATCACATCAGAACCATGGATTCAACTTGCACTTGCCATGCATGTGGATTAGGTTGCAGCTGTCAGCAGCTCAGTGAAACAAGGCCAGAAAGCAAGCCTTCTCCCAGCTGTGTATCTGTCTGTCCACCGACAGCTCACAGGCTGAACTCCTTGAGGAGGGAGAAAGAGGAGGAACACCTTGACTGATGTCCTTGCTTCACTTCTCTCTTGCTCCTCCCTTCACTTGAACATCCATACATAGGTACAATCACACAACACACCAGCCCTCTCCAAGTAGCTCTGAGGATGAGCAGGAGGCCAGTGGCTCTTTCAGTTAAAGCACTGGGCAGGTTTGTTGTAATCAAATCAAAGGAAAAGATTTGCTGGGAATTAAAATGAGACAAGGGAAAACAAACAATCAATCAAATTATATACTTGAGATCAAGAGGCACAGTTCAAAAACAGATTCTAACAAAGACTTCCCTGACTTAAATAGCCCTCTTACAATTCAGCATCCTCCTGGCAGTTGCCAGAAAGATCTTTTTAGGAATTAACTCTACCATAGCTGGACAACATCACAGCTTTCAACTTGACTTAGCTGCCATCTTGCACCCCACAATGCACAGAGCCCCTTTCACAACACAAGTCTCTCTTATCCCATTTTGAGAGACCGTCAAGCTCTGATAGGCTGGTTTTAAATTAACGGCCATTTAGATTTTCCACTCCCAAGTCAGGTGAGCAGACTGAACCAAAGACTACACATATGTTAAATCCAGCAGGGATCCATGAGAGTTTAAGTCAAGGTTATTGTTCTCTGCTTGCTTGTGACAAACTCCAGAATTGTGGACTGGGCAGTTTTGGCTGAGAAATTGAACTTTATTGTTCTGTGTTGCTTCTTTCCCCAACTCTGTACAGCTCCTGCCTTGGCACTGTCATTGTTGCAACACATGTTCAACCAAGAGTTTTTCTACCTGGGATGATGCTCTCTTCCCTTCCTAATAAAATTGTGCAGTTTTCTGCCTAATCATCCCACCTTCTCCTTTTATTTTACTTACTCAGAGGCATGCACACCATCTGTGCCTTTTCTACAGTGTTCTTAAATGGCCTCCAGGCTCATTCTGCGCTTTTAAAGTTTTATTACTTTGCCCTTCAGCCTCATGTTAACCACTTTGCTCATTTTTTAAAAAAAAAAATCTCCTCTTTTCAAGTTGGCTGTTACTGCTTTTAGTCACATAAAGGGCATTAGCTTCTGATACTATGCCTGATTTCAACTGTAATTATGCAGCATTGGCTGTTAACTAATGGAGATGCCACAACATTCTATAACAGTGGTCCTCAAAGTCCTGTCTGGATGTTGAGGCTGCTGGACGTAGCTGTGGGGGTGGGGACAGGGGCTGGGGAGGGACCTGATGCTGCTGCAGTGATCGCAGTGTCATGGGCACCCAGGGGCTTGGGCACTTACCTATGGTGTTATACTGGCCTCGGGGGGGGCAGCCCACAGCCTCTTCTGCAAGCCTCCCTGTAAAATAGCTCTGGTTTTTTTTTTTTTTAATCAGATCCCACTTCTGGTTTTCGTGTGAAAACCACTGCAGCACCATTGGACACCGATTTCTGGACCACTCCTTAAAGAGGAATGGCCCGTCGTGACCCACCATTTGAAGAAAACTGTTCTATAACAAACAAGCAAGTTCATGGAAAACAAGGATGAAGTTGAAGGCAGAAATAAGCAGGAGGAAAGCCACAAATCACCAGACTGGCTTTTACTTGCATACTTACTTATATTAAAATATTCCTCTCCCAGGATTCTCTTTTAAAAAATAAAGGACCAAGGCAGCGGATATAAAACTTTTTCTGGCCTAATTCCAGGTTAGGATTGCACCCTATAGGGGCTCTCCTTCAAGTGCTTCCTCTATCCCAAGTTAAAGGGATTGATGGCTCAGGGGCAAGCATTCTCTGTAGCTCAACGATGTAATTCCCTTCCTGAAGAATTAAGAACTACCCACTCCCCCACAGCTCTTCAAAGACGGCTCAAAACATACCAGTTTCGTCTAGCATTTGGATAATAGTTGGATATTTGTCCTCTGTGCCTCTGGAATAGTGCTGTAGCTTGTCTGCTTCCCTAGACAATTGTGCCCCCCCCCCCCATGGCCTGATGAGATGTGTTGGTGTTTACTGTTAATATTTTTAATGCTTTTGTTTTTTTGTTTTTTAACTTGTTTGTTGTTACATTGTACTTTTACTGTGTTGCTCTGTAAGCTGCCTTGGGCATTTGCTTCAGCACAGAAAAGGTGGGGTATAAATTCTTCAAATAAATAAAATCAAAAATCTCTAAGTGGGACTAATAAGCAACACTCTGTTTCAGTGCAATGCTTTGCATTCTTATAATATAGGAAAAGAGGTGCCAGGGAAAAGGTGCTATAGGAGAAACTTAGAGGTTTTTCTTGAGCAGTAATACTCCATTGCAAATGCATTAATATCCCACCATGCCTGTTCCAACGCTTTGCCCTGCTTCTAGGGCTGAGAGCTGGCTTAAATTAAACCCCTGCTAGCACAAGCACGGCAAGTGCCCAAATCCCAGTTAAATCCCAAAAGCATTTTAGAGGCTAGCATGTGGTCATTCTTTGTATGAAGTCTACTGATGTTAGAACTGGATGAATTTAAGGCATACACCAGGCCCACTGAGTAAGCTGAAAGCATGAAAACCTCAAGGCACTCCTCTCTCTCGCAGTACAATATATAAAAAAGGAGTGCATCACAATAGTCAATACTCAATACATTTGGAACAACTGAGCCTTTTGAGATAATTTTATCGACTAAGTGTATCACTTTCATTATTCCTTTTCTATGCATTCTGATCAGTTTTTCCAGGAGTTATGCACATGTAAGACTGATACATTAAGAAACTGCATGGCTTTGTAGAAAATATATTGTTTGCAAATATCTGGTCCTCTAAGGGCACTTTCACAACGGCTGATCAGTTGTTCCAATCTAAGAGTTATGAATGCTGAAAGTTAAATCAGTTGTTCCTTAAATCAGCCTGTAATATGAATATGACTCCCAACCCCCATGGCAAAGAACAGGCTGATTTAAGGAACAACTGATTTAACTTTCAGTCACTAAGGACCAACTTAAAAACAAAGAATGCATGAAAATGAAAAGCAAGTATCTAGCTCTCTTGTGGCAGTAGAAAAACACCACTGTACCCAATAATTATCTTTTTTTAAAACTAGAACACTTGCAGTTCAAGGCTATCCATGTCCTTTCAGAAGTGAAGCTTTATAGTCAGTTACCTATGTGTAAGTCTCATTGAACTAATTGGAATTTACTTCTAAGTAGTCATGCTGAGACTTGTCATGTTAAAAACTTTCTCAAGACCCAATTGTCCAGAACACAAGCGCTCAGATAGTTCAATCACGAATTTAAAAAAACTATTGACTGTAATTTTGATGCCTACTCCAAGTCAGTGGCTATTTAACCTAAGGCCATGACTGTATTCACCAACTACAGTCTCATCCTGCTACATCCTGCTTTTATCTTAAAAAAAATTAATGATCAGTGAAGTTTCTTTCCAGAGAAAGGCACAAGCTACAATCCAGTGTTGCTGGATGTTTCTCTGTCATTGAAGGCCCACACTCCAATTTGTACTGCAGCAGCTCCCAGAACTGCCCTGGGGGAATTTGTTGTTAAAGCTGTAAGAACGGTTAAAACAAACTAGCAAAAAACTCCATACCACCTCCGCAGTTCAGTTGCTTACATAGTCTTATCTCACCTTCTTCAAATCAAAACCAACAACTGGGCCTTTCCTCTGAGACCAAAGAAGTACAAAACGATGCTGGGTGTTTGTGGGAAGTTGGCAGTCAGTCCCCAAACCCTGCCTGGCCCTTTTCACAGCTAATTGGACCAGCTCTTCTTTGTCTCTGACTCTTTCCTGCATCCTTGCAAGTGCAGAGAAAGACAACCTAGAACAGTCCTTCTCAAATTGGTAGTGACCCAACAGCCGTAGAAGCACTCGCCTCTGCCCCCTTAAGGGGCAGGGTGAGGGGATGGCAGCAATGCAATCCCCAGAATTGCTACCCCTCACAGCACTGGCCTCCAGGGCAGTGGTGTCATCGAAATGATTTAAGAACAGGTACTCACTTTTGATTGGCACGTGTCGTGACCTGCCCACCGGAAGTGACGTCATAAGCCAGAAGTGATGTCGTGGCAGGAAGGGACATGAAAAAGCCCTTTTTGAGGACTCAGATGATTTTAAACTGACCCAACAGTTGCAACAGTATTCCACAGCACCCCCAGAACATGTTAAGGAGGCCTGGCATCATGTTAAAACCCTAGAGCAACTCATTTTTCAGTGGCAAGGAAAGGAAAGGCTCCGCTCGCTGCCTGCCTGCCTGCCTGCCTGCCTGGCTCTGAGAACATGAAGGCAACTCAAACATGCAGGAAATTCAAACGTTGCAGAGGGCGGAGTCGACGAGTGGGCGGGTGAATGGGCGGGACCAGCTGTAATCCTAGAAACCGGTACTCGCGTACCCCCGCGTACCCCCTGTATGACATCCCTGCTCCAGGGGGTACATAAAGCTTTACGGCCACTTCCAAACAGGGCTCCCCAAACCTCAGAATGCGTAAAAATCATGATTGGAACCCACTTCCGGTTTTTGATTGCGAAACCAGAGTTGGGCTGCCATTATTATTTTTACTAATTCTGAGGCTTCGGGAGCCTTGCGGAGGCATCCATGGGGTTCCCTACACACCCCAGAAGCTGGCACTGTGAGAAGTAAGCTTAAAAAAACCTTGTCTCTGGCAGCAGTGCGATCCTGGGAATGATACTGCTGCCATCGCTCTGCCCCTGCAAAAACCTAGGTGGCTTTCAATGTCCAAGTAGGACTTTGAGAACTACCCAACTACCAAGAGTGATACTAGACTCTTCAAATCAGATGGAGCATGGATTTCAGGAATATTAAAAAGAGTGAACCTGTGCATTCACACACACATTTTGTTTTTTCCATAAACAGCATTTTTATCTTTTATGGATATTATAACCTTGAATCACCTGCAAACTGATCACCAGCTTAAGAGTCATTAGGTTGCCGCCTTGATGTCCAAAAAGACTGAGTTGTTATTCCAAGATTTCTCTGTGGTTCTCTCTTCAAATATCAATATTTTTATCCCTATGAAAAATGAAATGTGTATTGAATACCTCCGGTTTTGCATTTTTAGTGCTTTAACATCAAAGATAATAGTTGGTTTTTTAAAAAAATAAACTCATATTACAGCAATCTGTGATACCTTGCGGAGTTCTGTATGTTGCCTTTGAAATGGAAATTTTTGTACTTGAACAGAATGTACCCTTCACACACAAAAATCTATCCTATCATATTAGTTGTATTTCCTTCACTATTATTTTGGATACAATATTTATAGTTTTATAAGAAAGGTCTCTTTTGCAACACAATTGCCTGAGGTTAACGTACTTATCAGTGAAAAAGTCCCTAGATTCCACAAAGAAATCATTAAAAGCAATGTTTATCTAAAATGGTTTTGTTGCCATGAAAATAAATGTGCATCAAAGAAAACATTATAACTTAATTATTGAAAGCTAGGAAGAAAAAGTACTCGGGAGAGTACAGCTTAAAAAAAAAAACTACAGTCATGTATCCATCAAGATTTGCAAAGCATCCAAACATAGACAGTTTGTAGGCCTGAAGAATACAAGGCCAACAGAGGCAATCATGAACAGCTGTGATTGAAAAAGTGCTGAATCACAGCACAGGTGAAGGTACTTGCCTCGTTAGGCAAATCAGAGCGTTCTGGTTGGAGCAGAGCTGTATTTAACCAGAACGCTCCCAACACTGGGTGTGGGTCATAGTTGGTGTGTAGTGTTCGACGTCTGTGTTTGCTGTGCTGAACTGCTGTAAATATCTTCAAGTAAAGACTGAGTTGGTGGAGGAAGTTGGTGTTCCTTTTACTCGGCGTCCTTGGCTGCAAATTCCGCTACTCTGCCTGGATAGCTTCGCATCTATCCCTGACAGTATCCTCTAGCCACAACTGTCACAACAAAAAGCAAAAAGAAAATTAATAATGCATAATTCTATTTGAAAATGCAGGCACTTGATAATGTTTGAGTGAGGCAGTGTAACATTTTCAAGTCTTGGTTCATTCAGTGAGGCTAACTCCCAAATAAGTGTGCATAAGAGTGCAGCAAAAACCACCACCATCACTGCTGTGGCACTGAGCACGCAAGCACTCACAACCCACGCACTCTCAACAATGCCTAGAGTGCATGGGTTGTGAGTGCTTGTGTGCTTACAGCCATAGTGCCCAATGGCGATGCTTTATGACGAACCCCCATGGGGTGGTCCTGTCTCACCTGCTGCCCCCACATCGCACAATGCTGATAAGAATGCAGCTGTTACAGGCATTGCATGAAAGTCAGGCATTTTATAGAATGACTAGGCCAGTGGTTCCCAAACTCCTACAAGGGAGTTTGGAGCAGTGGTGTCATCTAAATGATTTAAGAACAGGTACTCATTTTTGATTGGCAGGTGTTGGGACCCGCCCACCGGAAGTGACGTCATAAGCCGGAAGTGATGTCGTGGCAGGAAGTGACATGAAAAAAGCCCTTTTTGAGGCCTCAGACAATTTTAAACTGACCCAACAGTTGCAACAGTATTCCACAGCACCCTCAGAACATGTTAAGGAGGCCTGGCATCATGTTAAAGTGACCCAACAGTTGCAAAACCCCAGAGCAGCTCATTTTTCAGTGGCAAGGAAAGGCAACGCTCCGCTCGCTGCCTGCCTGCCTGGCTCTGAGAACATGCAGGCAACTCAAACATGCAGGAAATTCAAACGTTGCAGGGGGCAGAGTCGACGAGTGGGCGGGTGAATGGGCGGGGCCAGCCATAATCCTAGGAACCGGTACTTGCGTACCCCCGCATACCCCCTGCATGACATCACTGGTTTGGAGCCATGCAAGTCTTTGCAGGAGAGGGGCAAAGGAAGCAACACGATCCCCAGGATCATGAAGGGGTGAAGGGGCTTGTTTTAGACTCACCCCTCTCAGCGTTGCAGTCCGGGGGGGTAGGTGTAGGGAGCCTCCCGCAGGGCTCCCAAAGCTGCAAAATAAGCGAAGAACAGAATCACATCCACTTCTGGTTTCACGATTGCAAACCAAGCCAGTGTTGCGTGCCCACCCTGGGTCGCTCTCAGAGGCAGCCTCCACAGCCTCTGAGAGTGGCCCGGGGCAGGCGCGCAACACCGGCTCATCCCTTCGAGGACGGGTAAGCCGGCGTTGCGCACCACATCAAGTCGTTCCGAGAAGTGACCCAACGCAGCTACGAAGTGCAGCCACATCGGAGGGGCAACTCCTGTGGGGGGCAGCATCCTTGGACATGTGCCCCCTGGTGCTGACCCCCCCCAATCACCCTGCTGTAGACTACTTAGGTAAGGTATGTAGGGTCAGAATGAAGTAAGCCTCTTTCATACTTTGCTAGGGATTCTATAGAATGACTTTCACACCATGTCTGTAACACAACCTAAGTGAAGAAGAAATAAACTTGCAGTCTAACAGCATAATCTTACAGCTGTTTACTAAAAGTAAGCCCTACTATTTTCATTAGGGTTTACTCCCTAAGAAGCATGTTTAGGATTGCAGTCTAACAGCTCAATCCTATGCTTCTCCACCCCCACCCCCCCACACACACACAGCATATAGCCAAGCCAAAATAGGCTGCATTGGTGGTAGTGTTGGGTGATCAGGACGGAGGGAAAAGGAAATAATTTTTCTTATCCTCTCAGTAAGCCCCACAACCATCTATAGATCTTCTCAGACCTGTACCCAGAGGCAGATCTAAGGGAGGGCAAAGCTCTAAGTTTTGCAAGAAGCCTTACCTTGCAGTGGAAATCACTCCTCTCCTGCACCATTTTAGCCAATCCTCACTGGGAAAAGCAACATCTTGGCGTTGCTTACTGGCTACAGCAGCAAGGGAGAGGAGGGATTTACACGACAGGGTAAGGCTCCTTGCAAGACTTAGAGCTCTGCCCTCCCTGTATATCCGCCTCTGCCTGTACCAGCTGTTTAGTTAGAGAAAGTCTGAGGAGACAAAAGGGGTGGGCTGGTATACTCTGGAGGAGACAGCATCCAGTACAAGTCAACTGCCCCAGGCCCTCCCTGCCCAGACATACCCTGGCCTAAACCCCATTTTGCAGGTACGGAATGTTTTAGTCAAGGTAAAAGTTTCCCCATGACCGAATGGTCTAGTAGTCCTGACCAACTGTAGGGGGCGGTGCTCATCTCCGTTTCTAAGCCGAAGAGCCGGTGTTTGTCCTAGGACAAGCTTCTGTGGGCATGTGGCCACATAACTATACGCTAAGGCACATGGAACACCATTACCTTCCCACCAAAGCAGTTCCTCTTTATCTACTCGCATTTTTTACGTGCTTTCGAACGGCTAGGTTGGCAGGAGCTGGGACAAGCAATGGGAGCTCACTCGATGGTGTGGTCTTAGTTTTAGTCAGCCTGCTTCAAAAGCAGGGGAGGGGATCGTTTATGAAAAGCCACATCAGGCTTAACTCCACACGAAATATGTCATGTACATACAGTTATCTTGAAACAAATAATGTATTTGGAAAGTAGCATGAAACTAAAAGCCCCAGGAACCATGGGCGTGCAAAGAAGCTGTGTGAGAAGACTCTTTTCTCATTTTGTTTTGTCTTCAGTCTGTGCACAGGCAGTTCATAATGCAAGAGAAGCATAAGCCCATAGCAGGTTTTAGGTTCCCCAAAGGAGAAACCCTAGGGAAGGAGAAATGCTTATAATAGGAGATTGTTCCCCTTACCCTCAGAACACAACACAAAATGTGGCATGTTCAGCTTCTTGTATTGACTTGATGAGGATTGGGCAGTTGGCAGTCTGTTTCCTTGCCCAATTAAGAGATATACCTGCGCATTCAAGAAGGAGCTTGCACCTCTCCCTCCTTCCCTGGGGAGAGAATGCACCTGTCTCTCACCTGACACTTGGAGAATCACTGTTGAATTATTTCCACTGGGCTACACAATAGTCAGAAAAGAAATATGTTGTGTCATTCATATTTCAACAATATTGTGTCAATATTATTCAGCAACAGCAACCACTTTTTGGAATATTAACCTGTTGGGACCTACCAGAAATTACGTCATTCACCTGGAAGTAGTGTCTGGCTGGAAGTGACATAATCAAGCAGGAACATTTTTAACACCGCCATGTGAGAAAATCAAACTATATAAATGAAAAGTTTACAATAATTATACGTTTAAAAAAATATTTATAATAAAGAAGATTTCTCCTAACCCTGTTAAGCAGTTTCTGATCTGTTTAAAAAATTCCCTAAACATCCCAAAGGCTGCAATCTTATTTACCCAAGAGTAAGCCCCACTGACAATTATTGTTTAAAGCATACAAATAGTAGCCTGTTAAAAATACAGATCTGTAATATTTCCCCAAATGCAGTCACTTGCAGTCATCAAGCCTAATATATTAAAAATAAAATACACATTGAAATTATTTGAGACCTCCTTGGCTCGTGACCCACCTAATGGGTCCCAATCCACAGTTTGGAGAAACATATATATAACTTAAAACTACAAATGTATTGCTCTAATGTTATGCTGCGTCACTAAGGACAGAAGTTTCTGACTTTTCTCACTTCTTTACTTTTAAACTACTGTAACTTTATGTCTTAACCCTGAACTTAATGGGAACTTTTTCACGATTGAAACCGTATTAAGAGTCCTTGGCTAAAAACACCCACAAAGATTTAATTCCAGTCAGCATGGGACTGACTGCCAATGAAGAAAATATTCTGTTGCATGACCTTATTATGTCCTTTCTTCATTGGCAGACACTGAGCAGAATATTACAGACATCTCAGTAAAATTAAGGGTAGCTTAAAAGGTTGTGTGCAGAGCGCATGAAGTCTGTTGTTCAGCTGTCTAATATTGTCTAATAGCTTTCAGAGCAGAGTTGCCAGGTTAAAGCATTATGCCTTTGCTATTTGTTTATTTGAAAACCTAGCAAAACGTAGGCCGGGGCTGCTATAAAGATGACACTCAAAGGAGTTGTTTTTGACAGGGTGAGATTTGCTTGCTCAGTTCCCCAGGCTCCCCTCCTGTCTTTCTCACTAGTTTGGCAAGTCCCTGTTGCTGCAAACCTCCTGAAGGCTAAGATACACCTGACACTTCCTTTTTTTTAATCAGCAATGAAGCTGACATAACCACAAGCTTTGTATCTTTCCTCATCTTCCAACACTAAGCTGCATCATGAATGAATGCTGGTACCCAATTGCAGTGCTGAGCCATGGCTGCAAAGGAATACTGTATATTCTCTGGCTGTATAAGAACACCATTAAGGAGCTGGTGAGTTCCTTATGTGGAACTTCTAGCATATGAAATAGCACCTTGCCAGTCACTCTGCAAGCCTAAGTGTGTATGCTCAGAAGTAAGTTTCACTGAGTTCAATAAGATTTACTCCCAAGAGATGTGGTAATGCTGCGGGTTAAACCGCTGCTGCGGGGATTTCTGACCAAAAGGTTGGGAGTTCAAGACCACACGACGGAGTGAGCTCCCATTGCTTGTCCCAGCTCCTGCCAACCTAGCAGTTCGAAAGCACATAAAAAATGCGAGTAGATAAATAGGTACCACTTCGGTGGGAAGGTAATGGCGTTCTGTGCACTACGGCGTAGAGTCACGCCGGCCACATGACCACGGAAGCTTGTCCTCAGAGAAACGCCGGCTCTACAGGCTTAGAAATGGAGATGAGCACTGCCCCCTACAGTCGGTCATGACTAGACCATTCGGTCGTGGGGAACCCTTTACCTTTAAGTGTGCATAGGATTGCAGCCTAAACTAGTGACACTCTTCACCATTAGGCCATGTGTATTGGTACCTCTATGGAAGCATGATGTCAGATAAAATTTTGCTCCCACCCTGTATCTTCCAAAATACCAAATACATCATTTCCCCAACAATTTCAGGGTACAGTCCAACGCCCTATCTTGGGCTGACGCTAGTTGCTAGTGTCGGCCCAACGGCGGTAGCACTGGTTCAAGAGCGTCAACCAGCACCCTCGCATCAGCGCTGCTGCTGTTGGGCCAATGTTAGCAACCGCCTGTGCTGCACTACTCCAGTGCCAGCCAAGTTCAGCTGGTGCAAGAGTGGTTCTGGGTGGGGCGGGCGGGCTGGGAAGCGTGCCGGCCTGGGGAGGGGGGCAGAGCTGGGATGCGGCCATTGTTCCACTGCAGCTTAGGATTGTGCCCTGAATATTTGACTGGCAGCCTGAGACATTGGTTATTATGGTACATATACAGCTCCTTCTCCCCTGGTGTGGTTTTCTTTCTTGCCTATTTTGCTGAGGAGCTGAGAGTAGCGAAAGAAGAGAGAGAGAAACCTGGAAAAAGCCTGACTCCATGCCAAGGTCAAGCCTGCATACAAGGCCTCTTCCTTCTATCCAGTTATGTTCTTAGGCACACAAAGGCAGAGAGGCCAACCAGGCTGCAGTGCCAGAATTGCCACCCGAAACTGCACTTGGACTTCAGTGTTCCTGAAAATCAATAACAGCCCAGGCCACTTCACAATTAAGCTAAAGTACTAAAGAACTTGAAGCACAACACTCCGACTGGTGGCAATAGGACTAAACTAATTTAGGGTGCAATCCTAACCTGGAGTTAGGCCAGCACAATTAGGCCAGCAGAGATTGGCTGGCACAAGGGACACCACAAAACACATTTGGACCACTCTTGGAGTCAGGGAGGATGGAGCACATCTGTGTGCTGGCCTCCCTGATTCCAAGCGTGCTCCAAATGTGCTTTACAGTGTCCCTTGTGCCTGCCAAACTTTGCTGGCCTAATGGTGCCGGACTTAACTCCAGGTTAGGATTGTGCCCTTAAATACTGTATCAGTATCAGGCCCAGTCCTATTCAACTTTCCAGCACTGATGCAGCTATGCCAATGTGGTGTGTGCTGCATCCTGTGATAGTGGGGCAGTCACAAAGGCCTCTTTAGGGCAACAGAACATTTGTTCCCTTACCTTGGGGCTGCATTGTGGCTGCATTGGTGCTGGAAAGTTGTAGATTGAGTTTTAACTCTGTTGTGGATCAAAGTGTAATTAAACAGGAGAATAACAGTTCAATCCTAACCATGGCTGGCACAGCCAGGTGACAAAGCCTGCACTGTATCCAGCACAGGTTAGGAGGTGGCTGGAGGTCATCTCAGAGTAAGGGGTATTTTCCCCTTATCCCAAGTAATGGTGCTTTTATGATGGTTCATGATGGCGCCTGTGCCAGCAGAGCCCAGACTGTGCTGTGAGCATCATAAAACAGCAACTACAAGTTCTTAGGTCATATTCACTTTGTCCCTTTCCCGTCTTGGTTTGATTGAGAATGTTCGCTTGAGGCCATTCAGAATGTAGAAGAAGACATTGATGGATCTGAAAAAAAATGCAAACAGAGGAGAGTAAAATGATAAAAGGCTTAGCGTCTATGACCTATGAAGCAAGATTAAAGGACTTCATATGTACAGCTTACAGAAGAAGTGACAAAAAGCAGATACTAGAACCATGTTTAAGCACCAGGGGTGGCAATGTAAAAGATCAGGAGGAATTATTTAAGGTGGCCAAAGATTATATAAAAATGAGTAACAGTTTTGAAATTGAAGGAAATTAAATGGTTCCTCTGATGCTTAACCCACATTTAATATGCATGGCTAATTAGACAATGGTTTTAGAAGAAAGGTTATTAAGCCACTATCAATGGAGAAGCTAAAGAGAAGACTTATGGGTCTAGAACTGAGCAGGCCTTCCACCAAATTAGAATTTCTCTCAAATAATCTAGCATTAACATCAACTTTTTGTAGACACTATATATAGAAGAGTCAAATTCATCTCTTCACGTACAACTGAAATACTGGAGCATGACTCATCTCCATAGGAGTACAATTGTGCCATAGGGAGGATTGGAACAAATCTAAAATATGGAAACATATAACCTCCTTGTCTCCTGCCAGCCTTGGCCACGTGCACATATATGCGTTGGGTATTATTTGCAATAGGAGCAGTGGCATTCTTACAGGAGGGCAAAATGGTAAGTATTGCAGGAGCCTGAGCTCCTGTGTAAAGCAGCCTTTTCCACTCACCTTGAGAGCCACTCACAGCTTGGACAGAAAAGCCTCTGAGCCAGATCTTCAAGCCACAACTGGTTCTGAAGGCAATCCGTAACGGGGAGGGGCTGTGTTACACATAAGTTCAGGCTCCTGCAAAACTTAGCATCCTTCCCCCTCCCCCCCCCCTCCGTAGGAAGGCCACTGAATAAGAGGTCATTGAGTAACTGCTAACACCTCTGCTACCTGGGCAAAAAAGATGCATTTTGAAGTGGTGGTTCTCTTATGTTTAGAAGGGAGCAAGCCGCTGCTCCTGTTTATTCCAGCACAACATCTTTTCCAGTGGTGTCTCCCTTGTGTCTTGTCTCCCTTGAGACAGGGAATCATGTACTCTTTCATTTTTGCTGTATGTAAATGAACTTGTGAACTTTTTTAGAATTGAAAAATGATATATAATGATATATAAAAATGCTTAATCTTCTTCATCATCATCATCAACTTGGGGCTACTTGGATCTGCGCCAGTGAAATAGCTGCTCAGGAGAGGGCAGCTGCTCGGGAAAGGGGTTGGGATTTGGCCTAATTGCTAGAGGCCAATCCCACCCCCCTCCTGTGCTCAGTCGACCCACTGACCCGCTGTCCTTCTGCCCTGATCCACCCTTGTTCTGCCTCCCCCCCACCCTTTCTGTGCTGGCCAAACTCAACTGGTGCAAACTTATGCTCCTGGAGTGGCATGGAGGCTAGATTCGGAGGTTCCTGTGGACCTGTGAGCATCCTCATGCCAGCCCAGCCGACTCCTTTGTCATCGCAAATGCACTTCACCACATGCTTGCAACATTCCTGGGCTGGCACAAGAAACTTGTGCCAGCCTAAACAGTGCTTGAGATGGTGCTCTTAAAATACAGTACAATGTTAAGACCATTTAAGCCAACAACAGAGGGCAGATTCAACAGCAGTCACTTACAAGCAATCAAACTTTGCTGCACCACTTCCAGCTTATCCATGTGCCCTCTAATCATCATTCTGGGGAAAAAATTTCTCCCCTCCTTTAGACTGTGCAGTGCTCTCTAAAGACATCAAGTCTTGCTCTTAAAATGGAACAAAGCAATTTTGTTGTTGTTGCTCATATCATCAGCCTGTTCCTTTCTGAGCCACACTTGTCCCTAAAGGGCAGCTTGGCCACTTTGCTATGGTGTTGAAAATCCTCTTTACATTTTGCCAACAAATGACTGAAGGGGGTGGGGTCCTGACCTTGCATACAAAATGCATACCATACATACAAAATATGTATTCTGTATGAGATTATTCTGTGTATTTATTGTCACATTTCTAAACGCTCAGCTTGAATTGTTAATTACATACAAGACATATACCATACAGCAGTGGTTCCCAAGCTGTGGGTCAGGAGCCACCAGTGGGTCACAAGCCAATTGTGATCCACCTAGAGCAGCCATATTGAAAATCTGGGAAGATGGGATGCTGAAAAGGGGAAGGGCTGTGTGGTTGTTTTGCTTGTGTCAAGGTTGTAAATAGGCTTTTTCCCCTTTCTGATTCACTTTGCTTATTGGAAAAAGACTGAGAAATAACCCAATTGATTGCTGCATTCTCAGGAAAGCGGCAGGCACAGTGACGGCACTTCCAGCTATGACATCACTTCTGGTGGATCCTGGACAGATTGTCATTTAATTCTCAAAAGTGGGTCCCAGTGCTAAAACGTTTGAGAACCTCTGTGTGCAGGCAAATATATAGGTAGACAACCTAGATTATTCATGGCCAAACACTGTCTCTTTCTATCCCTGTAATGCCAAATCATAACGTACACCTTTATTTTATTCCGGGTGGTGAAGACTAGAAAGGATTGTGAAGACCTCCAGAAGGATCTCTCACAACTGGGAGAATGGGCAATAAAATGGCAGATGCGTTTCAATGCAAATAAGTGCAAAGTAATGCACATCGGGGCAAAAAAATCAAAAATTCACATATAGGTTAATGGGTTCTGAGCTGTCAGTGACAGACCAGGAGAGAGATCTTGGGGTGTTAGTGGACAGCTCGATGAAAATGTCGACCCAGCGTGCAGCGGCAGTGAAGAAGGCAAATTCCATGTTAGGGATAATTAGAAAAGGGATTGAGAATAAAACAGCCAATATTGTATTGCCATTGTACAAGGCGATGGTAAGGCCACACCTAGAGTATTGCGTACACTTTTGGTCTCCACATCTCAAAAAGGACATAGTGGAATTAGAAAAAGTACAGAAAAGAGCAACTAAAATGATTACTGGGCTGGGGCACCTCCCTTACGAGGAAAGGTTACAGCGTTTGGGTCTCTTCAGTCTAGAAAGAAGGCGCCTGAGGGGGGACATGATTGAGACATACAAAATTATGCATGGAGTGGATAGAGTAGACAAAGAGAATCTTTTTTCCTTCTCACACAATACCAGAACCAGGGGACATCCTCTACAACTGAGTGTTAGGAGAGTTAGAACAAACAAAAGAAAATATTTCTTTACCCGGCGTGCCATTAGAATGTGGAATTCCTTGCCGCGAGATGTGGTGATGGCATTGGGCCTGGATGCCTTTAAAAGGGGATTGGATGAATTTATGGAGGAAAACTCCATTACTGGTTACAAGCTATGATGCGTATGTCCAGTCTGAGATTAGCTGGTCGCTCATCATGAGGGCCAGATAGGAATTTTTTTCTGTCATCCAAATTGGCCAATTATGGATGGCAGTTTTTTTGCCTACCCCAGACTGGCGAGGGAGGGATGGGTGTTCCATAGGTTACATGATTTACATTGTGCTTAATAAAGTTAAACCCCAACCTCAGTCTCGTGTTTTCCTTGGGGGTGGTGCAAGGGTAATAATAATAATCTACTTTAAAATGCCAGGTGCAGGGGACACAGCAGGACACAAGTATTTGGTTGTCTTGCGTGCTCCCTGAGGCATCTGGTGGGCCACTGTGAGATACAGGAAGCTGGACTAGATGGGCCTTTGGCCTGATCCAGCAAGGCTTTTTCTTATGTTCTTATGTTCTAAACAAAAATTCAAAAAAGGAGATGTTTAGCTCCACTTTAACAACTTCTGTCTAAAGTATACATAACATGAGTGGTTGCCATTTCCCAGATATCCCAGATATACTAGGAATTCCTGTTCATTCAGGAACAAGGCATGTTTTCGTCCACTGCTTTATAGCTTTACCTACTGCTGCTATACATTTATTGCCTCTCTAGGCAAAAAATCACTTGAGATTTTTGGTCACTTGAGATTTTTATTCATCCTCCTAACATTAGTGACTACAACCTTCAGGCCTGCCACACTCTGTAGGAACATACTGAATTTCTGGAAGTCTTTTTCCAGTTCCTGAAGGACATTGTGACCAGAATAGAGGGACAGTCATGGGAACATGAATAATTATGTTAATTATAGATTCCCTTATCTCCAGCAGATGCCAAGCACTGAGACAGCAAAGGTCATTTGGGCCAATGGAGACTGTTGTCAGCGAGGTAGTTTCTGTCACTTGCTAATACATCATATCAGTAAGGCACAGCCTATCTGAACAAACAAATATCACACTAAATGGTAGAGAAAGAATGCTATTTCATAAACAGGAATCATATGGAAATACTACTGTATTCATCTGCATTATTTAGTAGATAACTGTGGAGATATTTTGAACTTGATATGAAGGAATGAAATATTCAGAAAGAAAGTATTAATTTAGGTAACTATTATTTTCTATTGTCAGGTGAGTCTCTGAAGGCATCTAATTGTGAGGAATTAGGTGCATGTTCGCAGAAGAAAATTTCCAATTTGCCAATATTAATTCAACAAGCAAACAGAATCGGGTTTGAGTCAGATGGCTTTCAAACTATCAAAAGGTCACACCAGAAATAAAGTTAAATCCAGATTCATTAATATTGTTTTTCTTCTTCCTGACACACTACATGAGCAGGTGGAGCAGATACAATGAAGGACAGAGTGCCTGTACCTTTAACCATTGTGTAGAAGAGGGAACGTTAGGAAGGGCAGCTTTTTAAACTCCTCCATGTTAAACTGCACCTTCCAAAATTCTCTCTTCTATACAATAGATAAATATATAGGCACTTTGTCCTCCATTGTATCTGGTCACCTTGAGCATATGTGTGCATATATGTGTGCAGGTGTAAAAAACTTTTCCCAACTTCTCAAATGCTTTTCTGGTCAATTAAGAGCCCAATCTTATCCACATGGGTGCAGCAGGCACTAAACCACTGCTGCTGTACCCTGAGCAAGATACAAACAGGCTGAGTGTCTCCTCAGGGGAAGGGAGCAGACGCCCCAAGTAAATTCCCAGCCTGGTCAATGGTGCTTCTTGAATCTGCACCTGCTGTTTATCAGGCATAGACTTGACAATCCCCATGTTGGGCTTCCAAGTCCAGAAGGGGATGTAGGAATTGGTGGAGGAAGTCTCCGCCAGCTCCACCCCCTTCCATGCCCATTCTTCTCTCATTCCACCCTCCCTCTGCCCCGGAACACCTTCCCTGTGCCCTCCCTCCACTCTCCCCAAGCCCCTGAGCTGCTCAGCACTTACCTCCTCAGTGCCAGTGGCCTGGGTTTCTGCAGCCGCATCAATGGGGAGCTGCAAGCCTCCCCACTGATGCTACTTATTCATTGGGTGGTGAAAATGTGCCTTATATAACATTTGCAACACCCACTGCCAGCGCTGAGGCTGTATGGATTGGGTTGTAAGAAACGGTTGCTTCCAAGATATTAAATGGATAGGGATGAGAGCAAAATGAATTAAGTGGATAGGGATGAGCAAGCAAAAAGTACCAGTTCATTTCTTTCCAGACTTAGGATATTTAATAGCTGATATCAAAAAAATTCCTAATCTTTCACTGCACTAGCTCTAGAAACAAAAAGGAATCACGGAACATATTTTCCAAATCATAAAAATAACATTAATGTATGTCTACATAATGGATGCAGATGACATAAAACGATTTTTTTACCCAAGGAACTCATAATTATAAGCAATTTTAGAAGGATTTCATTGCATGATCTGTCATTAAAATCTTCAACTGAGCAAGAAATAATTCTTACGTAGGTTCAAGTAGACTAGTTCCACCTAGAATTGTATGAGGGTCATCTATTTCACCCATTATATCTAATTCACTTTCAGCTTTTAAGAAAATGTTCCTTCTCAGGAGTACTAGTATATAGCTATACTAGCTTTTTGTTACCCGGCTTTGCCCGGGTAACAAAATGATCTTCCAGAGTTTATGAGTTTTGCACCCCTTCTCGCCCCCCATGCTGACGGGGGCTCAACCCAGACTCCAACCATGTCAGGAGCGTTGCCACTCGCCTCGGCGACCCCGGAAACTATGGATCCAACGCCGATTTTGTCCGTTCTCGACCATTCTCACACAGGGGCCCCCACGCACTCCCACCCCCGGGGTTGCTGGGGGGGCTGACCCCTGCAATGTTTGTCACCAGGCCGCAAGGCATGCGCGTGCCAAGTCTGGCTCCAATTGCTCCAGGCATCACAGTGGGGCATGGCGGGCATCTTGTTTTGCACCCCTTCTTGCCCCCTACGCCAAGGGGGGGCCGAACCCGGACTCCAACCGTGTCGGGACCATCGCCACTCGTCTCAGCGACCCCGGAAACTATGGATTTGACACCGATTATGGCCGTTTTCAACCGTTTTCATGTGGGGGCCCCCCGCACACCCCTACCCCTGGGGACGCTGGGGGGCCCTGCCCCCCACAGTGTTTGCCGCCAGGCCACAAGGCATATGCATGCCGGGTCTGGCGCCAATCGCTCCAGGCGTCACAGTGGGGCATGGCAGATGTCTCGTTTCGCACCCCTTCCCGTCCCCCACGTTGAGGGGGGGTGAACCCGAACTCCTACAGCGTCGGGAGCATCGCTGCTCGCCTCGGTGACCCCAGAAACTACAGAACCAAGGACGATTTCGTCCATTTTCATGCGGGGGCCCTGGGGCACCCCCACCCCGAGGGCGCGGGTGGGGCCTTACCCCCAGAGTGTTTGTCGCCAGGCCGCAAGGCACGCGCGTGCCGAGTTTGGTGCGCGTCGCTTCAGGCGTTCCAGCAGGGCATTGCGGACATGTTGTTTTGTACCCCTTCTTGCCCACCACACTGAGGGGGGGCGAACCCGGACTCCAACAGTGTCGGGAGCATCGCTGCTCGCCCCGACAACCCCGGAAACTGTGGATTCAACTCCGATTTCGGCTGTTTTTGACCATTTTCACATGGGGACCCCCACATACCCCCACCCCCGGGGGCGCTAGGGGGGTCTGACCCCCACAGTGTTTGTTGCCAGGCCGCAAGGTGTATGCGTACCAAGTTTTGTGTCGATCGGTCCAGGCGTTCCAGCACGGCATGGCGGATGTTTTGTTTCACACCCCTTCTGGCCCCCCGTGCTGAGGGGTGCCCAAACCCAGACTCCATCGGCATCGGGAGTGTCGCCAGTTGTCTCAGTGACCCTGGAAACTATGGACTTGATGCCGATTTTGGCCAATTTCGGCTGTCTTCACATGGGGGCCCCTGTGCACCCCTGCCCCCGGGGGTGCTAGGGGGCCCCGACCCCCACAGTGTTTGTGGCCAGGCTTCTAGACTTCCGCATGCCGAGTTTGGTGCCAATCAGTCCAGGCGTTCCAGCAGGGTATGGCGGATGTTTTGTTTTGCACCCCTTCTTGCCCCCCCATGTCAAGGGGGGGCTGAACCCGGACTCCAACGGCATCGGGAGCGTCACCACTCATCTTGGCGACCCCGGAAACTGTGGATTTGATGCCAATTTTGGCCGTTTTTGACCATTTTCACACGGGGACCCCCGTGTACCCCCACCCCCAGGGGCGCTAGGGGGCCCCGACCCCCACAGTGTTTGTCAACAGGCCGCAAGGTGTATGCGTGCCAAGTTTCGTGCCGATCACTCCAGGCGTTGCGGAGCCTATGCGAAACATACATACACCCACACACCCACGCTCTTCTTTATATATATAGATTACATTTAACATAACTAAACTATTTTGTCTGTACTATTTCTATTGAGCTGTTATTCTCTGCCCCACCATTAGCTTCATCCTTTCAAGGATAACAAAGTAGAAATGAGTAGCTTCTGAAATGAAAACCAAACATAATGAGATAAGAAGTCCCTAAAAGAATAATTATCTGATCCCATAGAACAAATTCGCTTAAAAAATATTTGATAAAGCAAACATGGAATTTTTCACTCAAAAGTGTTGGCTTAAAAAACTAGACTTTTCAATGCAAGAATACTATTCTTTTCTGCTATTTTAATATGGCATACAACCATCTGCACTTTACTAAGAGAAACCTTGGCTGATGTTCAGCCATGGCCTAGTTCAAATCATACAACATATAATAAGCTGCGATCCAAATTACACGTTATGCTAAATGCATAGTTTGGCCATGACTGCCTGTTTTTGTTAAATAGCAGCTGTGAGCAGGCCTGATTTCAGAACAGGGAAGCAGGTAGAGAAAGGCTGCAATCTGGAACCCCTCTAGCAGCTGCTATTCCCCCTAGGGGGGGAGGGCATTTCCATTGGAACCAATGGGAGCTTTCCTTCTGGGGAAAACAGCAGCCAGAGCAGTCCAGGAATCTAGATCAGGAGTATGACAGAGGAAAAGGGTTAAGACCTTATTCATGATCTGATGCAGATCACCCTTCCCATAGCTGTTATTGACTAAAGAGAGACTGTCATGGATAATGTCACACATGCATAGTTTGAACCTAAGTCACACCCTCTTCAACAACCCTGAAACACATGCTTTGGGCTGCCTCCATCTATTCCCACCCAATGCATGAGGGGTGAGAGCCACACTGCCTCCCAGGATACAAGTACATGTGAGCAGAGGCTGCAATTTGTGGCTACAGGAGGGCAAAACAGGAGGGCTGGGCTGGGCCGGTCAGTCATATCATCTGAACCATCCCTTTGTGTTTCTTCATGGAGATCCAGCCATTGTTGTATACATCTACGTTTCAGGGTACATTTCTGCATACTTTCAGACATGGGAGTTTCACTAAAAACAAAAACCAGCTTTGCCTTTAATAACAAGTGACAAGTCGCTCTTGTTGTTTTCCCCAGTCCATTAGAAAGCAATTCCATATGGTGCTCTGATCTGAATAGTAGCTTGTTCCTCATTTTTACCAAAAGCATCAACTGTGAATGATAAATGGTTTGTTCTAAATTTTCTTGTCCCAACTTCACTTGCTTAAAGTCAAAATTTCAATCAACTGTGATATTCCATATTACTTATTTTTGGTCACTCCAATGCTCAGTTTCTGCCTCTTCTTTTTTTAAAAAAAGAATAAGCTGTATGTCTAGAAGGAACATATACCTTTACATTTGTCTTTTAAAGAAGCTGCCAAATATATGATAGTGTGCCCCTGGGTAAACGCTATTTAAAGGATAGAGAGGTGTGTTGTTGTTTTGCAAAGCATGCTGACAGTATTAAAAAGAACAGTGCTTGTCCAATGCTTGGGGAGACAAGATGTGTACGGAGCTATTGAGAGGTTAAGAAAATATTTGGGCCAGGGTATCAAAAGACAAGACGGAAAGTGGATAATAGAAAAATAAGCAGATGAGACATTTCACTGTAATTTTCTTATACTATAAAACAAGCCTTTTTTTCTACTCTGATCCTGTATTTACAATTTCCAGGATCCTCCACATGTCCTGTATTAGTATTTTTATTTTGAAAGTTAAATTTTTTATAAATCCACCAAAGTAATACCCCTGTTGCCCATGCAATCCCACAAAAACATATGAAAACGTAGGCTTGGGCCACT
Organism: Lerista edwardsae; assembly: GCA_029204185.1. Lineage (NCBI taxonomy): Eukaryota > Metazoa > Chordata > Lepidosauria > Squamata > Scincidae > Lerista > Lerista edwardsae. The sequence continues at coordinate 24,482,661 of JAJKFI010000006.1, forward strand.
TTATTGAAAACAATTACAAGAAGGAAACCTGCAGTGGGAAAGACCTGAAACTTCTCCCCCTTGTGCAGGCCACTAATGTAGGTGAGACAGTGATACTCCCCAGGGCTGGCATTCCCAACCTGACGTAAAGCTGCAGCCCATTACTGGATGGTCTGAGCTTGTCTACACTAATCATAACAGAGTTGAAGCAGCTTTTGCAATCCTAGCTAGAGAGCTCTTCAGCCAGCTTCCCTGAGCCAGCAAGCTCAGTAATGCTCTAAGGAGAAGTACTGGGTCACCCACTGATTTTGCTGACCTAAGGGTGCACACCAAATACCCTGCCTCCCTGGTGCAAGTCTATGTTGGTGCAAGTCTGACTTGATCCATGTAGGTCAGTGATGGTGAACCTTTTTGGCTCCATGTGTCAAAAATTCTTAACTCGACTCTGCTGATGTGTCACACACACACCCAATAAAAGCAAAACAATTCTCTACAGACCAGAACAAGATAGTATAGCATTACTATTCTGTTATACAAACAAATTAAGATCTGCTTCAGAGAATATTTGAGCCAGCAAATTACTGCCCAGTGCAAAGTGGCATTATGTAAGCAGTGGGGTTTTCCCCCCTTAACCAGGCTGTGCTCTTCCAAATACCCATCTCCTTCTGTGCTTCACCTCTCATATGTACAGAGCATTTACTGATTCACATCAATAAGAAAAACTGGGTCAAAATACCAGCAGGATCAACAAGCTCAGACTCCAGGCTCCCCCACCTTTTATTCTCTGCTGTGTGGGACTCACTGACAGAGGATCTGCTCTGCAGCTCGTGGTGGTGGTTACTTCTCTCCCTCATGCTGTGCACAGAAAGAGTTTCCAGCTCTTCAGCTGCTGCTGCTCAGAGAAAGAAAACAGCCTGACCAGCTCCTCTCTGCTGCAGCTTGCTTCACGTGCTGGAACGAGCGGACTTGGGGATTGTTTCTGGCACTTTCTCCAGCTGCACAGGAGGAATGCAATGGATGGGGGGGATCAAGGGGGCCCCTTCCCAAAGTGACAGAAGCCTGCAGCTCCTCTGTCTTGGAAAAATGATAGGATTGCACTGAGCATCCACCCCTTTCCAAAACAGCAGACGCTGTGCTGGCATCTGCTGCCTTGGAAAAA
>JAJKFI010000006.1:24503798-24562284 GCA_029204185.1 Lerista edwardsae
CTAACAGAGTGGGCTGCAAATGGATGATGGACAGATAGGGAGCTCCTGTGTATTGGAAAAGGCAGAAGATACCCTGAGAAGACTGGTAGCTACCACCTCTGCCTTTCCGACATTCCTTCTCCACATCCAACCAAAATAGTGGCCACCAAGCACCAACCCACTTCCACTCACAAACTACTGGATGGTTTCTAGAACTTTGCAGCCACAAAGACTGGAGCAGTGGCGTTTCTACAGGGATGGCAAAGCTCTAGGTTTTACAAGAAGCCTTACCTTGCAGTGGAAATCACTCCTTTCCTGCACCGTTTTAGCCAATCCTCACAGGGAACAGCAACATCTTGGCGTTGCTTACTGGCTACAGCAGCAAGGGAGAGGAGGGATTTACATGACAGGGTAAGGCTTCCTGCAAAACTTCGAGCTTTGCCATCCCTGTAGAAATGCCTCTGGACTGGAGGCATGCTGAAAAGAGCAGAAGCATCAGGAGGAACAACTATGATTATTGAACTGTGATATTGATTATTGAACTGTGATTATTGAACTATGATTATTGCTCTGAAGTAACATCCAGCACACCAGCACCTGCAAAGCAGGTAATCAGATGCCTCCTTTCGCAGCCAATCCTATCCTGGGCTGAGCTATACCATACAGTGGTGCTGGTGTGGCCTCCACTGCATGCTATGGACTGGCTAGGGACCATGGCATGATGGAGAGGTACTAGTTCACCTCACCATGATCCCCAATGGGCTTTCTTGGATCTGTGCCAGCCCTTTGGAAATGGGTGAGAGGCATGGCTAATACATGACAATAGAAATTTAAAGTGTTAGGAGGGGAAAGTTGCATAGCTATTAAAGCCAATAAGGCCAAAAATTCAAATACAGACAAATGAAACTGCTCACTGAAACAATGAGTGTTCTTAATGCCCAAATAACTCCAAATAAAAGAACGTTCTTTGCTCCATAATCAGGGCTGGCTCCATAAGTGATGAGGCCCAATGCGGGGCATTCCCATGGGGCCCTCACCCTCCCTGTGGGGCCCCTCACTCACCAAGAAAAGCACATGTGCCAAGGAAAGCACATGCAGCACCTGGAAATAGTTGGTGGTGACATTATGACATCACCACCAACTCTTCCAGGAGGCCCATTTTGGGCAGTTCGGAGGCAGAGGCAGGTGGGAGGGCCCAAGGCAAAGCTGCTTCACTTGCCCCAGAGATCTGCAATTCATAGAAATCCCAGCTGCAGCAGCAGGTGATAAGCTTGCTGCACTGGTGCGGGGGCCCCCATGTGACGACATAGGTCACATTGGCTTAAGATCGGCCCTGCCTATAATAGCAGCAGTGGGGGAGTATTACAAGCCCCATGGCAGAGACAAGATTGAAACCAGCAATGGCTTGATTAGCAGTTCAGCCTCTTGGCTGCTGTGTTATACCAACTCTCAATTAGAGTTTTAAATTATGCCAGTTGATGCTTCACAGGCTAGGCACTGTGAGAGGCACTGGGTCCCTGTGAGAGAAATCCACAAGGGCTGCTTCAGAAACCAAGCAATACTGTATGCATTTTTTTTCAAGCTCTCCAGAGGTCATTTCCAGAAGAGTTTTAAATGAAACTGAGATGGCGCCACCTTGTGTTTCATAATACTGAAGTTTTCCAGGCTTGGAATTGTTTCTGCGTAGTACACAAGCGAGAATAAATACTAGTTGTGGCAGTTGTCAGTAGGCAACTCTATGCTATTCAATTCCTCTTTTTAAAAAATTTATCCATTGCATGCATGCTTGAAATAAAAGCTTGAGCTCTTTATGAAGGAAAAGATCTGTAAATTATAGTATTTAACTTCTGGTATAAAGTATCTAGTTTGAGCAGGTAGCAGACAAAAAAGATTTGCTGTTCTCACTGAGAAGCCTTCTCTGCATGCTAATTTCCACTTGAACTGATGCTAGGAAGCTTTCTTTTAATTTTTTTGAAAGAATTAACTAGAAAAGGCACATTCAAATCAACGACTGAAGTTTTTTTTTTGTTTGAGAGAAATGTACATCTGGAAGAAAAGTCGAATTGTTGTCAAAAAGATAGTGATATTATTAGGCATTGATTAAACATATTTTTTAATCTAACTAGAGAATTAGCCACCCATCTAGATATATCACCATTTTGACTGACAGTTTAGGAATGTTGTCTCAGCTTTCTTTTTGACAGTCATTTTTTTGTCGTTTCCTCTCATTTCCTTTGGGCCTAGCGATTCTGGCATTAAGTTCCAGATGTTGCAGTTTGAATGGGCTGTAACAAACTGAGGCAGGTCCACAGAAGTACTACTAGGATGGTGAAGGCGACTGGAGACCATGTCCCATTTGGAGTTGAAGGAGTTGGGCATATTTCATTCATAGATAAGAAAGTTAAGAGGTAAACTGACAACTCTCTACAAATTTCTGAGGTTGTGGAACATGGAGAGTATTTGTTCTCAGCTGCTCTGGTGAATAAGGTCAGGGCAAATGGGTTTAAATTACAAGGGAGATTTCAATTAAAACTTACAAAAAACTTCCTGATGGTAAGAACTGTTTGGCAGTGGACCAGTCTACCTCAGAAAGTAGTAGACTCTTCTTTATTGGAGGTCTTCAAGAGAGGTTGGATAGCTATCGATTGGGGATACTGCAATGGTTGGACTCCTGGTTGGACTTGATTTTCATGTACATCCTTTCCAACTCTATGATTCCTATGCCATGGATAAATGATTAAATTAGACATGGCTGCAATTAGATTTTCTTCAGTACATAATATACTGTATTATCAAACACTGTGCCTAATTTGGGATGCCTGAACACCCCAATGTTCAGTTCAAAAGCTTTTGCAAGCATTCGAAGCCTAGTAAAGGCTTGAGACTTTGTGCACATTTGATTCAAACACTCACAAAAGCTTGAAAATGTTCACAGGAGCTTGACCTGATCTTGAGTGATCAAAGCAAATCACTCACAAAAGCTTTCATGCAAAGCACCAGTTGCCATCTCTCAGCTCTCCTCCCCAAGAGAGGGAGGGGGAGGAAGGCAGTGGCAGGTTCTTCTGGGATCCCAGAGGTATCCATTCCCAGTAAGGACTGGGATTGTAGTTGCAGGTCAAGACTGCCCAGTGGGAAATGAATACTTCCATAATTTCCACCCAGAAGGACTGACAGAGGGCTCACTCCCAAGGGAGTTGTATGAAATTCCCACTGGGGATTCTCAGGCAATGAATAGTCCCAATTCTCACCAGGAAAATATGCTACTATAGCCCTGGAAGCAGTGATGTCATTCAGGGGGAACGGACCAGAACGGGCGTTCCGGATCCTAACGGGCTCCATGGCTGGTTCCGGGTTCCCGACAAGTGCCAATCAAAAGTGAGTTCCTGTTCCTAAATCATTTGAATGACACCACTGCCTGGAAGTGCCTGCTGCTTTCTGTATCTCCAACTATAAGCAGTTTTCTTTGGAGGAAGAGGATCAGGAAAGAGGCACTGGGCAGCTTTCCAATCAAGCCTTTGCAAGCAGACCCGTGTTTGTCTTGTCAGAAAATGAGCACCTCCACTTGAATGTTTAACCTGTTGAGCAAATGCCAAATGCACACAAAAGATAGTAGTAAAACTCACATTGCTGGACCAGAACAACCTGAAGTTTTCTTAGTAGTGATAATTGGCAGAAAATCTGAAAATGAGAAGGAAATGGACCAAACAGCACATGGTACCAAATGTGTCATCGTGAACTTACTGACTTCAGTTTGCTTGTGTGTAGTAATTGTGCAGGGTTACAATATGGACCGGAACTGAAGTGAGGAGGTGGAGAGTAATGCTTCTCCTCTGCGTTCTTTTCTTGCTGGAAATTGGCACAACAAAGCAACAGTTGAACCCTAAAAGTGCTATTTCCTACATTTGTACTTTTAGGCTTAGATTGCCCCTTCATAGAGGCAATTTTCAGTGGTAAACAGTGTGGAAGTCAAGAATTTAATTCTCATATCTTCCCACTTCAGTCCCAATCCAAATTTATGTTGGATTATACCCAACTACAAGTGTGCAGTCACTTAATGGGGGTTAAGTTTGGGGGTTATTACTGTAAGTCATACTGTAAGTACTGGACCACTTAGTAGGCTTTGAATGCAATCCATAGCCTACAGCTGCAGCCAGCCAGTCTAGCAGGCTGTTCACATAATGACCTAAAAGTACCATTGTAGAAGCACTTTTAGGCTCCAATTGTTGCTTTGTCAACCCCCATTCCCGGCAGGAAACAGTAATTTTCAGGGGGGTCACTGCCAAGAAACGGTAAGTTAGTGCCAGCCTCTTACCCCGCTTACCCAGGTTACATTTCTTGGAATTGACTGCTGAGCCAGCGCATGTCCATGAGCTGGCTCTGCCTCCTCTGAAGTTGTTGCAAACATGCTTACCACACAATTGCAACACTTCTGGGCCAGCACAGGAGACTTGTGCCAGCTGAAGCGCAAACTAGGATTGCATTGTTAGAGGTATAGATGGGCAGCGCAATCCTACATTGCCCATCGCGTCAACGCTATGTCATAGCGTCAATGCGACAGATGTAGTGCTGACACAGGAGCGCCAAGTCACATCCCCGTGTCAGCGCTACAGCTCTTAAGCCGATGCTACAAGCAGTGTTGGCTTGAGAGCACCGATGGGGAGCCTCCCTTGTGCCGACCAAAGCCAGTCGGCGCAAGGGAGGCTCTGTCCCGTTTTGGGACAGGAATTGGTTGAGCGAGGGGGGTTGGGGGTGGGACGTGGGTAGATCCAGCACAAAGGCCACTGTAAAGAATGTTTGGACCACTCTCGGTCAGAGGCCAGAACACAGTTGTGTGCCATCCTCCCTGACTCCAACAGTGGTCCAAATGTGCTTTACGATGGCCCTTGTGCCAGCCAAACTTCGCTGGCCTAACTGTGCCGGCCTAACTCCAGGTTAGGATTGCACTCCAAATTGCATTTGCTATACCGTTCAGAGCATCAAAACATTCAGAACAATGGCACTGTGCAAGTGAGGAGTTTTTCTATCACTATTTGGCAGCAGGAGGCAGACTTTAGTTTGAGAACTTGACTTTCAAAAAGATCTAACCCCTAAACCTTGCATGCTACGAGAAATAAAAATGGGATGGAAAAAGACCTAGAGGTATGGGTGAGGCTGAGGCAGAAAAGAGCAACAAGAAACTGGAGAAAAGCTAGGGTTTGGTGTCAAACACACAATATTTCTAAACTTAAGGCACCATTCTGAAACATAAGAAAGACCTGGATTTATCGCTATTATCTTTATACAGGTACCATGTGCCCAATTTTTTAAATCACACTGAATCCTTATCAACTGAAATGAACTGGGCCATTTTCTTATCAGTGAATTTCAATAAATCTGGGCTTTCTTTTGTAAGTATAATTTTTTTCAGTTGAATGCAGTAGTAAAGCTTGGTAGTTTGCTCTCATTACTCTTATTTAACCAAGCATTATGAGTTTGTACTACCACTTAGGTCATTGTGCATTTCAGTCCCATGCTTTCCTGGAATTCATCAAAACATTTGACAATCAATAGAAAATATCTGTCCAAAAATCCCTGCCAACAAATAATATAGCAATTTCCATATCATAATTCCATGCTTATATATGTGCTAATAAATTGTTTGAAATAGTTGGACTTTCAATATTTTTAATTGCAATATGCATTTCCTATAACTTGCTCATTTTGGATGTTTCAAATTTCCTCATAGGGAATGTAGAGTTGGGCCACCTAGTTTGCTAGAACAACTTGTGACACTTAACGTTGGGTGTCAATGCTTGACAAGTTCTGCGTGGGTTTTTATCACCAATACTACCTCAATCAATCAGTCTACCATCAGGTTTTAAGAAGGTGTAAACATGATATTTTGCAGACAACAAGAATGTTTATGCCTGACCTCATATAACAATTCAACAGGAAACTTTCCCGTTACGTGTGCATTAAACGTTTTATAAATGTATATTTTTGTGTGTAACTGGAAACCTTATAAAATTCAACCTGATATTCTTAATCAGGGCTGCATTACTGGTGACTCCATAAGACACAGCTCACCAGCCTCCCAAGTGTTTGACAAAGCACTTATTTTGCTTTTTCAAGAAGTCTTGAAAGCAAGACTCAAGGTATCGAGTCACATATTTGTGGGCTGCATTCTGAATATACTAGCAGTTCTAAAACTTTCCACATCACATCCTTTTTTGAACTTATTAATTTCTCCATGGACACAAAAGTGCTGAGCAATATCTAGTAAGTAACAAAACTTAACAAAACTTTGTAGCCCCAGGCTGATTTTCTTTTCTTACTGTATAAAAGCCTTGTGTTGTTGTTGTTCAGTCGCTAAGTCATGTCCGACTCTTCACAACCCCATGGACCACAGCACACCAGGCCTCCCTGTCCTCCACTAGCTTCCGGAGTTAACCCAATTTCATGTTCATCGCTTCAGTGACACTGTCTAACCATCTCATCCTCTGCCGCCCCCTTCTCCTTTTGCCTTCAATCTTTCCCAGCATGAGGGTCTTTTCTAAAAGGCATTATTTGATCGAAATCATCGCTCAGGTTAAGATACAGCACAGAATACTACTCTTATGGGCAGTTACAGTATTTGAAAGAATACTATTATGCATTTAAAATATAACACTGCCTTTTGAAGACAAGAATGAAGATAGGGTGCAACTCCCCAGCTCTTAAGGATGTGTCCCCCTATGAATGTACTACTAGTTGCGTCCCTGCTCCATGCACCACCTGGGGCCAGGTCCGTAGACTGCCGCACCCCCAAATTCACTTGGAGACTCCATTGATGATGTCGCATGATATCCACAAGCCCTTTGAAAGCATTCTGAAGCCCTTTAAACGTTACATTGGAAAACCAACATTTCATTGGAAAACAAGATGTACTGTTGAAAGACCCTCTGGAGGCTGCAGAATATTTTCAGAGGGCCTGCAGACATTGCGCACAGTCCTCCTGACCCTCAGGTCAGGGGGCTCCAGAGGGCTCGTGGCGATGAATTGCGGGACCCTTCCACTCTGCTGCCTGGGGTTACACGTCGTCCCCCCGTATGCCTCTGTGTACTACAGTACATTCTTGAAGGTACTTTCAGTTCTACAGCAATAAAGTGAAATCCCCTGAAGATTTCTTTTCTGTGTAAAGTTCATCTAATTTATAGTCAGGATGTGCAGTGTGAGGTGGTAAGGTGAACTGCCCCATCATTGTCCATGGAAAAGTGCTGCAGTTGCCCCACCTGCATACACTCAAGGAGGCTCTCCTTACACCCAAGAAAGCTCTGCTTACACCTGCTTTCCCTGGTATAAGGAGAGCCTTCTCAGGTATAAGCAGGCAGGGCAGCTGTGGCACTTTTCTATGGACAACAAAGGGGTTGTTCTGCCCCATCTGCTGCCCCCACACCGCATGTGCCAGGTTTACAGTGATTTTGCTCTGGTCCACCTACAGAAGGTTCTCTTGTTTGGAGGCCTATATAACTGTATTACTAATTATATAGTCAATTTTGGTTTATAAGCTTTGATCTTTTTTATTTTTCTCCTCTTCATTAACATTTCATTGTTCTAGTACAAGCAGCTGTCACTGTTTAAGATGACTGTGCATCCTATGCATGTCTACTCAGAAGTAGTCTACTGCATGCCTACTGACTGTGCATCCTATGCATGTCTACTCAGATGTCCTATTATAGTAAATAGAGATTACTCCCAAGTAATTATGAATAGAATTGCACCCTGCATCATATAAAAATCACATATTCAAGTGAAAAGAAAACCAAAACTGTTGTTTTTAAAATATGTGCCAGCTGGATCTACTCCCTGGAACAGTACAGCATTTTTTAAATTAAATGCCTCTGATTTCAAGGTTTCTTTTCCACAAGTACAAGTAAAATGAGATTCTAGCTTTTGTAGACACCACCCAAGGGGAAAAAAATCAATTGTTTGCATTGACTGACAAAGCTTATGACCCTGCTATAGTCTACTGGGTGTACATGACTGAGTTGGTTCCAGATTCAAACATCAAATTAAACAGCCATGTGTACCATAGTTCTTTGAGAAGTACCTCCACTGCTGCTGTAGTGGCTGTGATCCTGCAAATACTAATAACCCTTAGGCTTGAGCTGCTCAAAGCCTCAAAGCTTGCATAATCACTGCAGTGGTGGCACTTTTCAAAGAACTCGGGTAAGGCAGTTCTGCCTCACCAGCCACACCCTCACTGCATATTGCTGCCATTGAACTGAATCTCTTGCTATGCACTGACAGTCCCCCCCCCCGGTCTGTATAGTTTAATTTAACAATGTCTTGGGTAAATATGTTTAATTGCTCTCACTCATGACCTGACCCACATGTTAGTATTGGGAATTTGCCCTTTACTGACCGAAGAAGCTTTTGTAAGAGAATTCATGTATCAAAAATCAGCTTGCTTAACCAGAAGTAACCAATTGATCAGAATACTGTAGATATACAACATAAGATATGACCTATTTGGTCTACAATGTGTTCAAGAAAGACAGACCTTAACAATTGGTATGTTAAGTTTTCCTATTATGAACACAAAGCAATCCAAACAAATTTCATTGAGAGGTATGGGAATGTTCAGCTCACTATGGCAAATAAACATTTGGTTATGTAAAGTTTTTTTTTACTGGCTGAACACTTTTCAAGGGTACATGTATTTAATAAAAATTAAGAGTGCTCAAAGAATATTTTATTATTGAATACAAAAATACTATGTAAAAACAATAAGTTAGTTTATTTTACAATATTTTACACTATTTTGTTGTAGAACTTTTCATGTTGGATCATTCTACTGTATAGGTTATATTCATACATGACTTCATAATTTGGCACAAAGCATTTCCAACAGCATGTCATCCATATTTACTGTTCCAATGATGGGCCTAAAAAAAAGTTCAGCAATAACATTTGCATTAATGGACCAGAGCATGGAAAGAGCCACATTCAGTTTGGCAAATCTGGCCTGGTCCCCTTTGTGGATCAATCTGACATGTTCATTTAGGGCTTGCTGTGCTTCTTGCTGCAATCCCTGGATATACTGCACACAGTGCAGCCCTGGCAGATCTGGTAAAAAAGAGGAAAAAAACACTATGAAACCTAAATTCTCTCTTATATAGCAGATAAAAAGATTTCATAACCAATCGAAAATGACTCAAAATTATGCAAACTTGTTGGCAGGCTACAAATGGATGAAAGAAAAAAGTGAACTCTCAATATTAGTCAACTAAAGAATCACCATGTTGCCATATTGAACTGTAATTGTACAACAAAGCACCATTAAAATAAATGGAATTGTTGCCACATTTCAGGGAATGTGGGCGGGACAGCCATCACTAACAAATGGAGTGAAAATACCTATTTGGCTCAAACATGCTAACTTAAAAAACAGACATTTAAATCTACAGGTCATAAAATGGATCCCTGAGTTTATTTTTAACTTTAAAAATGTATAAACTGCCACTATTAGCATACAAGCAATAGGGGGAAACCAGGTTTGCCAACAACACGTTGACTAGCAATACCATTGCACTGCTGGCAGATTAAAACAACAATAAATTAATACATCTGGTGCTTACTTTTTTGAACAAAGGTAACAGTAGCATTCTAAGCATATCTACTTAGAAGTCACATTGTGTTCAATAAGAACTCCCAGGCAAGTATATTTAGGACTATATTTCAACCTAATAAACATGCACTGCAGATTAGTTTCTATTTGCCTCCTAAAGAATTCAATTCAAAATTCTAGTACTATGTCTGAAAGCCCCAGTGCTTGTTCTTAAGTACATTTGAAAAAAGATTAAACTGCATACCATCAATTCTTTTTTTAAGTTTATATGTAAACTTTTAGCATATCTAGGACAGATAGCACGGCCAGTTCCATCTAACTACAGACATACAGTATTTTAAGATAGTTTATCCATTTAGATCATTTGGAGAGAAAAAACTTGCATGGCTTTTCTGTGCTTCTGTGTTACAAAGTAGCAGCACATTGTATGTGAGAAGTACAGTATTTACTATGAAAAATATTACTATGAAATAATTGAATTGTTAAAGCTGCAATTTGCTCTGAAAACAAAATTTTAAAACTTTCCAAAACAAGATATTTCTGAGTAAATCTTGTCTTTATAATTAAAGTATTTGGTCCGTAAATACGAATCTTTATCTTTAATACACTGAAATGGAATTGTCCAACCTTCCTTAAACACAACACTGTACATGATCACCTTTACAGAGATTAGCAGACTACACAAGAAATTACTTTTTCATGTTATGTCTCAAAATCTTTAGAAAGATAAGTTAGAAGTTCCAAGTTGAAAACAAGCCTCAATGTACAGCTTGGTTTTCTAACCTTTGATACCTTCGTAGACTTTTATGGTATTAGACAGAATTACAGAGTTTTTGGATTGAAATAAAATGAAGATATTTTTAGCTTTGCAGCCCTGCTGCAAAGCCCTGCAAAACTGCTATAAAACTGCTGCAAAAGTATTCTTGGCCTGACTGAGATACTGTTTTTCTTAACACTGAACATGGATGCAGTGGAGTCTAAACAGTTAAGTGAGAAGTATTTGGGAAACTACTTTTAATTCTAGTTTTTCAATAGCGTGTTTTGCTTCTGCTACCCTAAAGGGAACTTCCTCATTCCATGTTTTTTCTAAGTGTCAATTTCCCTCAGCTATAAGCCTCCACATAAGCACTCCCTTTACCATATAATATGTTTTACTAGCCTTGGTACTCATTGCGTTCTTCCTTCCCATCCCTACATGAAACCAAAGGAAAGGTGGCTTTTTAGAAGCAGCAAGCCGGCACCAGTCTCTGGCGATTGATTCCAGCCTCCTGCCAAAAAATAAAAAACCAGCCCCACCCTCCTTTAATTGCTGTGGTTTTTCTGGCAAGACTTCTGCAGCTGTAGCCTGGCAGGCAGAAATTCAACGGGGAAAGACTCAACGGGTCGCGCCTTGTAGCCGCATGGAGGTGCCCACGAGGAATGATGGCCCTGTGGCATTTCCGCCTAACCACCACAGGCTCATAAAAACAAAGTCCGTCCCAGCCCGCCAGCCCGCCCATGCAATGCGGCTCCCAACCGCGGAGTCCGCCTGCCGGCCGGCCTTACCCGGATTGAAGAGCACCGTCCCCTTGAGGTAGGCGTACTCCTTGGTGCTGATGTCCAGGCTCCAGCACTTGGCCAGGAAGCCCTTGATGGCGTGGATCTCCCCCGCCGACGGGGCCTTGGGCTGCTCCGGGTGCTCCTGGGTCCTGCGCAGCAGCAGCAGCCGGCGCGGCTCTTCCTGCTCCTCGTCGCGCCGCTTGTTGGTCAATATCCTGTGCAGCATGCTGGGCTCCGTCGTCTCCACCGTCTCGAAGTGGACGCGGTCCTGGGCCAGCCCCAGCACCAGCAGCGGAGCCCAGCAGCTGCGGACCAGCACCAGCTGCTCGTCCAGGGGCAGCTCCTGGAAGCAGGGCACGTTCTTCACGAAGCGCAGCGTCTTCACCAGCACGGCCGAGGCCGCCTTGCACGCCACCTGCGGGCTCTTGAGAGCCACTCGCCTCTGCGAGCCGCACGAGCAGCCCGGCTCCGGCGCGTGCCCTCCCTGCCCAGGCGTCGCCGCCGCCGCCGCCGCCCCCGGCTGCTGCTCGTCGCTCTTCAGGATGTTGTAGAGGATGCTGCTTTGCCTTTGGGGGTCCGCGCAGCAGCGGCATCGCTCCACGCACGCCATGGCACCGCGGCGGAGCAGCTGCTGGGGGAGAAAGAGCGGGAAACTCTCGCCCCTGCCTGCCTTCCCTCAGCCCAGCGCAATGCCCGCCCGCCGCTTGGCCCTTAACTTTATTTATAGCGCGCGTGCAGCGCCGGAGTTCAAAGGCACAGACAGGCGCTCATCACTGGCTGAGCAGAAAGGACAGGAGGGGAGGGGGGAGAAGCCCCACAACTCCACCTTCCCTCCCTCCCTCCCTCCCTCCCGTCTCCAGGCTCCCGAGAAAGGGAGCTCAGCTTTCTACGCGCCTCGGCCGTGTTGGAGAGAGAGATATTTACCGAAACATTCCCTTATCTGTTTGCCATCCATTCAGGGTTCCTTAACCCAGCTAGGGAAGGAGGGCAGGCAGAATGCCACGGTTTCTGTTTTGCCGGCCCCCACCTACCCTCTTACGACTGGGGGCTTGGTGGAAGCGAGCGCCTCTTTCTCAAAGCCCAATTCATGCAGATCCAAGTTGTGGAGACTCTTATCAAAACGGCCACTTGGTGGAGGTGCTTTTTATGTATAATCTCTGGAAAAGGCGACTTTCGAACCTAAGGGGTTTTTCGATTACATTAAAACAATTTCCATTTAGTTCCCCGCCCCCAAACATGCCCCCAAGCACACCCCTTTTACTCAAAAGTGAGTAATGTTCTTTTCTCACCCCTTAAATCTTTTCGCTGAAGATCAAAAAAGCAAAGTACCAATTCTTTTAATTTTCTCTCTTGTTTCTCATACAGGGTTAAGGGAAAAGAACCGATTTCATCTAGGATAATTCTATTATGGCAAATTCTATTATGTTGAAATGCAAGCAAATGTACAACCAAGAAGCAAAAGAATTCACTGGAGGCACTGTATATTGCTTAGCCCTGAAGCAGGGAAACTGCCAGGTTCCAAATTTTTATCTTATTTATTTTGCCACAGTGTTTCTCAAACATTTTAGTACCACTTTTTAGAATGACAATATATCCAGGACCCACCAGAAGTGATGTCATGGCTGGAAGTGCCCTCATTGTGATGCCAGAGCCTGCTGCTTTCCTGAGAATTCAGCAATAAGTTGAGAAAAATTTCTCAGCCATTTTCCAATAAGCAAAATGAATCAGAAAGGGGGGAAAAGCAATAAGTTGGGTTATTCTCAGCCATTTTTCAATAGCAAAGTGAATCAAAAATTTACAACCTTAAAGCCTATTTACAACCTTGACACAAGCAAAACCACCACAGTCCTTCCCCTTTCCAGTGTCCAGTATCTTTCAATATGGCTGCTCTAGGTGCTTTTATTTGCAACCCACCTGAAATTGGCCTGCCAATTGTGGGTCCCAACCCACAGTTTGAGAACCACTGTTTTACTTTATAAACTGCCTTATGGTTTACTCTTGTTGAAAAGTAGTATATGAGTATTCCTAATAATAATATTTGTACCACTAGCAATATTTCTCAGAAATCTTAAATTGTTGGTGCAAGCGGCCTCCTTCCTTCTCACCTCCCCCCAGGTTAGGACCCATGTCCCTCTTGCTGCCTTTGTGGGCAGTGTCTCCATTGGAGCCTGCTGGCTGCTTTCTCCACTCTCCTGCAGAAGCACTGAGGCTCCAAGGCATGTCCAGGCCTCCTCCTGCCTCATGAGTTGGCTCTCTGTCAGGCTGACAGCAGGCACAGGCTGACCCAGCATGCTGTTCCCACCTCAGATGCAACCTGTGTCAGACCTGGGTATGACATGTATCCTTCACTTGTGGCATCCTATAGGTTGCTCCTGGATACTGAAGTAGGGGCTGTGATGCTGAAGGCCAGTAGCATTCCTAGAGGGGGGAAAATGCTAAATCTTGCAGGAGCCTGAGCTCCTGTGTAAAGCAGCCCCATCCTCTCAACTTCAGAGTCATTCTCAGCTCAGAGAGCAAAGCCTTTGAGCCAGCTCTCTAAGCCACAAATGGTTCTGGAGACAAAGGGGAGGGGTCGCATTACACAGGAGCTCCGGCTCCTGCAAAACTTAGCATTTTCCCCCTCCCCAGGAACACCTGGAACCCCTCCCCAGGAACACCTGAAGGCTTTTCTTTGGCTCATTTCTGTCTTAGTCAGATATTTCTGTCTTAGTCAGATATGGCGACAGTAACCCACTCCTTATGTATCTTATTTTGATTTATTTGTAACGTGCTATATATGGATCTGCCCATGAAGACGCTCTGGAAACTTCAGCCAGTGCAAAATACAGGGGTGCCCATCGGTATGATCATGTACTACTGCTGTAGATGCAGATGAATTTACCAGTGTGTTTCTGGGCATAAGTCAAGGTTCTGGTTCTGGCCATTAAACCCATGTACAGCTTTAGACCAAAGTGGCTCAGGCCAATTTAATTCGCATGAATCTGCCTGTCCCATGAACTCTTGCAGGGTTTCTTCTTTTTTGCAAAATAAGCCTTCTGCCCCCTTCAGATGTCTGGCAGTGAACCATGAGGGCATATCACAGCAATGGCTACAACTGTGTGGAGCTCTCTGCCCTGTGAAGTTTGACAATTATGTTTCATTGTAGTCTGAAGACTTGCCTTTTATGGCAGATGTTTGATGCTTTTCTATGAGTCACATGAATCATACAAATCATATGATTAACTGCTCCCTGTCTGTTTGCTCTATAGTTCTATTGCTGGTGCTGCTATTCTTACGATATTGTATTGGTTTATGTTATTGTTTTAATGTCTATTGTAATCCATCCCAAATCTTTGGAAATAGATTTGGCAGGGTATATGTGCACCATATTACTTACCTTTACAGAGATCACTGCAGTGCTGATCAGTACAGGCATGCCTCGGTAGCCACTGATTCAGTATCCATGGTTTCAGTTATCCACGGATACTATGGAAACTGGGATGTCTATTAAAAAGAAAGGGGAACACTATATAAGGGTGCAATCCTAAATTGGTGTTAGGACATGCATGTGCGCTGTCCTCCCTGACTCAAAAAGTGGTCCAAATGCTCTTTACAATGCATTTGTGACACTCCTGCACAAATGCATCGTAAAGCACAAGTCCCTTTTGCCAACCTAACTCCAGGTTAGGATTGCATCCTAAATCTCTTCTTTTACCTTGTTGCAGTGAAACTGCTATGTTCCCGTATCTTTAAAAAGGCTTCCCCAGTATCCATGGTTTCTGGTATCCACAGGAAGGTCCGGAATGGAACCCCAGCGGATACTGGGGCATGCCTGTATTTACAAGCCAGAAATGCTAACATTTTAAATGTGATGCTTGTTTCTATCAACTAAAAATAGTGCAATAAACTTGTCTAATGTGTGCTCTCATTCATATACCTTGTTACTGATATTATATCTCTAGTGCTTGTTTAAGGTATTTGCTTATTGCAGGACACTTGTTGTTTGAATGTATGTAGAACTGTCATGGCCCTTGTCTACAAAAGTGACTTTGACACAAGGATGGAAGAGCTATCCTGGTGAGGAAGGCTAGCAGTATGAGCTGCAAAGAAGCCTGACACAAGCCCAACTCTGACTCTAAGCCTACTATAAGAGAGTTTCTGAACTGAGACTTAAATCAGTAACTTAAATTAAGCCTGGCTTCCCCAATAATTTGCTTCATCCGCACTAGGACCCTCATGCTCCCTGATATTTGCTTGCCATCAGAAGCAGAGTACTGGCCTTGAATTGGTGGAAAGAAAACTCCCGGTTTAGGCCAGGGGTTTGGCCCTTTAAGAATCACCACTTTTCAGGAATGGAGCCTGGAAGGGGTTGTGGAGCCCTAATTTAAAGGCTTAATCAAGTTCCAGTCATTTATCTATATGGAGCTGTCCTAGGTCCTGTAAATCCAAGCTGATCCTACATGTCACCCTTCTCTAATCTCATGCATCCCTATGGGCTCAAATTTGTGGTCAGGACAGAGCAGTGCCCCCCTAGTGTGGAGATCTGGACTAGATTGAGCAATATTATGTGAAAATAAAAAAGTACACATTGAACAAAATAAAAATTGAAAAATTAAAGGTATCTGACATCTTTTGTTTATCTTGAAATTTAAGCAGCTATGTTGTAGCCATGATGAAAATGATTTGCAGTATTTTAATATATTTTAAATTTGACATAAGTCTGGCATCAAGTTATCTGCTATCAAATAAGAACTGTCAACTTTGATAAGGTGGATTATTTGAAATTATATTATTTCATAGGCCTCTTAATACATAAGTAAAATTAAGTATTTGCAAACAAAAAGTTCTAAGAAGCATTTTCTTTTGTTATGCTAAGGCATAACATTACAGAATTCATATCATGTTTTCATGACAGAATTTTTCTGTGTTATTATGTAACCCTGATACCATAATGTAAACTAGCCTTTAACTTTAAAAGAAGGACTGGGTAGAGCAATCTGTTGTTGCGCATGCTTAGTGGGGTCTTTCCTGTTGTGTAGCTTTCTGGTTTAATTTTGTATTCTTGTTACTACTGGAGTTCCAAGGTATTATATTTTATCCTAAAGTACAACCCAGAGAAAAGAGGGTTATTTTCCTGTAAGGTTGCTATTTTAAAATCTTGCATAGTTTGACTCACATAAGGTGGTTAGGAAACAAAAAGGGTACTGCCATTAAGGTTTATTTGCCTTAGTTGTCACACACTGTTAAATACAGTGTTTATTTCCTCAGAGTTCTTTTATGTTCCTCTGTTATTTGTCCAATGACTTGTAGGTACTTTGATTTTGCAAACTGGAGGTTTGATAGAGATTGCCAGAAACTGATAATCTAAATGCTGACCTACAAAAAGTACTGTGTTGGAGTATTATCAAACTGATACCAAAAGGAAAGGGCTGGTTCAAGTGCTGACAGTTTAGTATTTCACATACAGGTACAGATGCTTCTGAATGTTTGAAAGAGACAGTATAAACATGATCATAATTATTGCTTATATATATCCAGCATGGGGCTGGGACTGGCTGCAGTGCAACCTGGGACAAACGGAATTAATAACCCTTAACCTGGGTAATGCGGCAGAGGCCCAAATGGGGCTACTAGGATCTGTTCAAATCTGAACAGACCGGAGTGAGGCTGGGCAACCCAGGACAGGGGTTAGGATACGGCCTAGATGCCAGATCCTGATGCCACCACTCCTCAGGCTGGTCTGCCCGTGGGCCCTCCCTCTCTTGCCTCCCCCTGCCCTGTTCCACCCATAGCATGCCACAGCTCTATAGTTGACATGCGTCTGAAAAAAGAGAGGGGTGTGATGGGCCAAAACAATAGGAGGTAAGATCTGGTATGTGCCGACATCCTCCCCATCTGGCTCACTCCCACTCCCTGCCCTACTCAGAGGACCCCTGAACCTCCCTCTCCTCCAACTTACCAGCACCTGCAGAGCCTCCCAGAGCCACTGTGCCACACACACCACACCTCCTGCCATTTGCAATCAGCGGTGCTTATGCACTGCTGGAATGCTAGTTAGAATTGGGGCCTTAGATCCTTAATGAATGTAACAACTGAAATATGTATAGTTTCTTTTTTAGTTTTTATTTACTTATTTTCCACATTTTTATACTGCCCTTCCTCCAAGTTGCTCAGGGCAGTGTACATGGTTCTTTTGTCCTCACAACAACCCTGCAAGATTGAGAGATAGTGACTGGCCCAAGACCATCCAGGAAGCTTCATGCCTGAGTGGGATTTGAACCTGGATCCTCCATGTCTTAAGTCCAACTCCCAAATCACTATGCCATCCTGGCTCTCCAGGCTCAGTTTTCACTCTCTGCGGGAGTCTATTTTTATACTAAACATGGAAAAAGTTACCATGGACTCTCAATTTCCTTTTATAAATTGCATGCAATATATTTCATTTATAGTCATCAATTGTGTGCACATAATTCAGGCCCAAATGGGAGTTCCTATAATAAACTGTTTTGTTGGCTTATTCAGTAAACTGGTAGAGGCATGTTCCAATTTTATGAGATTTATTACCTGTGTTGCTGGATGACCTTAGCATCTTGTTCTCTTTCTCCTGGTGATGAGAATTAAGAGTTATTACTGAGTGCAATGGAGACTTCTGATGCTGTTCCAGCTTTAAATGATTTAACTCAGGGATCCAGAAGTCTTTAACTCTGTCTGTTGTGAAGAGAGAAAGTAATTCCTTTGATTTAAATAGTCAATTAAGAGGGGTTAGCTCAATATTTTTTTTTAATCTCGTAAACATTTTCCCTTGGATGTATCATTATGTTTTAACTGAGGACTGTTTCCTGTATTACTAGTTGTGCAACGAAGCCTTGTAACGGAGTAGCATGAGCACTTCACTGTGTATGCAAGGTTCATTTCACTTGCATTGTTGTATGGCTCTCCTTAATTCTTCACGGTGACCTTTCCATTGTATTTGCCTGGCTGCTTTGTATTCACTTAACAGAGTTGCTGACTGCTATGAAATACAACATGGGCCTAGGTACACACATTCTAAAACAACATTAAAATTTGGTTTCAGCATGGATGCTCTTCTGCTGCACCTGCATCTCAAATAAATTCAGCAAGCCATTATTGCAAAAAGTGAAAGGATCAAGTACATTCAAATATCACGATCACACAGAACCATTCACAGATAAAACACCAAAGGAAGGTTGTACTCAAAGCAATATTCTATCTATCAGAATTTTGCAAAATGCTTAGTTGTATTGGTTAGTTGAAAAATTCCTGGAAAGAACCCACATGACACTTGTTAGTCTGTGAAAATCTTAGGGACAAGCAAAGTAGGCACCTTAAGCTAAAATGTTAGCTCTTTTTAAAAAAATGTTTTGCTACCATATATGTTATAAGACATGTTTATATAGTATAAACACCCTCTGTGCAAGGTAGGCCATCCTTGACTCTTAAAGGTGAGTCAGCCTGGTCATCATCACAACCGCAGCTGGTACAGCAATCTCAGACAATGTTGTCCACCAGTTTTGAAAATATGTTCTCCAGTATTTAAGAGGTAAGAATGTGTGTAACCTATGGACAGGAAGCAACTCTTCAATGGCCCAATCCTAAACTGCCCTGCTCCTGCAGGAGCAACTGTGCCAAAATGGCTACCGTTGCATCCAATGGATGCTGTGGCAGCCATTGGAGGACCTTTGGGAGAAGAGGACATTTGTCCCCTTCTCCTGGGTAAGGATGCTGGCTATTTTGCTGGTGCAGACCTGAGCATCTCCATGTCAGGCAGCACAGCCTGACATGGAGGATAGGATTTGGTGGAGGCCACCACCCCCTGCCCAGTTAAGCTCTCCTCATGCCCCCCTATCCCAAAAGACCTCAACATTGGTGGTGGTAAAGCTTACAACTGGGTGGCTCCTCACTGGGTCTTCCTGGCACTGAGATCAGATGCCTCCCAACAGTGGCCCAGCATTGGCACTCTAAGCCCATACTGCCAGCCCTAGAAGTGCCTCACAGCATTTTTGCAACACAGGCACAGCGGTAAGAGCATACCACCAGTAAGGGGCACAATAGGATTGGGCCTTTAGGCTGCAATCATATTCACACTTACCTGGGAGAAAGCCCATTGACTATAATGAGACTTACAGCCCGATCCTAAGCAAATTTCCTGTGCCAATGCAGCCATGCCAACAAGGCTTGCACTACATTCTGTGGTGGGGGCACTCACGGAGCCCTCCTCAAGGTAAGGGGATGTTTGTTCCTTTATCTCAGAGCTGCATTACAGCTGCATTGGCACAGGACAGTTGGTTAGGATTGGGCTGTTAATTCCAAGTAGCTATGCATTGTTTCGGCTGCTAGTATATTTATAATGGAGGCTATAGAAGTAGATTAATTCCAGAAGCATCTAGCAGAATCTTCTAAAACAGTGGTTCCCAAACTGTGGGTCAGGACCTATCAGTGGTTCGCGAGCCAATTTCAGGTGGGTCATGAAGCACCTAGGGCAGCCATTTTGAAAATATGGGAGGACAGGATGCTGGAAAGGGTGAGTGCTGTGTGGTTGTTTTCTTTGTGTCAAGGTTGTAAATAGACTTTTTTCTTTCTGATTCACTTGCTATTGGAAAATGAATGAGAAATAACCCAACTTATTGCTGCATTCTCAGGAAAGCAGCCTGCTCTGGCATCACTTCTGGTGGGTCCTGGACAGATTGTCATTCTAAAAAGTGGGTCCTGTTGCTAAAAAATTTGAGAACCACTGTTCTAAAATATGGCTGATGTTTCCACAACACTGTCTTTACGTAAATTATTTTAGCAATTGGAAAAACCATCTCTGCACCATTTATGAAATTTCTTTTGTCCTGCATTTTCCCCCAATTTTATAATTTGCTTTACAACCCAATCCTAACCAACTTTCCAGCACTGATACAGCCACAACACAACTCCAAATGAAGGGAACGAATGTTCTTGACAAGGCCTCCAAAAAACCACAGAATATAGCACGTAGTCCGTTGGCACACCTGCATTGGTGCTCAAAAGTTGGTTTGGATTGGTCTGTTAAGTGCAGAGGGACACTATTTAGGGGGACCTAAATAGAATGCATTTTAGAAATGCTTTCTGAAAGACAATGCTTTCTATCATCACATCATTTAATTTCAGAATGGTTGACTGACTTGGCATCTTTTCACTGAAATTCAAATTCACAAGATGGAGCAGCTCATGGCCAGTTTTGTATGGGCATCCCTTGACCTGAATTCTGAGTCCTCTCAGATGGTCAAAAAAACCATGCAGGTAAAAGGAACAATTCATTTTTTTGTTAGAAATGATGAAGATATGAAGAAGTGGAATGATGCACAGTGTGCTGGTTGACAGAGACAAATTGTTGAACCAGGCAGCTGTTGTATGAGGCAGAAGCTATCTAGATACACTATTACATTTTGTTCTGGAAGGGAAAAGAAAGGAGTTATAAAGTGCTTTTGCCATTTAAATCCATTTCCAAAAACAACTTTTCAAAATAATAATAATAATAATAATAATAATAATAATATTTATATGCCGCCTTTCTTTGGTCCTTAGATTGCTCCTCTGACTTTAATTCAAGGTGGTTTACATAGGCAGGCTTTATTTCTCTAAACTCTCAAGGGGTTTTTACAAATTACAAAGAAGTTCTGTCTTTCAAGAACTACAACAACATACAGATGGAACTTTCGTGGTCTAGTCCTTCATTCTAGCCACCCGATTGCCCTCCTGCTGGCTGATAGATGGCTTCTCTGCTCCCTCCAAAGAAACAGCTGGTCCAGCACAATTCCTCTCTCACAGGCTGCTGGAGACAGCTCAGCTCTTATCAGTCAAAATTCTCAAGGTCTGCCGCTCACAGAAGCTTCCGGTGTTCTCGAACTGGTGACCTTCGGATTTTTATCTTCAGGCAAACAGAGGCTTTAACCCTCTCGACTAAACCTCCTGCCCTATACCTATAGGTATAGGACTAAACCTATATATTTTATATTGTTTTATGTTATCCAAGCATATAGGGCAGCATCCTAATTATTGTTCCCTCCATGAATGGAAAGGGTATTCTGATCGTGCAGAGCGTCCCTGCATGAGCAGAACACTCCATCCATTCATGGAGGGACTTCCTGATGATATAAATGCTAGGTAGGATGTTGCTATTAAAAAAATTGTAATATTGCTAAAAGAAAGTGCCCCTATCTTACCCACCCCCCATTCATGCATCTCTGAGTGCAATCTAAACTTCTTCTTGAGCCTTGGTGACCCTGCACCATCTCAGAGTGTCACAAATATGTTATAAAGCACGTCTCCACCACTGTATCCTAACTCCTCAGTCTGGGCAGCCTCAGTCATAGGACTTCCTGGATTTGTGCTGGCTAAATAGCTGGTGAATATCCGTTATGCCCCACAGGAGTGGCTGGGACTTGACACAACATAAGGGGAAGAATAATCCCCTTATCCCAAGGAGACATCCAGCCACCTCCTGATCTGCATAATTGTTGCCTGTGCCTGACATTGTCTCCTCATTCACACCACAGAATGCCAGGGGAAGGGGATTGCATACATAACCTTTTCTCTTGTGTCGGTCTCCTTGGCTACCTCACTAGTCTGGGGCCCAACCATTATCCAGGTATTTTCTCTTATGGTAAAAGGTAAAGGTTTTCCACGACCAAATGTTCTATTCGTGATCGACTGTAGGGGGCGGCGCTCATCTCCATTTCTAAGCCGAAGAGCCGGTGTTTTGTCAGAGGACAAGCTTCCATGGTCATGTGGCCGGCATGACAATACGCCAAGAACACCATTACCTTCCCACCAAAGTGGTACCTATTTATCTACTCACATTTTTAGGTGCTCTCGAACTGCTAGGTTGGCAGGAGCTGGGACAAGCAACGGGAGGTCATGCAGTTACGTGGTCTTGAACTCCCCAGCTTCCGGTCAGCAGCTCGGCAGTTTAAGCCGCAGTGCCACCACGTCCCTCTTATGGATCTTCTGCCTAAAGAAAACCTAACATATGGCATATGTGTTGTAGAACCCAGCTGATCTTGAACAGAACCCCAGTCAGCACTTGTGATCAGACAAGTTATCATTATCGTTACCTGCTTCCTTATTTTGTATCCCCAGTCCTTCCTATGGAAATCAGGGCATTACATTGTTTATCCCTTGTTTAGTGATTTCTAAAGATTAGGTACCAGGTCAAGGCTATCTGAAGACAATAACAAATCAGAATCTTAAAAAAAAAAATCCACTTATATAAAATTATCCTCAGTGCTCGCCTAAAAGCAGCTAGGCAGATGCCAGGCATACTTCTTTGGGGGTGATTATTCTACATGTTTGGATTATCATTGCCACAATCCTATTTGGACAACATAGCCAAAACTAAAAACCCATCTTCTGCATACTCACATACTTTTTACCAGATGGCAGTGGGATACAAAGATGAGCCTCTATAATGGAATGAAGGTTGCCTGCAAATTCATATGGGGAATGCAATTCTTGGGAGATTTTGATCCAAACTCATATAGGGTTTCAGGGGTCAAAACCAACACTTGAATTGAGCCCAGAAGAAAACTGACAACTATTGAAGTCAACTGAGAACTGCTGCAATATGGTCTGAACTGTTCCTAACAGAACTTCTGCACCTGCATTTCAGAATAGTTAGAACTTCCAGACGACTTCATAAATTCCCACATAAATTGCAATAATCCAACTGGGAGGTTGCTGTTGCATGAATGACTGGTCTTAAGGAATTCACCCCTCTTCTGTCTCTTTTCCAAAGTATATAAGAGGAAAGATATAAATATGAAGCAAATACAAAGTCAGATTGAATATCAAGTTATTTGATAGAACCTTCTGTTCAATGATGAAGCTTCCATTCCCAGAGGGACATTCTGATGACGCATGTGCAAGTCAGGATGCTACCCACTCACAACATTTGCACATATCACTGTAGGACTGCTTTGAGAAATTTAAGCTTGGTTAGCAGCACAATCTTATCCAGGGCAAGAAGCCATGCACACATGACAGCAGCTTGTAGATATCCTGCCAGAGCAAGGAGGTTAGGGCAGTTCAGGAGTGGATCAGGGGCAGTTTGAGGCAGTGAGTGGGCCAGGCAGGGGGCAGGAGGGGGAGGGAGGATCTCGGCAACAGTCATGCATGTCAAGATCATATTCAGTTTCCCCATCCTGAACCACCCCTGAGTCTCCTTGGACTGACATCAGCTAAATAGCTGGCATAGGTCTAAGGAGACACATCAGAGGCCAGGCAGCCTATTGGGAGGTAAGTAACAAAGATTTTTACTTCATGGTCCTGGGCCATCTCTGGTCACACACACCTCCAATAGCATGCAGCACACACTCCATCAGTAGCACTGTATGCTATGGTCCAGTGGCAGATAGGATTGGCCCCCCTGGACTAGTTTTGATACTGTAGTACTGAAAATGTGTCAGAATGTTATGGGCAGCCTAATCCTAATCTGTGTTGGAGCAGTCAGGCCAACAGGACTGTGCTGCATCCTAAAGCAGGCTGGAAGGCAGCTGGAATTCAGCATGGGGCAAGGGGATATTTTCTTCTTGCCCCAGGGTAAGCCCCAGCCGCCCATATGGAGCTGCTCGGATCTGCAGCAGTGAAATAGCTGGTGCAAACCTGAACGGCCCCATATCAGAGCCAGCCAGCCTGGGGACAAGGATCAGGGTCTGTCCTAATGGCCAGATCTTGACTCTTCCCAACTGCCCAGGCCAGCCTGTCTACAGGGCCACACGCCCTACGCCCTCAGCCCATCCCGTTTTTTGTCTTTAACTTTTGATAGAATGCAAATATTTCAGCATGGTTTCTTTCATTGCATTCTGCTGGAAATTCTGCATCATATATGATCGTATTAGTTGAAAATACTAAGATTTTCACAATTTTGGGAAGTTGTGATGCTGCCCCACTCCGCCATGTGCATCACTCAGTGCACCCCCCCCCCCGAGTAAGGCCACTGGGCTACACAGCTGACCAACCAGATTCTGACCTGACCTGGTCTGGCTGGTCCAGTGTATTTGAAGCCAGAAGCTGGCAACGCTCCTTAGTTTGCGTTACTCAGAAGCAATGTGTCGGCCTGTAGACTTCACAAGATTGAAAACTAGAATATAAACACAGCTAAAGACTAGAAAACAATTGTATTTTGCTTGGTCCTAGGTACACATTGGACAAGAGCCATGGGCAGTGTATAAAGAGAATTTTCACTAGCGAAGGCTGATAGCAAATGACCAAATATTGATCTGTATCTTTCAGCCTATGTTCAAAGGTCCATGATGAATATTAATTTTGCTATATTTATCTTTATTAACTCTAAATTAGAATTATTTCTACTTTTAAGTGGAAAGGTGATTTAACATAATGTAATTACACTCTCCTTGTTCTTGCTTGCTTGTTTTAATTATACTTTTTCAGTTTGGCACTTAGCCATATTGATTTTGCGTTTGGAATGGATATATTACTGCATCTTGCAGATTGCAGCCCTGACTGACTTTGACTGAAAGGCAAATGCTTTAATTTTGTTGTTTTCTTAAATTTGATGTCCATTATATTTTTGCCACCTACCATATCACTGTTCTGGCGTGAAATAAGCAGTGAAAGTTAGGGAAACCCATTGGATTCAGTTTCACTATTGAAACATTGGCTACTACCTGTTGCAATCTAACTGATGACATCTAGGAAATGTGCACATTAATGCAAGTTCTTAGTTTCCTACATAACTTTTGGAAATATACTGACTGATCTACTGCTGTCCTGTTGAGCCTTAGAAAACCAGAGACTCATCAATTACATGGGAACTGTGAGCTATATTCTCATCACACTGGTGAGCATTTTAAACTGAACAAGGAACTCAGGGCACAATCCTACCCAGCGCTGGAATGGTAAGGCCGGCCGGCCGGCCAGCGCCATATCCAATGCTGGGTGGGGGGAGGCTGGAGCCTCCCGTGGTAAGGGAGCACTACCTTACCGTGGGGGAGGCTCCAGCCTCCCCCATGCGTTCCCCAGACCTGCACCTGCCCCCGCATCAGTGCTAAGTATGCAGCATCGGCACAACCCCGTTGTGCCGATGCTGCGCGGACGGTAGGATTACGCTGTCAATCTTGGTTTAATTCCTTGGATCATGTAAATTGGGGTGGTTGTAACATGTAGAGTGCAATCCTACCTGCAAAATGGGCGAACTTAAGAGCACAATTCTAACCTGGAGTTAGGCCAGCACAGTTAGGCCAACAAAGTTTGTCCAGCGCAAAGAACACCTAAACGTATGTTTGGAACACTCTTGGAGTTAGAGAGGCCCGCACACAGACATGCACCATCCTCCCTGACTCCGAGAGTGCTCCAAACGTACTTTACAATGCTCCTTTTGCCAGCTAAACTTTGCTGGCCTAACTTGTGATAGCTTAACTCCAGGTTAGGATTGCGCTCTGACAGTGGTCCAAATGTGCTTTATGGTGGCCCTGGTGCCAGCCAAATTTTGCTGGCCTAACTGTGCCAGCCTAACTCTATGTCAGGATTGCGCCCTAAGTCCCTTATGCAGGCCTAGGAGTATAGGAAACGTGCCATGAGGTATGTTTGCACTTTGTTGTGATCAGACTAGGCCAGTGCAAGGATGCGCTCCAGCCTGCCTACTCTGGACCCAGTAGGTTAGGTGGGGTTACCCTACTCTAGGTCCTTCTCCATTGGTCTTTTGGGCTCTGTCAACAAGCGTGGCATCAACAGGCATGGCCCCACAAGTGGGAGGGCATTTTTCAGGGGCTCCCACAATAGGGTGATAGGATGGTATGGGCAGGAACCCAGTGGAACAGGCTTATCCCTCAGGGTGCCACATCCCTCTTGGCGATGAGACTGATAGTCATGACTCGCTTTCTTACAATACTATCCAAATATTTTGATAATATTTTTATTAAAACACTAGCTTTTTGTTACCCGGCGTTGCCTGGGTAACAAATGTCATCAGGACTGTCACCAATCAGTTTAGCCACCACGAAAACTGTGGATTTGACACTAATGTCTGTCATTGTGGACACTTTATTTTGCACCCCTTCTCACCCCCGCCCCATGCTGATGGGGGCTGAATGTGGACTCCAACGGCGTCAGGAGCGTTGCCGCTCGTCTCGGCGACCCCGGAAACTACGGGTTCGATGCCGATTTTGGCCATTTTCGACCATGTTCACGTGGGGCCCCCTGCGCACCCCCACCCCGGGGGCGTAGGGGGGTCTGACCCTCGCAGTGTTTGTCACCAGGCCGCAAGGCATGCGCATGCCAAGTTTGGCACGTGTCGCTCCAGGCGTTGCGGAGCCTATGCAGAACATATATACACACACACACACATACACACATCCGATTTTATATATATAGATTTTCATGCTCACATATTACAGAGAAATTGACAATGCATTATGCTAGTATATTTTGGATAGTATCATAAAGAACATGATTTTACAAGATTGTTAAATAAAATTAAGGAAACACTGAACTTTGTCGTGTTTCACTATATACACATACAGAAACAATCGACAGACTGGGAGAAGCAAACAAAACTTCTACAATAAGATGGGATGGCATACAGAAAAATGACTTATTCATCTGTAGAATGTTAAAGCTGTTCAAATTTTCTTTACATTCAGAAATTATCTTGACAGCATACATCCCATACCCTTTACTCTGCAGTAAAATAGTAGTAGAATAGTGCAGAATATTGGGAGTGATCCAATCAAAGATAAATATTTTAGAGCCTCTTTGGTTAGACAGAAGGAGAATTATGTATGTATTTAATGCTCTGATTGAAATCAGAGAAACTATGGAGTGCTTAATTCTGAAGAGCCTAATCTGATTGGGCTGCCCTGCTGTTGGAACAAGCATTCCACCAGCACTGCCAGCCATAAAGAACGCTCTGGCAGTACATACTGCCAATACACCAGCTTTTCAGCGTGTGTCAGCGCCGTGCTGGCCACTTGCCAGAGCAGGGTAGAAGGGGTGGGGAATGTGGAATGGGAGCAAGGAGGGGTGAAACTGGGTGGGGAGGAGGTAAGGATGAAGGGGTGGGGAAGCTGCAGGAAGGGGTGATGATGGTGGTGATGGTGGTGATGGCTATAGAGCTGATGCAGGTCCAGGGAGACCAATTGCAGGGCAGGAGGTCTACAGAAAGAAAAGGGGGTTAAGCTCTTCCTGCTCCATCCCCACCTCGGCTGAATATAGTGCACATCTTTTTGGTGTAGCTGTACCAGTGGTGGTAGGGGGAGCAGGCTAGGATTTGGCTGAGCCATAAGTGTGCTTTAGCAAGAGGTGACTCAAGTTTTTCATATTTTCACCCAACCATTTCAGGCAAAGGGCAGTCCTTCGGTCACTTCTTCTTAGGGAGAAGCGCTATCATCATTCAAATGTCCCGTAACTTTTTTTTTTAAGAAGTCCTGTCTGTATTAAGAGTGTGAGAAGGCACTAAATTAGTTTATGACAGCAGGTTTATAATAAACAGAAGGGCCATACAACTTGATATTTAACAGCTGACCAATGTCACAGTACTATCTGCTATCTTTACTGTTCACAACATAATTTATTAGGGGTTTCCTTTTCCTTCTCCCAAAAGAACCTTCATTGAAAACACCAAGGTCATTTCCAAACAGACTACAGTAGATAGGCATTCTTATCTAACTTACATTAAAAATAATACAGGACTCATGGCTTTGCTTTCAAAACAAGGTTTTGGGTTTTTTTTTGGGGGGGGGGTGTTTGGCAGCATCAGGAAACATGTAAGGGGCAAATTTTGACAAATGGAAGCTCAAAAGCTGCAGTGTTCCAAATGTCTCTTGACCTTTCTGTGGTTATACAGTAGTAGTAAAATGTCTAATTTTGTGTGTAGGATGCAGTCCAAACTACGTCAGTAGTATCACAGCAGGTAACAATATGTGTTTCTTTCTACTTAGGGCAATGGTTTCCAAACTCCTATGAGGGAGTTGGGAATATTATAAGTAGTGGGGGAGGGGGCAGGGCAAAGGTGGCAACACAATCCCCGGAAGTGGCTCACGATCGCATTGTTAAAACATTGCAAAGCTTGGGAAGCCCTGCAGGCAGTAGTGCTATCCAGCCGATACGCTGGGTGGGACTTACGTTTGATTGGCAGCCCACCCGTTGCATCACGCCGTGTTCCGCCGCTTTCCTGCACGCCGGGGCTTAATGGATGCACAGCTAGCAGTGTCATGTGGGGTGGCCTTCTCATGGCACTCACTTTGTGGAACCTACAAGAGGATATCCATAAGATGCCCGCACTATTGGGTTTTTTCTCAGATGTGTGACAATGTTTGTGTTTCACCAAGCATTTGGATTAACCTGAGCTATTTTTCCTGGGTTACTTTTAGTGGTGCTGTGAGTCTGTTGTCCGGGAGTTTTATAAAACTTTTAAAAATTACATCATTAATTGTTTTCATTTTTTTTTGTGCCACCTTGCTGGTTGGTGAGAAAGGCAGCATATAAATACTTTTAATAAACAAGGAACTTGTTCCCAACCACAGTTCTGGAAAGCGCATGTAAAAGATCTCATTAGCCACTGCCTGAGCAAAACAGCTTGTAGGATACCATCCAGTCTTTATTGTCTCAGTCCTGTTTTATGTTTCCTTGATTATCAGCAGGTAGATTCATGTGAAATCTGGATTGACACATTTGGTTGTCAAAGAGATTGTACTCTTTGTGTATTAAAAAAAGAGCTGGTTCTTTAACCAGGAATAGTGTGCAGCAGGAATATTAAAATAATAATCACTCACAAAGGAATCAGCTCTGCAATTATAGGAATGTAATGTGGCAAATAAAGTCCTATTACACTTAGGTCACTGTTTTGGTTTATGTCCACACGCATTTAGTGGACCATGCATAATGTCATTAATTTTTGTTATAATTAGGTTGAGTTGCTCCTTGCTGAGGCTTGTAAACTTCTGCTTCATTGCTCCAATTGTTATTCTAATAAGCTTTTTGTAAGAGAGCTTTTTAATCTCTGCTTCCCCAAGGGTTCACCCTCTCGTGCCAGCTTTTATAATAGTCCTTGGACAAGAAATTACTTACGCTAAGAGGCCAGCACGTGAGCTACTGGGACACAAAAGGTGAGAGCAGGTGCATTCATGGCTCTAAATTATGAGAACAAGGTAGCGCTTCAGCACGTTAACTTGTAATTTGTCTTAAGTACAGTTTATAATACTTAACTGGCATGCAGATATTAGAAAGGCACAAAGGGAAATTTCACCACAGTCTAGTGCAGTGTTTCTCAAACTGTGGGTCGGGGCCCACTTGGTGGGTCACAACCTGATATCAGGTGGGCCACAAAAAGCCAGGAGCAGCCATCTTGGAAGCTGCAGACCTTACTCTTGCTATATTCCTTTTGTGAGTATTAACAGTTAGAATTTTCAAGTGAGGATTTTTTAAAATTGTGTTTTTAGTTATGTAATCTTTTCTCCTAATTTTGCTTTCTGTCAGGGAAGTTTCATGGTTGTCCAGTTGCTACAGTCCAAGAATGCCAAATTGCATTCCAGAAGTGTCATTTGAGTGCATCACAATGAAGCCATTTCCTGCTTGATGATGTCACTTCCTCCTATGACATCACTTCCAAGTGAATGATAATACTTCTGGTGGGTCCTGACACGAGTGCCATTCTAAAAAGTGGGTCCAATCTAAAAAGTTTGAGAACCACACTGGTTTGTTTAATCAGACATGCAAAGCATGTATTTATGCACAGATGCTACCTAGATAGACTAGGAAGAGCCAGGTACAAATCCTCACTCAACCATGAAACTGCCTGGGTGACCTTGGGCCCAGACACTATCTTTCAGCCTCATCTACGTCTCAGGGTTGTTGGGAGGACAAAGCCTTCAATCCTATCCACACCTACTTGAAACTACTGACTATAATGCTACTTACATCTTAGTAGACATGCACAGGATTGGGCTCAAGAGAGGAACTATATACACCAGCCCTAACCTCATTGGATGAAGGATGGTATAAACTGTGAAAATAGATACATAGAAATAAATAAATAAAGATGGAAAGTCTTATCGGGGCATTATTTATGACAGTACTAGTGCTATTTATGTTTTATCTGCTTTACAAAGTAAAGGACATAACCATCTCAACAGTGCACACATTAAAATCTACAGGAGGCTGAAAATCAGACTACCACATTTCCCACCATATGTGCTTGCTTTACTGAAATATTTAGGTAATCAAAGACTATCTTCCTGGTGAATTAAACATGAATTTTTCCTGTTAAACCAGCAACATCCTTGACACTGACCTACTTTATTTTTGAATTATTAAAAAAAAGTTATTGTGTTGAATATGGTGTCCTTGCTTGGAAGGTGAATAATATTATTACAGGATTTAAAAATAACTCTCACATACCAAGACTTTGATTTCAGCTACCTAATTTCTTGCAGACCAACATGGATCACAAACCATTTCCTGCATTATAGCTAGGGTTTTTTTTTTTTTCTAATAAAAATAGCATGCAAGGATGAGGCCGCAATCAGAATAGGAACTGTGGCAGGGCAAGGGACTAAACCTCCCCACCCCCACTATGGATTCATCTCATTTTGTTCCTCATCCCCTGTACTATTGTTAAACAATAGTATAAAAACGGTCACGTGAACCGCTGTAGCGGGCGTGCTTTCACCATAACGCAACCGGAGGCAGCGATCACGCTGCCGATCAACGCGGAAGCCCTCCCCGCAACGGATGGAACTCCGCCCAGCGAACCGGTAGGGTGACAACACTGGTTGTATCACCCATCATGGCCTACAGCCCATGATGGACTGTTCCTCCAGAAGTCTATCTAATCCCCTTTTAAAGTTGGATAGGATTGGGCCCTGAGTCAGTAGGCTTGGAAGCTACATTCTTGAATAAGGAAAAGCCTACTCAGCTCCAATCTAGGTCCTGAAATTTCATCAGGCTTTTCTTCATACACTTTCAGGCATCTTTGAATCCATGAAATGTGTTTTTATTCCATATTTTCAAAATGTGGGCACTAAAAATAAGAGTGTGCTGTTTAAATGTAAGTTTGCTCTTTAAATATAAATGTGCAGTCAGAAAATCAAACAATATAGATTAAGATCAACTAAAGGGACGTGGTGGCGCAACGGGTTAAACGCTGCTGCGGGGCTTTCTGACCGAAAGGTTGGGAGTTGGCCACATGACCATGAAAGCTTGTCCTCGGACAAAACGCTGGCTCTACAGGCTTGAAACAGAGATGAGCACTGCCCCCTACAGGCGGTCACGACAAGACCATTAGGTCGTGGGGAAACCTTTACCTTTACCTTATGTTTAAAGCAGTGA
Organism: Lerista edwardsae; assembly: GCA_029204185.1. Classification (NCBI taxonomy): domain Eukaryota; kingdom Metazoa; phylum Chordata; class Lepidosauria; order Squamata; family Scincidae; genus Lerista; species Lerista edwardsae. Next base: position 24,535,213 of record JAJKFI010000006.1, read on the forward strand.
TGTCATGCAGGGGGTACGCAGGGGTACGCGAGTACCGGTTTCTAGGATTACAGCTGGCCCCGCCCATTCGCCCGCCCACTTGTTGACTCCGCCCTCTGCAACGTTTGAATTTCCTGCATGTTTGAGTTGCCTGCATGTTCTCAGAGCCAGGCAGGCAGGCAGGCAGCGAGCGGAGCCTTTTCTTTCCTTGCCACTGAAAAATGAGTTGCTCTGGGGTTTTAACATGATGCCAGGCCTCCTTAACATGTTCTGGGGGTGCTGTGGAATACTGTTGCAACTGTTGGGTCATTTTAAAATCGTCTGAGGCCTCAAAAAGGGCTTTTTTCATGTCACTTCCTGCCACGACATCACTTCCGGCTTATGACGTCACTTCCGGTGGGCGGGTTCCGACACGTGCCAATCAAAAGTGAGTACCTGTTCTTAAATCATTTAGATGACACCACTGGTTTAAAGGATCCTGCTCCAGTAAAAGCGTTGGATTAGAATCCCTAAATCTCGAATAATTGATATCAATACTGTTTAACCCTTTATAGCCATGTGACTACACATATAAATCCACCTCTACAAATGGGAAACTGAAGCCGAGAGACATTTATTGGGCTGATCATCCAGAACTGGGTTGGGAATTCAACCCAACATATTCCATATCATGCCATTCACCATAGAAAATGACAGGTTATTTTTCAGAAAAAGGAATCATCAAAGGGAACCTTCAGATTTTAAGACAATAATTAGTGAGACTACTACCATCCTAAAGACAAGAGGTTTGGTTACTTCGTACAGGCTTCACAGGGATTCTCTCATTAAAACTGCTGAGAAGGTAACCTTGAAAATTCCATGACCCTAAAATCCATCATATCAAATATTGTGCCAACCTCTCACTAGTTTTGACAAGAAATTTAAGTACAAGAACTTGAATAGATTAATAGCACTACTGAAATTTAGCTGGTGGGCTTGGTGTGCACACACTAAATTTGGTTTTAAATGGATATGGTGATTCACTATCTCTTTCCTGCCATCATTTAGGTTTCCTGAAATTTAAATTGTCTCATCTTCACTGGGTACGTATAGAAAATATGTGCAGCTCTCAATACTTGTTTATTACTTGACCTGAATTGTAACAAGTGTTAAAAAGCTGACACCAAATATTTGTAAATAGCCTTGTGTCTTGGGTGGTTTTTAGAAGATTGTTTTGATTAGTTTAATGCATTACACACGCACACTTCAATTATCCTAATGTAATGGGAATGCTGGCTAAATGAGAATTTAGAATATTGAGGGTGTTTGAAATTCTAACCAGTATATTTGAAGAGGGACATGACCTCATTTGGGACAAATGCAATTTGAGGTAATTGGGTTTTAACTGTGCATCTATAAAGGCACAGATCATTCTCATTATGGGAAAGCTCTGGATCATACAAAGCTCAATGGGATCGTCTAATATCTAATGATCGGAGAAAAAAAGAAATGTACATATTACTGCTGTGCAATAGGGAACTGAAGGCCATGGTAGAAGAAGTGATATGTTACCCTTTCGTAATAAATTGGGTTGTTGAAACAGGGAAATTAATTGATTTGTAAAATCAACTGCAGTGGTGCACTCAGCCCACACTCTGCCCCAAGGCTGGGTCAAAGCTTGGAGCCCCAGTGTCAGTTCTCTGCCCCTTCACCACCCACTGACGTGCCCGCCGCCACACCAGACTCCATTTCGGAGCCATACGGAGACAAGGAGGGAGGGCCCAACAATGCTTGCCTCTCGAAAGGTGAGCCACTTCATCACCGCTCTCCTCCCACTCCAGCAGCCTGCCACCTGGGGCATTTGTGTCCCCCCCTGCAAAACAGTAGGACCATGACTGATCAACTGTAGCTGCCTTGCGTGTACACAGTTCATTGTGTTTCTTCAGATAACACTAGTGAAATCATACAGACAGCCCAATCCTATTCTCCTTCCTCGCCAATGCATAAGCATTGCAGTAAGCCAATGCAGTAAGTGTCTGATGTAAGCCTCCACAGCATGAAGGGGTCTACTCAGACCTGTGCTAGCAAATTTGCGGGTGCAGATCTGCATGGACCTGTGCTCTGGGATCGGGTCTGGGAAGGGGGCTGCTGCTGCCACCAAACCCTCCCTCTTCCTAGACACAACCTACCCTTTCCTTGCCCCTTGGCTACCTTGTTCCACTGTTTTCCATCCTCTCCCCACCTCTTAGTGCTTCTCCCGTCATCCTACCTGCCTCAGTGGGTGGCCAGAAATACTCTGGCACATGGGGGAAGACTTCCCACTGGCACTCTAGCAGCGCAGGGGTTTGCATGCTGCCTGAGCATCTTTTTGGATGGCCATAAGGCAGTCCCCACCAGCGGAACATGTGCTCTAATTGTGGCAGCCCCCAGCAGCAGGATTGGACTGTTGGAGCTAGAACTAATCTCAACAGAACCATGTTTTAAAGGGAGACTGCTACCTTACCACAGCTACTAGTGAAAGGGATTTTCTTTTTCATTAGCATTGTAAATATGCTGCTGCTGCTCAAGACGTGGTGAAGAAAGACTGAATTTGGCCAGATGAGAATCTCAACTTCCATGTTTATGTAGTTTTGCTATAAACGTTCAAGGGAAGGTTTCTGAAACTAGCGTTATCTACATGTTTCAAGCTCTGAGGCTTTGACTGTTCTTGAGAAAGAATGATCATAATATCAATCCCTCTGTTGCTGCCTCTAGGACTCCTGCATTCCTTCCCTTTATTGTCTTGCTCCACCCCAGACCTTGCATTAGCTAAAGTGGCTTCCAGTTTTGTTAAACAGCTTTGTTCCCTCTAAGAGTTCCCCACGTCATGGTGTTACAGCTGCACATTGCCAGCACAATTTGAATACATAATAGCCAACCAGTAGGAAGGATCATGTGAAATATCTGGATGTGGAATAGTTACACTATAACTGGGCTGGATGTGCCCAGTTATACTAAAAATATTCTCTCTTTTTAAGGATGAGATTCACAGCCCAATCCCATGCATGTATACTCAGAACCTATCCCATTATAGTCAATGCGGCTTAAGTGTGCATAGGATTGCATCCTTGGCATCTGAAAAAATGCAGGAACAGCCCAAGGAAAACCGCTCTGAGCTCAACTGTACAATGTTGAGGAAAAAAACCAGACGTTTACATTCTGTTAGCACAACCCTCTTCTTTTCTGCTTTTGTCCTGGTCATTTCTACATTGGCCTAGGTAGGTGCAGAAGCATCCACGTTCTCAGATGCATTTTCCATGCAGCAGGATTGCAACCTTCATGTGAACAGTCTCATTTCAAGGCCTGGCCCTGTATTTATTTAGTGTTGTAATTCTTCATGCTGCTGATATGCCTTGAGGCTAGGCAGGTTTTGTTAACAGGATTATGCTCCAGTCATTGATTTTCTTTCAATGTGTAAATAATGAAGTAATTTTACCTTGTCTGCTTCCTAATCAAAAAATAGCTCTCTTCTACTGCAACAACAGTTGCTTGCATATTCTTATCGTTCAGCAAGTTGCACATAAACTATTTGATAAAATACTTCTGCAAGCAGAAATTTCCTTCAGGAGTCACCTGTCCCCATTCTGTTACTCACATATATAATGTCAATAAACTCTCTAGGGTGCATTTTTCATGAAGGTCATACAAAGCTGATGTTTCCAGCCTGATAGTAAATTAGTATGGCTGTAACATCAGGTATTGTCTGCTATTCGTGACCTTAAACTCAGCCTTTCTTTTTTATCCCTTATGTGTAGAAGGAAAGCACAGAAATTCCTTTCATATTTTTAAAATTGTTGCTGACATGTAAACTATGTAACCTTATTCTTTGAGCCATTACACACACACACACACACACACACACACTTCATGCTAGGTCTAAAAGTTTACAGACAACCAACATACCATGTATTCTCTTTAGACAAATCTGTCTACATGAATTATGTATTCCATTTTAATTCTATGTTCCCTCCAAAAAGTTCAGGGTCCATAACTGATATCTTTGAGATGGTGTAACTGGCCCACCACATGAACTCTCATAATCTTTGGGTAGTGAGCCACATTGGAAGGGCTTATCTGCAGAATCAGAGGCATGTTTTGTGTCATGGTGTCCTTATCCAAGCTGCCATATGAAACCTTTTGAGAACTAAAAGGATGTGGCTTTTTCTGTGCAATTTCTTTAGTCTCTTCAGAAGTCTATTGAAAGAGAGGCTGTATATATCTTCAAGGCCTTACATTTGAAGGGCGAAAATGTCAATTAAAAAAAATCAAGAGTCTCAAAGGTATTTTCCTCAGTGAGAACAGTGAGTCTGACTTTCCCTAGGCAGAATTTGCCATTTTTGTGGGGTATTTTTTGTAAGCTCTCTTGCTATATTTAATAGCCTGATCTTAACTAACTCCCCACGCAGACAATGCAGTGGTGAAAACATGGTGCCCACCATATCCCATGGGGGTGTTTTGGCCTCTGGAGGCCTCCTTAGGGTAAGGCAGGGGTCAGGGAACTTTTTTACCTTTTACCCCAAAATATATTTAGATATGCCGACATTACCACCCCCACCCCCGCCAGAACAAAAGAAAAAAAATTACATATTGGAACTCATTGCTTTTTATTTGATTAATTAATGAGCTTAATTAATGCTATGTAAATATGAAGTTGTAAAGGGTTTGGGAGAGTTAGGAAAGTTCTTTAAATATTTTTTAATCTTACTCTTATTGTAAATATCTAACCTGCTTAGTTAGATTTGATTTTGTCAACAGAGGGGGCGGGAAGACGCGTGCCCTGGCAGGGCAATGGAGGCGGGGGTGGGGGAAAGACGCATGCCTTCCCTCACCTCCGATGCCCGGCCGTCCCTGGCTTGCCTCTTCACTGCCGCTCTGCTCCGCTGCTGCTCAGGTCCAACGCGCCACCACTCTGCCGCTCTCCTCGCTGTGTCCACATGCTCTAAACTGCCATAGTGTGAAAAGCAGAGCAGGCGCAGAGCAGTCTGGGGCGTGTTTTGCCGGCCAGTGAAAGTGGGCAGAGCAAAACAAAACAAAACGGAGCCAACCAGCCAGCAACAGAACCGGAACGGGGGTAATGGACGGTTGCGCTGCCAAGACACAGCCGGGCATGCATATAGATTCATATGCATGCCCGGCTGTGTCTCGGCAGTGCGACCGTCCATTACCCCCAGGAATTCCATTTTTACCCCATTTGGGGTAATTTACCCCTGTTCCCAGACCACTGGGGTAAGGGAACATTTCTCCAGGGTATATTGCCTCTTGCAATAGCCAGAAAGTGCCTTACGCTGCCAGAATGCTCATTCTGGTGTAGCTTACCACACCAATAGCATTGGCCATAAGCAGTGGTGGGATTCAAATAACAACCAGTTCTATGTCCTTCAGGGCGGCCGCTGCCTTTCTTCCCTTTCCCAACCTAACATTAACAACCAGTTCTGCAGAACTGGTGAGAACTGGCTGGATTTCACCACTGGCCATAAGTGATCCAAAGTTTATTTCTAACTTTACATTGTATTTTTAAAGGAAGGAATCAATTTTTAAATGCTGCAAAACAGCTCTGGGGAGTTCATAACGTGCACATTGCTCAAAACAGATGCCACAGATTGTTGCAAAGGGGACAATCTTAGCTTCTTTCATTTATTTCAGCAGGATCTATATACAGCTCATTTTCTCTAGATTAAGGGTAAATTTTTACCATAGCTATTAATTCAGTTGCCATACCCTGATGACCTTTGCAATTGAATTAATGAAGAATACAGATGTGATGTTTGTGGTTAATTGGGTTGCAAAGAAAAAGGTATGCAAAGTTCATTCCCGTAGTTTTCTTCCATGTTTGTTGTACAAAATCCTCAGGCCGACTGAACAGAGAAAATATGTTTACATAATCATTATTAGGTTTTCTATGACTTTCATGTGATGTTCACTCAGCAAATTACAAAGGTATCTTTTCTCATTTTATCAGTAGGTTGAGAGAGTCATCCAGTCTGTGCGGCTGACTTACTAATCTCTCATCCACTCCCACATCTCTGAGTAGTGTTTTTCAGTTCTGGCCATCATTTTTAGGTCTGCATTTGGCTTTGAGCTGCAACCCCTGCCTTAATCCTACTTAACTGTTCATCAGCATGAGTTTAGTCAAACTGTTACAGCACCTTCAAGATGCCATCTGCTCTTTCCAAATAATCCAGTGTTTTTAGGTTTAAAATCATCACTATGGCATCTATCCAGGCTCTAATTCATGTCTTTTCTTTGAATGGGTCTTGAAAGAACACCTTCAAGTCTTCTGTTCAGTCTCTTACCCCTGCTGTATTATTTTTCTCCAGAGTCGCCTTTAAGAAAATATTGAAGATTTGCTGTAAATACAATATTAAATAAGCAGCCAATTCCTTCATTACTGAAAGTTAGTTGATACCTTCTTGTGATACTGGAACTGCCATTGTGACAGTTTGGCAAATGATAAGAGAATACTGCCTTTTATTATTTATTTTAAAGTGTCTATTTCACATATTTGCCATTTCATAGCAGAGATATCAGAAACAGGTTGCAATCCTATCCACACTTACCTGGGAGTAAGCCCTATTTACTGTTATGGGACTTACTTCTTAGTAGACATGCCTAGGATTGAGCTTGACAATCATGTATGCTGAATCAAGGCCTGGGAAGCAAGGCTATTTTGTGCAATAAACAGCTGAAAACCTACAAAATTCTCATAAATGGTTCTCCTGAAAACTCTGCTTTGATAAGGCAAATCATTTGAGCATAATTGTTTTCGTGATTATTTTTTTTCTTCTTGCAACCATAATTAGCATAAAGGGAATTGAAGTAATAATTTTTTTCCAGCGTGGCATATTCATTACTAAGGTTAAGAGAATGTATGTTTAACTTTTTAATTAGTTATTCTCAGACATAGCTTGTTCCCAAGGTTATATGAAATCTTCTGAGGGAGTACAAGATTAATGATAGCAGCTGTTTTATAGTCATGGGAATGGAGTGTGAAAACCAAAACCATTCAAATCAATTAGAGTTTTGTTTTTTACTTTAATGGAATGTAGACTGTACCCATAGGGATGTGATCCACAAATCCTCTGTGCAGTACTGCATCTAACAACTGTGTGTTGTTGTCATCCCTATACTCCTCAGCTCTAGAAAATCTCAGGTGTAGGTTGGGTTCCGAGACTGCACAATTCACAGATTGTGAAGCCACAGAATGTGACTTCTGGAGCCAGTACAGCAACCTACAGACTATGCATAGTTATTGTACAGCCTGTGAAGCATGCAATTCCGGATCCTCCAGTTGTGGAAGAGTTTTCAGGTGTTGGCACTAGAGGTAACTGTAAACATTGATGTCCTGTGCCAACAGAATATAATCAGGGTCAGGATTGCACCCTTCTTCTTCTGCACTCTCATTTGGCATTTTAGGACCCAAGTGGGTCCCACCAAAAAATGTTGCATGGATTTCCATTTGTGAAGGGAAGGGACAGGTACATACATACGTGTATGTGTGTGTGTGTGTGTGTAAGCCCATGTGATGCTCATATGCCTCTGTCTTCTTACTGGCATTTGAACATCCTCTTTTAACTGTTCTCTTCACCTGCCCTCAACTATGGACTTAAATGGTACAAGGCCCAGCCCTGTCCTCTGCTGGCCTGCATCATGCAGCACCACTGATGCAGCCTCTGCTGTATCCCATTGGGTGAGCCGGGTACCAAGCCAGTGGGGAGAGATAAATAAAAAACATTTGTACTGACCTCTTCCACGCACTGTCTGTATCTCCCCCTCCCCTGGCCCTGCAAGAATGATCAGGTGCCCCAGCAGAAAGAGGATGGGCACAATGATGAGTGGGGGTGGGGCAAAGAGGAAGGCATGGGAGGGCTGCTTGGTTCAGTGCCGCTGGGTTCAGGCAGGCCAGGCAAATATGTTGGTGGAACAACTGAAGCCACAATTTGGGGGCCCTTGCTTTTAAACTCTCTTCCTTTTTTCTTTCCTAGAGTGGGGATATGAGCTGCCTATAGAAAACAGTGCGAAAATTCATGAGTTTAGCCCTAATCAGACAACAACCAATTATCTCCCCTCCTCCAATGATAGCAGGTGACATGGAAGTTACTCCTCTATACATTAAAAAAAATGGTTATCTTGCTTGGATCTTTGTATGCAGTGAATATTCTGAAAGCTCTTGAAAAACCCCTTGAAGGTTTTACTGGTGCCCAAATCAGTTTTTGCTTTTTGTTTAATTTCTTTTAATTTGCAAGTGTGTGTAGGGAGCTCCACAAGTGCGTAGAAGCCACTCCTTGTAGTTTTGGGTGGCTCCATTTCAGGAGCAAACTTTCAGCACTGAATCCCCTAAGTTCAGTATTAGGATTGATAGTATGAAAAGCCAAAGTTTACATTAATTTTATTGACAATTATTAGGATTACTATCCAGTTTTAGATGGCAAAACATCTTAATAATTGCCTGGAAGCCAAGAAGAACTGTTTCAGCCACAGACATCTTCTCTTAGCCCTCTCAGATATTAAAATACAGGAATACCCCATTATCCGCTGGGGTTTCGTTCCAGACACCACCACACTGTGGATACCTGAAACCATGGATACTGGGGACGCCTTTTTAAAGATAAGGGAACATCAGTGGTTTTGCTGCAACAAGGTAAAAAAAAGAGATTTGTTTAATGTTCCTCTGTCTTTTTAAAAAGCATCCCAATATCCAATGGATAACTGAAACAGTGGATACAGAATCGATGGATATCGGGACACACTTGTAGTAGTTGTCACAGTGAAAGAAAATCTAGTCTGTAAATTGGCAACATTTTTGTTTCATTGAACCGGCATTAGTGTAATTGTCATTTAAATTATTTAGCTAATAGTTAAATGTTTGTTTTCAGCATCTGGAAAGGTCCTATTTACTATAATACGTTTTCTGAGTGTGAGAAAAGTGGTTAGTACTGGATGGATCTTTGGCACCACTCAAGCACCCAGTTTGGCGCTTATTCTTAGGGCGCAATCCTAACCTGGAGTTATGCCAGCACAGTAAAGCCAGCAAAGTTTAGCCAGCACCAGGACCACCACAAAGTATGTTTGGACCACTCTTGGAGTCAGAGAGGCCAGAACAGACATGCGCCACCCTCCCTGACTCTGAGAGTGGTCCAAATGCACATTACAGCGGCCCTTGTGCCAGCCAAACTTTGCTGGCCTAACTGTGCCAGCCTAACTCCAGGTTAGGATTGCACCCTTAAAGACATGCCACCACTTCTGTAAATCCGAAACAGACTGGGTGCATCCACTACTATAATTGGTTCTGTGTTGTGCGGTGGCAATGATTCAGATCAGCTTGCACTGTTGGCACACTACAGAAAGACAGTGCTGTTACTCTTCCACGTCTTGAGCATTTATTCTTGAGAATTTACTTGTGACTGTGTGACTTATAGGATAATATTGGTAGAGGAGTTCAAATATATGCATGTTGTTTAAAACCTAAATGGGAAATAGTTGTCACCAGTTTTATGTAAGTAGTATATTTTGCTCTGTCAAAATACATCTGGGGCATATTTGTTATAAGGAATTTGCCACCCAGAAAACCAATAACAACAGGGATTATTAATACATGTGGTGCCCCAACCTTTATATTCATAAAATAATGATCAAGCAAGTAAGCCCCTAGTGTTATCTGGCTTCGATCCAGATTAACAGCTCCTTTACTTAATACAGTTTTAATTGCTTCAGCAACCTAATCAAGAAGGAAAGTCAAAGTAATTAATCTGCTTATTTCTCTTCAAGCAAGTCATTCACCGTTCCTGTTCCTGTAATTGTTTAAATGCATGCACAGTATTTTGTCAGGTGGAACCAACTTTTCAGTTGTTGAGGAAATGGCAGAAACAAGGTTTAAAATGTTTTAACTTCGTGGATGTGACTTGAAAATGTAATACATCAAACATTTAGAAAGAGGTGCTCATGAAGCCCAAATGAAGCCCAAAGTGTGGAATTACTTGTTCTGAGGGCCTCATTCTGGCTGGCTACATGACAAAGCAACTGAACCATTGGATTCAAGCCTCTGGTCGGTGAGCACTGAGGTAGGTCACTTTTTTCAGTTTTCCTCATGGCCGCTGAGCTGACCACTGAGCTGAGAATGTATTAAGGCAATCCTGTAAACTGGCCCAATTTCACCACAGATTTATATGTTGGATTTATACGTTGGCACTATTATTGGATATGTGAAAACAGCCACACACACTCCAGAACTCTTCTAATAATAAAACTATTGATGGTTTACAACTCACTGGAAAAGCCCAGGGTGCAAAACTCACTGGTTTCTCAACCCTGGCCCAAGTCACTGTGATGCCTCATTTGTAGGGGCAAGTCCCCCCAGTCTTTCCCTCCCTCATATTCCCCTGTATGCCAAGCCTAGAAGCATCCGTTCTCTTCCTTTTTTCTGTCACTTTTTGTCTTTTCCCTCTTCCTCCATAGTGGCAGCTCTCCTCTTCCTCCTTTTATTTCTCCACTGCCTCTCTTCCTCAGTGGTGACAGTATTTTCTGCCACCATCCAGTTCATCTGCTGCCATCCCAGCCACACAGCTGCTTCTCCTTCCTGACTCAATTCCCAGTCTTGTTCTGCCTTTTGAAAAGACAGAGGGCAGGAATGGGGACAGGAAGAGAAGAGATGAGAGACATGTGGGGTCAGCAGGTGAGGCAAAGCCGCCCTATCCGAGTCCTTTGAAATGTACTACTGCTGCTACCATGTGAGTGCTACACAAGCACTCACAAACCACAAGTTTTCTGCCTTGCCTGCTGACCCCACACCACATGTCCCTGGTGGAAACATAGTGAGAGTGACCATTCCACTCCTCCCAGCCCCTAGTCCCAACTTCTGTCTTGCTGGAAGCAGGATGGGATGGAGAAGCTACGCCCTACTACTTTTTGTGGGAGCAGCCAGTGTTGGCTGCCTCTGCCAATCCGCTATCATCAATCCTGAAGATTGCTGGGGCATATGAAGAGGCTCACCCTGCAATTGTGAACTGTGAAGTTGTTCTGCCAAATTCCCTGCTGGGCCTCCCCAAGGGCCCCAATGCCCACACTAGGCTAGCTAGTTTCTCCTCCAGAGCGGCCTCAGAGATAGACAAGAGGGAAGGGGTTCACACACCCACTGGGCCTCCTCTTTTCCAGCAGCTTTGCTTGGGATCATGGGCTGGCCAGCCTCCTCCAGACTGCCCTCAACACTGGCTTAGCTCCAAACTACCCTAAGTATTGGAAAAGGCAGGAGATACCCCGAGGAGATAGGGAATGGTATCAGCAATGGCCCCTTGTCCCAGATAAGCCAGGGATTATAGGGTTAACCCCCAAGGTCTTTGCAAGCCTCAGGAGCACAGGTGTAGGCTGATGAGGCCCCTGGCTATGAAGGGAGGTTAGCACAGATGGAAATTGGCGTGGCTGATGCTAGAGCCTGCCCACTGATCGGCTGGCCTCAGTATAAAGTTGGAGGCAGGTGCTGGAGGAGGGCACCAGGTAGGTGCTGGATGGATTACTAAAGGGTGATTAGCACCAGGTAGGTCCTGGATGGACGGATTGGGATTGACTGATGGAGTGCTGGCAGGCCTGCCTGCCTGAAGGACTGTTGGACAGACTCGATGGATGGACTGACTGGCTAAAGGAAGGTAAGCTTATCGTGGGAGACTATTGGGAATTGTTGTATGTCTGCCATGCCCCTGGAGCCACCAAGTGGAGAGGGCAGTTATGGCTTGGGCAAGCTGGCTGCCTCTGGTGGTGGAGTTTGTTGGTGGGGTTTGTTGGTAGTTTTGGAGCAAAGCCTGTGATGAAGGCAGTCTGGAGGAGGCTGGCCAGCCGGTGATCCCAAACAAAGCTGCTGGAAGAGAGGAGGCCCAGTGGGTGACTGAAACCCTTCCCTCTTGCCTATCTCTGAGGCCGGTCTGGAGGGGAAAGCCTAGTGTGGGCATTGGGGTCCTAGTGTAGGCATTGGGGTGGCTCCAGGGGCATGGCAGCCATACAACAACTCCCAATGGTTATTCCCCACAATACCTTCCTTTATCCAGTCGAGCAATCCATCCAGTCCGTCCAACAGTCCTTCAGGGAGGCAGTCCCAATCCATCCAGCACCTACCTGGTGCCCTCCTCCAGCACCTACCCAGGTGCCTTACTCCAGCTCCTGCCTCCCACATTATACTGAGGCCAGCCAATCGGTGTCTGTTGCTAGGCAGGCTCTAGCATCAGCCATGCCCATCTGCACCTGTGCTAACCTCCCTTCATTGCCAGGGGCCTCATCAGCCTACAGCTGTGCTCCCGAAGCTTGCAAAGACCTTGGGGATTAACCCTATAGAAGTGTCCCTAAATTCTAGTTTATCTTACTTTTTCAAGCCCCTAAGCCAATTCTACAGGCCCAGCCACTCCCACCAGCATCTGTTCAAAAAACAGAAACTGTTCTTCCAGTTCTCTACCATAACCATTCTCATCCTGAGGCCTTCTAGGTTTGGCTGTCGAAGAGGCAACACACGATAGACAGGCAGCAGGAGTCAATGCTGCATGGCTCTGATTTCTTGAGAGTCAGCATGATTGGATTCAGTAATAATTGGAGTGTCAGACAAGACTGGGGAGATCCCAGTTCAACCCTTTACTCAGCCATGATGCCCACTGGGTGACTTGGATCAGTCATTCCCTCCCAGCTTAACTTATGTCACAGGAAAGTTGCGGAGACAAAATGAAGTGGAAGAAGAACCATATAATAGACTGCGGGTGTGGCGTAGTGATTTGAGTGTCAGACTAGGGACAGGGAGACTCACAGCCCAATCTTATGGGGACTGGCTGGCAGTGAGATGCATGATTTGCTGCCAGAGACTGTCACAAAGTGCCTGTGAAGCTTGCTTCAGTGGTGTGCTGAGTAGAACACTGCCAAGGCCACCCGTGCTAGTGGACTCCCAGTTGGCCACTGATCAAGGTAAGATGGAAGGGGGTGGGGAGGGCAAAACAGGGGAGGGAAAGGCAGAGGCGTTTCTACAGGGATGGCAAAGCTCTAGGTTTTGCAAGAAGCCTTACCCTGTTATGTAAATCCCGCCTCTCCCTTGCTGCTGTAGCCATTAACGCCAAGATTGGCTAAAACCGTGCAGGAGAGGAGTGATTTCCCCTGCAAGGTAAGGCTTCTTGCAAAACCTAGAGCTTTGCCATCCCTGTAGAAACGCCTCTGGGGGAAGGCACAAAACTGGGCAGGGAGGAGGGCAAAATGGGGTTAGGAAGGATGCTGGAGGCGGTGGATCCAATGGCCCATGCCGGATCTTGTCCAACCTTTTTGTAGCCTCCCTGCCCCCTTTGGACTTGTGCTACCAAAATCACTAGTACAGGACCAAGGATGCCCATTTCGGCTCCAAAGTCTCCCAATCCTCCCCCTGCCCATGCTGAGTTTTGCACAGCTGCACCAGCAGGGAGGGGGAAAGGATAGGATTGGGCTGTCAGGTAAGAATAATAGTTTGGTTAACTGGGTGACCTTGAGCCAGTTGCTATCAGTATATTTAACCTCACAGGATAACTGAGGATAAAATAGCTGGAGAACACTTGTACACTGCCCCGAACTCCTTGGTGCAAGATTGTATGAGAAATGTAACTAACAGCAACATTGGGGAATTTGTTGCCCTTCATGTTTTCACGTCTGTCAACTTATTGCCATCTTTTCTTTGGGCCCAGTCCTAGCCAACCTTCCAGCAATGATGCAGCCTCAACACAGCCCCAACACGAGGGAACAAATGTCCCCTAACCTTGACCAGGCCTCCATGTCTGCCCTCCTCCTGCACATGTCCCATTGGCAGAGCCACATCAGCACTGGGACGTTGAATAGGATTGAGCCCTTTGTCTTTTGATTTTGAGTTAACTCTGTTAAATTAATGAGATTTGACATTGATAACAGATCCTGACTTTACCGTTTGTGTCTGCATAATTCTGATTAAGGTGCATATTTCCACCCGTCTCTTCAGGCAGATTAGTATAGGCCATGTGCAGCCAGGCATGGGGGGCGGGGTTATTGAGGGGGGATATATTTTAATTTGGCTTTGTTTGTTTGCTTGTTGGAGCATTAAGAACACTTGTTTCAATGGATAGCTTTACGTGTCCCTGTTTGAATCTTAGCCTCATTGGCTTTAATAGCCACATGCACCTTTCCCTTCTAATACTTTTAGGCTACAATCCTGGGCACTCTTACATGGGAGTATGTTCCATTGACTACAGTGGGACATGCATAGGCATAGGCTGTTGGCTTCCGTTGTCATATATATAAAGCCTAAAGGTAAAGGTAAAGGTTTCCCCATGACTGAATGGTCCAGTCGTGACCGACTGTAGAAGGCAGTGCTCATCTCCATTTCAAAGCCTGTAGAGCCAGTGTTTGTCCGAGGACAAGCTTCTGTGGTCGTGTGGCCGGCATGACTATACGCCGTAGCGCACGGAACGCCGTTCCCTTCCCACCGAAGTGGTCCCTATTTATCTACTCACATTTAGGTGCTTTCGAGCTGCTAGGTTGTCAGGAGCTGGGACAAGCGACGGAAGCTCACTCCGTTGCGCAGTCTTGAACTCCCAACCTTCTGGTCGGAAAGCCCAGCAGCAGCGGTTTAACCCGCTGTGCCACCATGTCCCTAGTGTTGTAAAGCCTGCCCCTCCTCAGTTTCTCTTTTTTCCCTTTCTCCCACCTGCTTCTCTCCTAGTCTGAGGCCCAGACCACACATGCAAAAAAAAAAAAAAAAATCAGCATTTCCATGAAATAACTACAAGGATGCAAAATTTTGAACACAAAATCCTGCTGGTTTGCCTTATCCTTGAGATACCCATGAGTTTTATTTGACAGAATATTCCCATGGACCCTTTCCCATTTTTTTTTTTAACTTTAAGTTTGGGGTCTTTAAAATTACAAAAATCACATGGTGTTTGTTTTTTTGATATCTATGAGTTTTGAAGAATTTAGAAGGGGTGAGCTAGAACCCTAGACTGGCTCCTGGCATAGCCCTCCATTTCCACAACTAGCCCTGTCCACATGGTAAGCTTTAAAGGGCAGCCATCTCTCCCCCACAACCTCTTCTTCCTCATTCCTCCTCCCCACCCAAGAGTTCAAACAATTCACAGAGCAAGAGTGAGGTGTGACACTTTTTTCTCCACAGGCAAGAAAAGGAGCTTTCTGATATGATCCTTTTATATGACCCTTTGCGTGCTTCCTCAAAAGGAAGCACTGAAAATAAACAACACCTGAATTCTGCTGTCACCAAAACAGGACAGTGTTTACTGCCCTCAGGACAACCCGTTAGAGGGAAGCTGCCATCCCTTTTGGCTGGCAAGTGTGGATGGAAAACATGCATATACTGTATAGGCAGTGATGTCATTCAGGGGGAACGGACCAGAACGGGCGTTCCGGATCCTAACAGGCTCCGTGGCTGGTTCCGGGTTCCCGACAAGTGCCAATCAAAAGTGAGTTCCTGTTCCTAAATCATTTGAATGACACCACTGTGTATAGGCAGTCCACTAAAGGATGACTGGCAGCACAGGAGGCTGGGCTAGCTTTTGCCATGAAGAAACCCTAGATTGAAGTGAATTTGTGGTCACAAATCCCATTGGATGGAAAGGTAACAGATGTGACCCATGACTATGGTTTCCTACAAAATAACTATACACTTGGTCTAGGCATCATCGTACAGTTTTTCCATGTGTGTTACTTATTGTTACACTTCGCTGCGCAAGCCAATCTCTGAACGTTTCTTCTACACACCAGTAATTATACCCACAGGTACATCTATGCATCTGTTCAATGCACTAACAGTGAAAACTTAGGTATGCCTACTCAAAAGTAAATTCCACTGAGTTTCAAGTTAGCATTTATGGGACAAAGGTATCCAAACCCTGGCCTGCAGGCCAGATCCAGGGTTTAGACAAACCCCTCCCCTGTGTGAGCTGCCCTTACCATTCTGTGCAAGCACCACTCCATTTTGAGCTGATCAGCTGGCAGGGAAGCTCTGGGAAGTCGTGTCTATGTCTGGCATCCTGTTGCACAACCTTCTGAGCCACCTGGATGTAGACGCACGCAACTGCTTAGAGCATCCCTGCCAGCTGATTGGTTGCAAAATGGAGCTGCGCTTGCATGGACCAGTAAGCGCCTCTTGGGATGGGGAAGGGATTTCCGGGACGCAGCAGTTGCAAGTTTGGTGACCTCTGGTTTAGGACTTCATCAGAAAAACTCATGCTCCAATGCAGACATGCTCAAAGTGCTTTAGAAGGCAATATGAAGTGTTCAACTTGCTACTAGAGTTCCATGTCTCATGTCAAAACACATTTTTTACTATATGTAGTAGCATGGTGTTGGCGCTGCAGGTTAAACCACTGCTGCTGGACTTTCTTACCAGAAGGTTGGGAGTTCAAGACCACGCGATGGAGTGAGCTCCTGTTGTTTGTCCCAGCTCCTGCCAACCTAGCAGTTCGAAAGCACCTAAAAATGCCAGTAGATACCACTTCGATGGGAAGGTAACGGCATTCCGTGTGCTACAGCATATAGTCATGCTAGCCACATGACCATGGAAGCTTGTCCGAGGACAAACGCCAGCTTTATAGGCTTAGAAATGGAGATGAGCACCGCCCCCTACAGTCTGTCATGACTAGACCATTCGGTCGTGGGGAGACCTTTACCTTTAGTAGCATGTGGTAGAATGTTTACCATACTGTTTTATCATTGGAAATGACTGGTGTAGTTGGCCGAACTCATCTACTGTATGTGTTAATTGCTCTGCCATATCCAGTTGGAGGCAGGTCTTGTTGGAATACAGTTTTCTTCTCATAAGTGGCATGTTGCATCCTGGAGGGGCATATGCATTCCAAACACTAAAAAGAAAATGAGCCCAAAACCTTAGAAACGAAACCTGCTTTATTATATGTGGTATCAACAAAGCCCTTAAGTGTGCAGCCTTTATATAGTTTTAGATTCATCAAAGCAAATGTATGATATAGACTTTCTTATAACCTTTGTATTTTTGCTGAGTACTCCAATTGAAGGTATTTTGTCTCTTTAGTCTGTAAAACGCAAATCAGTATTCCCTCCATAATGCAGTTCATTTATGAGGTCTGACTTGATGGAAAGACAATGTGTGACATAGAATGTTAGGCTGACAGACCCCCTCAATCTTCTCTGTCACATTCCTTATAAATGATCTAGTCAAGGCTATAGCCTATAATGTCTTATCTATAATATGATAACAAATTTGAACTGTGTTTAACTGTATTTGAACTGTATAATGCATTTGCATAACTAACCACAGATTTTTTCCAAAGGTGACAGTTATAATGTTTTCCTTCCATTTGTAACACTTATGTACAACTGACTCTTTTTAACTTGGAGATAAAATGTTGAGATAACTGTTCTTTGTGCTGGAGATCAACTGATGTAATGGTATTGCTGTTTTGCTGAAGTTTGACTATTCTGTGTAAGTATTGCTTTTCACTGCAAGAATTTATGAGGACTTAACGTACATCAACGTTTGACCTGGGCTTACCTTGATACCACAGAGTCTGAAAAATTAATAAGAAAAGAATAAGATGGACAGTGGAAGGAGTAGTCCTGTGAACAAAATCCAAAGGAAAACACAGCCCAATCCTATCCAACCTTCCACTTTTCTATGCAGTGGCACCAGTGTACGCTCCACTGCATCCAGTAGGGGCTGTTGGAATGCTGGTTGGCTCCTCAAGGTAAGGGGACATTATTCCCTTTTCCCTGGGGTAAATCTCAGCTCCTGCAATGGGGCAACTCAAACCTGTGCCTACTAAATTGCTGGCACAAATCCATGTTGCCTCCTGTTGGCAGATCTGGCCCAGGAAGGGGAGAGGATATGGGGTGGATAGCTGCCACTGATCCTACCCCCTCCTGAGCCCAATCCATCTCCCCACTCCTTACCCCATTCCTCTGTGGCCCAGCACAGAGCTTACCTGCTCCAGTGTGTGTCGAGGCCTGCGCTAGCGCTAGTGCGATGGTGCAGGTCTTCCTGCCAGTGCTGCTAACTTCTCCATTGTTACAACTTGCATTATGGCACAAACAGCATGCAGTGGTGGAGTGCACACTCTTCCAGTGCAGAGGGGGAATAGGACTGGACCAGTGGTGAAATTCAAATGAGTTAACAACAGGTTCTATGATGTCATCATCAAACAGGAAGTGCTGTCATTATAACATACATGAGCAGAAGAACACGCACAACACAGGATCACAAGCTTAACAGGGAGAGGGAGCATGAGCCATGAGTGCAATCTGCACACACGCACAACACGGGATCACAAGCTTAACAGCTGCCATGCAGTAAATGGGTGTCTGTAGCAACCACCCACTCTGTGACCAAAACACTGACTGTCACAAAACAGAAGTCACAAAAACATGGGTTCCCTGCTCATTAATATGAACAATGCCATAAACAGTGTTGTGATTCACGCAATGAAGATGCTCTCACGTTAAGCAATGCATTGCAAACATAGATGAAATCCCTTCTGATTATTTCAAGCATAGTTATGACAACCACATCAGAAAGAAAGAAAAGAGCATGAATCTTAATTATAGTCACCAGCATAAGATATCTGCTATATGTACCAGATCTCCATAGTCCCATTCACAAAAGGCATCTCTGCCTTATCTCCAGGCATTTGCTTTTCCTCAGGGGGGCTGCAATGGAAGTGAGGAGGTGGGAAAAAATCCATTGCATGAGCATCATTTCGCAGGTGAGCCTTTCTGCTTATTATTTTAGCATCCTGTAACATAGGGACGTGGTGGTGCAGCAAGTTAATCCACTGTTGCTGGGCTTTCCGATCACAAGGTTGGGAGTTCAAGACTGCATGATGGAGTGAGCTCCCGTTGCTTGTCCCAGCTCCTGCCAACCTAGCAGTTCGAAAGCACCTAAATGCGAGTAGATAAATAGGGACCACTTTGGTGGGAAGGGAACGGCGTTCCATGCACTACGGCATATAGTCATGCCGGCCACTTGACCACGGAAGCTTGTCCTCGAGACAAAACGCTGGCTCTACAGGCTTTGAAACGGAGATGAGCACCACCCCCTACAGTCGGTCATGACTAGACCATTCGGTCGTGGGGAAACCTTTACCTTTACCTAACATTCTGTAGCCATACTCCTAGCTCTCCCCAAATACAACGCTTGTTGGCAGAGGCAAATTCAGTGTATGGGAATAGTCTCTCCCTGTTATCTGAAACTGGGGAGAAGTGAGGGTGGGCATGGCTGTTCATGAAGCACGGCAGCACAAGGGGGTGGGAGTAGGTGACACTTGAAAGCTTCCTGTGCTTGGGCACACTGTACATGAGAAAAATAAAGCCTGAACAAGCTTCTTTTACTCCATTATGTCTTACAAGCACCAATTTACAGCAAGTGATGATGCTGTATCTTCTTCCCCCCCCCCCCTGCCTCCGATGCCCTGCTGGGAGGAACCGCACATCCCTGGCTGGACACCCAGGGGCGTGTGGTTTTCCCCGGCAGGGCATCATAGGCGGGGGGAAGACGCGTCTCCCCCCCCCGCATCCGATGCCCTGCCGGGGGGGACCGCATGCCCCTGGGTGTACAGCCGTGGACCAGAGGCCGTGGATCAGAGGTGGGGGGAAGACGCGTGCCACTGCACGTCCTCCTCACCGATCCGGTCCACTGCCTCAACGCAGCTGCCGCAGCTGCGCATCCTCGTCGCATGCACGTGCTCCAGGAACGGCCGAGGTGTGCAGTATGCAGGCGCTGAGCCTGCAGTTCAAATTATGCAGAACTGGGGGGGGGAGTGCACAGAGGCCGAAGCCAGAGCTGAGGTAAGCGAGTGGGTGGCCATCGGAGCCAAAAACAAAAAAACACCAAAGACAGCCGAGGTAAGTGAGTGGGCGGAGCCAGCCCAAATTTTAACAAAGGGTTCTATAGAACCCGGCGAACCGGTTGAATTCCATCACTGGACTGGACCAACAGTCAGGTTGATCTTGTGAGTTGAATATTGGACTTGGGTATGGATGTCCTGGGTTCAAATCTAAAGACCAGAAGTTGGGGATAGCAGGGCTGGCCTTAAGCCAATGTTACCAGTGTTGTCACATTGGGCCCCGTGCTTCAGGGGGTCCCACACTAGCAGGGAAAGCATACTGCCTGCAGCAGCAGCTGAGATTTCTATGGACTGTATGTCAGTGGGGCGAGCAGAGCAGCTTTACCTTGGGCTCTTCCACCTGTCCCTGCCTCTGAATAGCCCAAAATGGGCCACCTGGAAGCAATTGGCAGTGACTTGGCAGACAATATCATATCAGCAACTATTTCCATGTGCCATCAGGACACAAACAACACTTCTTGGTGAGTGGGGGCCCCATAGGGAGGGTGGGGGCCCTGTAGGAATGCCCCGCATTGGGCCCCGTCGCTGCTAGAGCCAGCCCTGGGGGGTAGTGATGCTGCTGCTGGCAATCACGTCCCACCTGTCTTCATGTCTTAAACTGGAAATGGAATGCAGCAGATGATGGAAATTGTGTGTGATGCTGCTACCCATCATGCTAGCATTCCCGTATCATAAACTATGGCCGGTGAAGCTTAGTATACATGAAAATGGGGAACTGCAGGTGAAGGGTGGGGGGGGCTCCTGAACATGTCTACTGCAATCCACTGCACTGCTGAAGAGTCAAAGCACTTTTCAATGTGACTTCAGAATACCTAGAAACAGGAATGAAATGCTCCTAGTTCTCTCTTGCATCTACATATTGAATCATGCGGCTTTTTTAACAAGAAAAAAACAAAGGGTATTTGCATGGTTTCCTGGCAGCCCACGCATAATTTCTCTCCTATTTCGCTTCCTTTGATTTCCATGTATGAAATAGCCAGCTGGAAAGTTAATAATAGCAGAGGTAGCATCTGCCACCTGATGAGTCAAGGAAAGTGCTGGGGCTAAGGCTACCTGTGTGAGAGGATCAGGTTGTGGCCTTCTGCAGATGAATAGTTGCCAGTCCCTATTGTATAGAGTATGATACGGCTATTCAATGATATTTCTATAGTAATGTATTTCCTGCCCTTTGTTTTAAGAAGGCACTCTGGACCTCATTGTGTCAATCTTGTATAAAAATGGGAGATAGATTAAATGTCCTTTTTTTTCCAAAGATAAGAAAGCACAGGCTTTGAACTGCAGAGCAATACTAGAGAGATATTAAGTTAGTATCACATGGGAAAACAGGATGAACAAAGAAATATGGGTAAGCCCAAGGTGAAGGGCAACTTCAAGATGATATAAAAGCTACAATTACAATAGATTGCCTACATGGCTCGAAGGTAGAGATAGAAGATGAACTGTACTTAGAACAAAATTAACGCCAATTGCTGGCGGAACAAGGGCATAAGCAACAATGATGAAGCAGTTGTGTCAGAAAGACTCAAGGGGACTTGGGAGGAGGGCAAGCAACCACTTTTCAACCTCTTTTATATGTTATCTGGAAAGCACATTCTCAGAAGTGGGGTAATGAAAGTAAGTAAGAGCTGCTGTTCCTTACTCATATACAATAGAATCTGGATCCTTAAAGTCCGTATCACAAACCATGCTAGGAGTTGCAAGGGGGTCTCTGAGTCCAGTCCACCCTGAGTTTTTATTTTGCCCCCTGAAATGAAAACCAGACCACCATTATTCAACAATAAAGCAAACAGAAGCTTATTGTTCATGTCTTATCTCACAATCCTAACCATCCTTACACCGGGGTAAGGGCAATGCAGCTCCAATGTAAGGAAACAATCATTCCCTTACCTTGAGAGGCCTCCATGGTTGTGGCCTTCTGCAGACAAATAGTTGCCAATCTCTAGTGTAGAGTATGATACGGCTATTCAATGATATGCAGAATGCAGAACAGGCCCCATTGGCACAGCTATGCCAGTGCTGAACAGTTGGTTAGGATTGTACCCTTAATCAATAAGCAAGAATGGGTGACTACTCTTATTAGCCCATCCACTCAATCAGCCATTTGAGAACACAAGCGACTAGAAGCCAGCAGCATTTCTCTTCTTTGAAATTATGTTTGGCTCCCCTCCCCAAAATGGGAAGGTTGAATCTAACTACAGTATATCCACACATATACTTGTATCCACTTACATACTTAACTTGTAAAGTTACAGGAATGCGTGTGTGCGCACACACACTTTTCCCTTCCTATGTTATCCTACAGAAACAATTTCTCACATGTTTCTGGCAGGCTGTGTCATATCAGCTTGGTTGGACTATAAGCTGTGGCAGCCCAGTACCAGATCACAGGCTGTGCTTATGGGAGCAATACAGCAATTACCATTTAGGGCAAGATTACAATATTTCTCTCGGAGCAACACAGCAATTACCATCTTTGCAAGGATTACAATAAGCATGATTGGCTGTCCAAATTAGCTGACCTTTATATTCCTTGATCTTCTAGTGCTTTATGCTGAACAATGTAGAATTTCACCTTGGCTTTCATTAAGAAATAAAGTGATTTGTCAATGACTATTATCAGGGATAAGACAAGAGGAGGGTGCGATAATACTCACAGATTTGCATGCACACTTTGCTGGAAAGGGGAATTGCAAAATAGAAGGAAAGAGATTTTTTCTTTTTCTTTTTTTGCATATTTCTCAATCTTGTTCACTAAGTGGAGACAAAAGTGATATTTTGCACAATGTCAAGTTGCAGCCGCAGTATAACAAGTTTCTTTGATCTGGTTCAGCTCACTGACGCATGCTCCCCTCTAAGCTAAGCGCACATAGGAATTTATCACATTCCCTGTTTTCCTCTTTAGCATAAAAGTAGAAATGTAGACACAGACTTTGAAAATGCAGATACTATTTGGTATTTTATTTATCTTCCTCCTTTGCACTCAGTCTTCACATGGACATCACCACCTGTACTTTTCTATTCTGCCATACTGGCTCCTTGTACACAATGTGAGCAACAGAGGGGTACTCTTTGGCTTCCAAAGAGTGACCTCCATAGCCCTACCCCCTCCAGTTCCAAATTAACACATTGTTTAAGTGGTGGAAGTGGGTCGTTTAGAACCAAGCAATACTGACCAGAGACAGGTTGAAGCAGTCACTTCTTCCATTTCTTCTCCGTCTCAAAGCTGCTTTTCACTAAAGAAAGTAGCTGTCCAGATTGCCCATGGATTTGGGGTGATCTGGCTCAGACCACCCGCTTCAGGGCATGCAACTGCTAGGCACCCTGTGCTAGCTACCGGCAGAGCTGGAAGGGAGCTCACTTTTCAATGCAGTAGCTTCTGATCCACTTCCAAGGCAACAGGTGCCTTCACGAGCAGCAGGTGCCATTTGCGACAAAGTGCAATGTCAGCGACAAAGTGCCTGGTGAGACACGTGAGTTATGCTTCTGGACGAGTTAAGCAGCAGTGCGAGGGAGCCAGGGCCCCAGACTCCTTAAAAACTTTAGAACTTAATAGAAACATAGGCATGCAGTCAGGGAGCCAGCAGTTGGGTGGGGGCTATCCAGTGTTTTGCACAGAGTGCCACATGTATGATTATATGCCTCTGGGACATAAGTCATGGGTGTGTCCTTGGTGCAAGAGCTCCAGGAACTCAGGGAGCGGGTCTGCTTTCCAGAGGCCTTGGTTGCAGACCTGAAGGCAGGCAGAGAGGGACCATGATGAGACTTCTGGGGACTTGCAGGCTTCGTCCCACCCTCAGAGAGGCAGCTCATCAGCTGCCGGGAAAAGAAGTCTCAGGGCTGGAGGACGTCAGCCTGGAACAGAGGGCAACAGTCTCCCAGTGGGGACCCCTTCTTCCAGTGATGAGCCCACATCCAGTCTCACTAAGGATGTTTCTCGGCGGGAGGGGGGTCGTGGGCTCCTTGTAGTGGGTGACTCTATAGTTAGGAACAAAGAGAGGGGGGTCTGTGATGGATGTGAGGATCGCATGGTGACTTGCCTGCCTGGCGTGAAGATTGCGGACATCACATCTCTTCTAGATAGTCTGGTAGAGAGTTCTGGGGAGGAAGTAGCGGTTGTGGTGCATGTTGGCACCAACGACGTGGGGAAATGTAGCCGGAAGGTCCTAGAAGCTAAATTTAAGTGGCTAGGCAGGAAGCTGAAGGCCAGGACCCCTAAGGTAGCATTCTTAGAATGCAGGGCCTGTTCACGCACGGAGTAGGAGGGTAGAAGACCCTGTTCACTATAGGAGGAGGAGGGTGGAGGAGTACAAAATAGACTGCAAGCGGGAGTGACAGTTGGTCCAGCAGAAAAAGAGGCAAGGTGAATGGATCAAATAAGGGTCCCTACTTAGAGAACCCCCTGTATAGGTGTTATTATGCAAATGCCCGAAGTCTCCAAGCAAAGATGGGGGAACTGGAATGTTTGGTGACTAGGGAAAACATTGATATAGTGATAATATTAAATCCAGAGTCGCCTGTCCTCTGGTGGGTTCCATGACTAGCTGCTCTAAGGCACAGTCATTTAGCACGTCAAGGAATCCGGTCTCTCTTTCTTGACCCTGTCTTTCTTGGTCACCCCCTGATTTGTTTCCTCATCTCAAGGTTCCCTTCAAGTTTTTGATCCGGAGGACAATAGCACACCCCTACTATTACAGCGTAGTTTGACCCACAGTGGTAGTTTGACCCACAGTGACTCTATGGTGGAGTCGGGCCCACCTTCAATTTCTACTCTGTTGGATTCTATCCCTTCTTTGACATAGATGGCCACCCCACCGCCAACACGCCCTTCTCTGTCCCTCCTATAGAGTTTATAGCCTGGGATTGTAGTATCCCACTGGTTGTCTGCATTCCACCAGGTTTCTGTTATGCCCACTATATCAATGGCAAAGCTCTAAGTGTTGCAAGAAGCCTTACCCTGTCATGTAAATCCGTCCTGTATTTTTGCTGCTGTAGCCAGTAACCAACGCCAAGATGTTGCTTTTCCCTATGAGGATTGCCTAAAACTGTGCAGGAGAGGCGTGATTTCCACTGCAAGGTAAGGCTTCTTGCAAAACTTAGAGCTTTGCCCTCCCTTAGATCTGCCTCTGTGTTCATCCTCCCCTAGCTATGGGACAATAACCAAACCATTTTTATGTCACAAGTCTGTGTATAATGTGTAGTATCTGCAGTGCAGCAGAAGCACTGCTAGAGAGATGTAGATCTTCTTTCAGACTGTGCTTCCAGTGTGAAGAATTCAGCATTTAAAATCACAGCTCGCTCTCAGGGTGCAATCCTAACCTGGAGTTATGCCAGCGCAAGTCCCTTGTGCCAGCCTAGGAGTGTTGCAAATGTGCCATAAAGTGTGGACCACTCTTGGAGTCAGGGAGGATGGTGCATTTGCAACACTCCTAGGCTGGCACAAGGGACTTGTGCTGGCATAACTCCAGGTTAGGATTGCACCATCAATCAATTTTTATTTGTGCTCATGAACTTTTCAACATGGGAATGTGGTCTGATTCTTTAAAAAAGGGATTCCCTCTTTCCCATCAGTAGTTCCCCACCAAAAGAGAACCATCCCTTATTATTTGAATTTTCTGGATATGCCTTTTTAAAATGAAACAGGGAAGTCAAGTAGGCATAATTCTTCTTGTAGCAAAGCTTGCTCCTTTATGTCAAGAATCCTATCCCACCATCAATTAGGAATAAACAGTAGCCTGTTATGGGAACAAGTTTGGTGCTTGAGCAATTCCCTTGCCTATTCCTTCTAAACATATGACCTTGGTACAAAACCTTGTACCTTATACCTTGATACAAAAGTCCAAGGCCTTCTTCATCTGCAACAGGTGATCAGCCCTGTTTGTGCTAAACAGCTCTCAGCATCCATGTGATGGGGTAGAAACAATCCTTGTTATGTATGAGGAATTGGGAATGTAACCTTCCACTGTGCTCAAGCACTTCTGGATCAGGGCATAGGAAGCATCTCTAGAAATATAAAGACTCTTGTAATTAGCTTGAAAATTCTAGTGTTCTGTAGGTGAGTGGATAAGAAACCAATTCTTTGCAAATATGCAGACAATTCTTCAAGGTAGGTGAGGTTTATTATACTGCCTTTCAATAGTGACAAACAATAGCATCTCTGCTTTTACAATTCCCCTTCGCACAATTTATTCTTCTTTGTTAAAGTTGTTTTCACACAAAGTGTTGCAATTCAGAATGATCATAACAAAACTTGGTCATATTACTGAACTCTCCATTTATGTAATTCTGCATTTCAAGGCCAGGTTAGTTTTCTTCTACTCAGAGGCTCTGAAACACTGGCTCTTAATTTTTTTCTATATATATAGGAAATATATAAAATAGCCATTAAAGATAGGTAGCAAATGATTCACAAAATATATTTACAGTAAAAGAAAATAAATACCTAAAATAGATGAAAAATCTAATATATTGCTAAAAGAATTTCTGCCACTGACATTTTCTATGGCTGGGAAAATACTCCAAATTCCTAGAAAGTAGCATTAATGATTCAGAAGGTAATATTAATAAATTACATACCAGACTTGCAAGTGACTGAACAAATACAACACATAGATTTCTAGGGGCTAAGGCAATCAGTTTAAAACTGGGATTTTCTCAGTTCCAGAAACTGAAAAAGAAAAAGTTGCATTTTTTCTGTATCTTTTTCTTTTTGCAGTTGCTTCCAAAAGATGCTGGTACTTAAGAGTTACTTTGTGTTGTCCAAAACCAATAATGCTCAGACCTCCAACAGCTTCACCTACTCAAGTTCTTTTTCACCCTAACCCAACACCCTCCATTCCATTCTGTCAGAATTATCTGCAAAGAAAATATACTTAAAATGTTCAGTGCGCCTGTTTAAAATTCTTATCCTTACCTTGGATTTCCATTTCTCAACTTGTTCCTTTTCACAGTCTCCCTTTTTCCTAGATTTCCTACCTCTTGAGACCTGTGTCCAGTCATAATGCTGCCCCACAAAGCTCTTCCTATATGACCTGTATGAGATTTTAATCTCAACCAAATTGATAACTTTCCATTCCTTCATAGAAACTAGACTGCAAACATTCTGGCAGTGTTGTCCTGAACATTTGTGAAATATTTATTATTATTATTATTATTATTATTATTATTATTATTACTACTACTACTACTACTACTACTACTACTACTACTACTACTACTACTACTACTACTA
>JAJKFI010000006.1:24562294-24665833 GCA_029204185.1 Lerista edwardsae
TACTACTACTACTACTACTACTACTACTACTACTACTACTACTACTATTTATTTAATACTACTTGTGTTACAGTGTACTTTTTATGTAACTTGGGCATTTGCTTTGCATGGGAAAAGCAAGATATAAATTTTTCAAATGAATAAATAGAATAAAATGTATGGAAGTTCTGTGCCATCATATATGCCAAGGGGCAGTCCAAGATCTTCCAGTGCCTGAAGCACTGTGCCAAATGCTGCCCTCTTACCTGGTCATGTGTCAACACCTCCTTCTCCAGTATCTAAAACTGGAAAAGGAAGAGGCTGTCTGGTGAAGAGTGAAGGTGTGGAGGAAAGAAGAATTGGAGATGCTTAGCTCAGTGTTTCTTAACCAGTGTACCACATAACTGGTACCACCGGTGGTACTTGAGGAGTTGTCTGGTGGTACACGTGGGACCCCTCCAGACCCCCACTGCTTGGCAGCGTAACCAGCAATGCAAAGTGACAAGCAGTGGGGGAGGCTCAGCTCGGTGGCCAGAGCTCCTGCAAGCATGCACTTTATGTGTGGTCGAAAAAGCCCTCCTGTCTGCACTGGGCCCCTTCCTGGTGTTTGTTGCATCGCATCTGGCCTGCCAATCCATAACATAATTGCCAGCTCCTTCCAGCGGTCCCTCCAAGAGATGGACTATGCAAAGTGGTAAAGCGGGAGACAAAGGTTGAGAGATGCTGCTGTAGCCCTTTCTTGTCCAAGGAGTGAGAAGAGGAGCTCTAGAGGTGCATAGGCAGATGGAAATGAGTCCCCAACAAACTGCTGCCTATGGCACCCACCACAGTCAACCCCATTATTATTATGCTTTGAGGTGTACATAAAGAGGAGTAATCATAGCAATTCCAAGGCTCTTTGTAAAGCTTAAATCCAGGGAGTCTCTAAGTTATAGTTTGATAGCCGAGCATTGCTTTACGGACTCTGTTGGAATTGGTTCTTGTACAAGGAGTTCAACCTTTTGATGCATGGCTTGAAGTAAGCTTCTATTTATGTAAACTCTTCTGCAGGGGCAGAGAGATAAGTAAACATTTCTTTTACTTACCTGACTCCACTCCCACATGGGCACACGCTCGAGTAGAGGCAAGGGGACAGGGCAGGGCCAAAATAAAGCAGAGGATATCAGTGAAAACATCATCGCTGATACCTGCACTCCACCCACCCCCACCATACTCCTCTGATGCCCTGATCTCCACCCTGACCTGCTGACTCTAGTCCCTCCATTGTCTTATCAGCTTCAGTGGGTGGGTCTTTGCCACCAGGAAGTGTGTGTAGCCACTAGTGATTGTGCTGATGGCCTCTGCACTCACCAATGGAATTAGAGGAACGTCACTTCTGCCGTCGGCTGGCACTTAGGCCGGCAGAACTCACATGCCACTGGCAGGCAACCCAGTTAGCACTGGGCTGTAAAACTGTGATACAATTTACACTTTCTGGGATTAATCCCCATTGAACACAATAAGACTTCTGAACAGATAAGAACATAAGAAGAGCCCTGCTGGATCAGACCAAAGGCCCATCTAGTCCAGCTTCCTGTATCTCACAGCAGCCCACCAAGTGCCCCAGGGAGGCATGAGACAACAAGATGCTTGCATCCTGTTGCCATTCCCTTGCACCCGGTATCAGTAGCCCTCCACCTTTGTAAGGAGGTTGCACAATCCATCACTGCCTATAGCCCACAATGGACCTTTCCGCCAGAAATCCGTCCAATCCCCTCTTAAAGGCATCAAGACCAGATGCCATCACCACCTCCTGTGGCAAAGAGTTCCACAGATTAACTACCCGGTGGGTAAAAAAATACTTCCTTTTATCTGTTTTAACTCTCCCAACCCTCAGTTTTAGCGGATGCCCCCTGGTTCTGGTGTTTTGAGAGAGGGAAAAGAACATCCCTCTATCGACTCTATCCCTTCCATGCATAATTTTGTATGTCTCAATCATGTCCCCCCCTCAGGTGCCTTTTTTCTAGACTGAAGAGCCCCAAACGCTGCAGTCTTTCTTCATAAGGGAGGTGCCCCAGCCCCATAATCATAGATATGCATAGGATTGCACTGTAGGAGACATGAGGCTGCAATCACCGCATGAGCCTCCGCTGCTTGGAGGCTCACACCGTGGTCTCCCTGCTGGGGCAGCAGATAGCCTGCAACGCCCTGTCAAGTGCCTTGCAATGCCCCAGTAAATCTTATTGTGTTCAATGGGGCACATGCTTTGGGAACCACTGTTATACTCACTTTCCTGGAAATAAGTTTCATAGAATACAAGGGGACTGTTCTGTGAGCTGCACATCAGGACTTTGTGGTTTGACTCTTGTCTTTGCCATGAACTCACTAGGTGGCCATATGAAAGTCATTCCTCCTCAGCCTCAGTTCCCCAACTCCAGTATGGGTGCAATTATTCTTACCTCCTAGGATTGTTGTAATGAATACATACAAGTAACACATGTGAAATGCTTAAGGTAAAAGTAAAGGTTTTCCCACGACCGAATGGTCTAGTCATGACTGACTAAAGGGGGCGGTGCACATCTCTGTTTCAAAGCCTGTAGAGTCGGCGTTTTGTCCGAGGACAAGCTTCCGTGGTCATGTGGCCGGCATGACTCTACGCCGTAGCTCATGGAACGCCATTGCCTTCCCACCGAAGTGGTCCCTATTTATCTACTTGCATTTAGGTGCTTTTGAACTGCTAGGTTGGCAGGAGCTGGGACAAGCGACGCGAGCTCACTCCGTCGCGCACTCTTGAACTCCCAACCTTCCGGTCGGAAAGCCCAGCAGCAGCGGTTTAACCCGCAGCGCTACCACATCCCTTGTGAAATGCTTAGCTCCCCCCAAAATGTGCTAGGAAATAGTGTTTGAATCATCAGTTTACAGAGAACAACTTAAGTTCTTGTTTTTGTTAATGAACATTTAGTGGATAGTGACCAGTAATGAGAATATATTCATCCTCTCAGTTTGCTCATAATTCAGCATTATGGGTGCAGTCTCGTGTGTGCTCTGCTTTTAGAGAAGCCATGTGGTGTTATTATTCAAAGCCATTGTTAAAAATAGGCCGGTGAGAAGCAGGTTGATAAAATTATAAGTAATGAAGTAGCCCAAAGAAGAATGATAGAGAGAACGGGAGATCTTGATGTGAAGGCCTAGCTTCCTAATTGTTATTATGCTTACAAGGACATCCTCTAAAAAGAAAAATGAGCACCTTGCTCAACACCTGCTGTAAAAAGGTAGTAGAACTCAGGAGCCAGCTTAAATCATTTTTTTTTTGTCTGAAACAAACTGCCGAACAAGCCTTAGGCCATTTAATTTCCAAATACCAATAATTAAAATGAGTCACATCATCAGAGTTTGGCAGGGCTGCAGCCTTCTTTTTCCTTTTCATTTCCACATAAATTTCTGCGAAGGTCAGGGTTTGGAGGGACAGAGCAGAACCTGCCTGCTTTGTGCTCAGGGGAGGCTAAAATATGACTTGTTCACAGTGTCCCTCATAGTTCAGGACTTAATGGCCCTTGACGGGGATAACCTAGAAGTTAATTTTGTTCTGTGTCCCAAAAGCAGTCATTGTCATTGCAATTTGTGTAGACTGAAGGATACTTTTTGCTTCTTGGTCAGGGGTGATCAATAAGTGATACCTATGGACTGCAGAATAACTGCTTATTGATTGCTTACCGTGTTGTTAGATTAGTCAGGTAACTAAATGCCTCTGTTGACCCACTATCACTTTACACTGGTTTTCAGTAGTATTCTGTTTCTGTTTAAAGACCATTTACCACTACTTTAATGATCTGTAATCTCTGGGGGAACAATCCTGCACTAATTGAATCAGTGTAGTCTCTGTGTAAGTGATCATTTAATCACTTGTCTAGTCTAGGAAAAAAAAACAGGTTACAGACATTCATCCACAGTTGTATGTCTTATTAGGTATTTAGATCTGGAAGTGGAACTTTTTTTTTAACCAACTAGTGAAGCTTGTAAGGGCCCAATCCTATCCAACTTTCCAGGGCCAATGCAACTGCACCTCTAAGGGAAGTACAAGTAACACACGTGTTCCCTAAGGAAACAAATGTTCCTTTACTTTGAAGAGGGCTTCGTAACTGCTGTCCCCCCAAATGCAGGATGCAGCGCACAGCCCATTGGCACAGCTACGTTGGTGCTGGAAAGTTGGATAGGATTGGGCACCAGGTGGTTACCAATGAAGGACAGAATATTGCTTTATATTTTCTTTTCATTAACCTTTAGAAAATGGGGCCTAATTTCATATTACTGATATCGTCTCTCTGCTCTAGCTAGTTTTCTT
The DNA here is from genome assembly GCA_029204185.1 of Lerista edwardsae. NCBI lineage: Eukaryota > Metazoa > Chordata > Lepidosauria > Squamata > Scincidae > Lerista > Lerista edwardsae. Next base: position 24,566,595 of record JAJKFI010000006.1, read on the forward strand.
CATCACAGGAACAGCTGGCATTGTCTTTATCAGATCCTGGATGGTAATATCAGGGCTCCATTTGGGGTTTTATTGCTGGAAAGTGAGGCCATCATTAAAGAGTACACTTTTTCCATCCAAAACAAATCTCCCACAAGGTCTGCACAATGTTTAAGCTGGGACTATTGCTTCGCCAGCAAGCTTGCCACTTGAAACGGCAGATCTAAGTCATTGCTTGCAAGTAGATCTCCTGTTTCAGGCTGTGGCTGGAGACTTGCAAGTGGATCTGCCAGGGAAAGGTTACTGTTTCTACAGTCCCCGCCTCCTTCAAGGGGGCATCTTTCCTTACAAGCAGGCTACTTAGGGTGCAATCCTAAACTGGAGTTAGGCCGGCATAAGCTAAACCAGCAAAGTTTGGCCAGCACAAGGGCCACCATAAAGCATGTTTGGACCACTCTCGGAGGCAGGCAGGATGGCTCACGTCTGTGTGCTGGCCTCTCTGACTCCGAGTGTGGTCCAAACGTACTTTACGGTAGTCCTTGTGAGGGCCAAACTTTGCTGGTTTAGCTTATGGCAGCCTAACTCAGTTTAGGACTGCGCCCTTAATTTCACACTTGAGGTACAAAGGAAACTGTTTGAGGCATCTTTCTCTTTAGGAGTACATTGCAGATTTACTTGTGATGAAGCCTTTTTTGGTTAACTTTCCCTGTCAAGTAGTAGGCCTGACTCCTCTCCACTCACAGGTTTGCTGCTTAACCCAACAGGCAGGGGCATTTAAATCTTCATGCTTCATTCCTGAATATTTGCAGGTTTCTGCACGTAATGCAGAAACTGCAGCTACACTCAGCAAGCTGAGTGATGAACTTTTTGTTCTTCCTTGGTGCTTGTAAAACAATTAGAGTCTGAACTGTGTGCTAATGATATGTGTTGAGTGATATATTATGGATACACTGCTTGGTGGCAGGAAATGTGTATGCCCATGGAATAACTGTACATGTCAAACTAATTTTTATTTGCCTGTGGGCTCTGTCTCCTCACTGCCTTGTTCTGCCCCACTCCAGTTCCACCCCTTTGCTGCTGAGTCCCACCTCTGGGTTGCAGGTTGATGTTGGAAGTGAGTCCCAGCTTTTGACCAGTTGAAGATCACTGGGTTAATATAGGGCTCTATACTCATGTCCCACTTCCCTGAGCACTGAGCAGTACCTGGGACAGCAGTACTACTGCAGGCTTCTTTTGGAAGAGAAATTACTGGAGGTTTACAGAGCCTTCTGCTTTATTTACAAATATGCAGATTTCTACTTTTGGATGGAGTTCAGTAGAACTCCTGTTCAGTAGAACAGCTTACTTGCTCAGCTAAAACGTTGGGGGTCCTTCAGGTGCCTTCGCTCTGCCTTGGCTCTCTCCTTGAGCTGCCATTACAATTTCTGTCTCAGACCAAGGTCTCTTTCTCACTCTTTGTCTTCCCTGAACCTGCATGCTGCCCTTGTTTCACTCATTCTCACACATAAAAGAGGGAATGAGTCATCTGAACACCCTAGAGAGGGGAAGAAGAAAGAAGTCATCTTACACCTCTTATACCTTGGCCCTTCCTTTCCTCTCCTCTCCTGAACACTTCCTCTGTTCCCCTCTTCTTTTTCCAATCCATGGAGTAGGAGTAGCACATCACCAGGTAAGGAGGGCAACATTTGGCACACCATCTCATCACCATGGACCGGTCCTGTTTTGAAAGAGGTCTTATCGTTTGAACCATGGCAGATAGTTAAATAGCCTCCCCAGGCCATGGCCCAATTTTGACTGAGACTCCTGCAGCTGCGATTTTAAGGACCATCAAGCAAAAAACAACCCATATGCAGCTATCGTGCATTCAGCATCACGTTTGACCCTAAGTGGGAATTCCCCAGCCTTGAAAGTTAAGGTGGTACCTTGGATTGTCATTTATACAGGTCAAGTCCATTGTGTCACAAGCAGTTTTCTAAGAGCCACTTGGATGAAGATAGAGTTACCAGATACAAATGAGGACAGAGTGCCTATACCTTTAACCATTGTATAGAGGAGGGAATTTGGGCAGGTGCAGCTCAACATGGAATGGTTTAAAAAGCTGCACTTGCCCAAATTCCCTCTTCTATACAATGGTTAAGCGTATAGGTACTCAGTCACGTTTTTATGATTCACAGGAAAATATTAGCAAAAATGGGCCAATAAATATTCTTACTGAAGTAGGCAGAATATGACCCAGGTCTGTTGTGCGAAACTTTCCAACCTAAATTCCATCTTCAAAAAAAAAGAAATAAAAAAGAAAAAGTAGAAAGGCCTGTTTCATACATGGGCTGGTCTCGTGGTGGTCACTTCTGTCTGTTTGTGGCTGTTGCATTGAAGGTATTGTGTCATCATGAATGGAAGCTATAAGCTTAACACATCACAGAAACACTGAGTGTGGTATGCAAAGCTGGTAGTTATGTGAATCATGAGTCCATCAGACAACCCAATCTTAACTAAGCACACATACCCGTCAATGCTGCCATGCCAACAGAGCGTGCTACATCCTATGGTGGGGGAGTCATAGAGGTCTCCTCATGGCAAGAGAACCTTTGTTCCCTTATCCTGGGGTAAGGCTCTGCTGCCCAAATCCGTCTCCTCAGGTCTGCACCAGCCAGTTTTCTGGCACAGAATCAAGGGGAGTAAATGGGAGGGAATAGGATCCTGGCACACACTAGTGCTGATGGGGTCTACCCAGTAGTGAAATTCAGGGGGTTCGCCCAGGTTCTATAGAACCGGTTGTTAAATGGCCGGGCCCCGCCCACTCGCTTACCTCGGCAGGCTTCGTGGGTTTTTTTTTTTTTGCTCTGGCTATGACGTCATAGAACCGGTTGTTAATTCATTTGAATTGCACCACTGGGTCTACCCCTACCTTCTGCCTCCCACCCATGCCCTTTCCTGGCAGACATACAATGAAGTCTCTCACGGGTTTCTTTCCAAGCAGGCATGTCACTCTTTCCACGTGCATACCTAGGTGAGTCAACAGACAGAGAAGAGGAATGTAAATTCCTCCGAAGACTTTCTAAAATTTGGCTTTACCGCCTTGATCAGCAATGGCATAGAGAAGCCACAATGTGTTCTGTGCAATGTTGTTCTCAGTGCTGAATCCATCACTGAGCTTAAAACTCAAACGTCACTCAGAGACAAAGCATTTGGAGTTCTTTTGACTTTCAAAAAGTGTGATTTATTAAAAACAATAACTTTACTTTCTACTTAATGATTTCACTTCCAGCCCTAGGTCTTGGGGGAGGGTCCTGACAGGTTGTCATAGCTAAAAGGGGGGGTCCTGGTGCAAAAGCGTTTGGGAATCACTGCCTTAAAATGTCATTTGCTACTGCTGAAACAGCCACACCTGTTACAGATGAGTAAAGGAAAGACATCATCATTGTTTTAAATTGTATATATTGTGGTTTATTGTGTTGCTTTTAAGGTTGTAAGCCGCCTTGGGTGCCCTTGGGCAGAAAGGCGGGATAAAAATTAAATAAATAATAAAATAATAATAATCATGTAAATGGTAAACATGTCATTTGGCTCATAGTCTGAACATAGTGTAGAATACATGTTATACACATTTCTAGTAAATACAGTCAGTGACGTGGAACTAAAGGGAATTATTATGCAGAAATAACAGTTTGATCTAATTAAAACAAATATCTTTGGTAAAGGAGAAACAATACTTGAAAAATGCCAACCAAACAGTTTCCTTTCACCAAGGGACAAGTTTGGGATTGATATGACAATGAGAATCAGCTACTGTACTGCCTCTCAACCTTGAAAGGTATCAGAATACTTTTTTCTTGATACATGTTACCCTAGTAACTAATCACAACTGGCCTTGTGAGTACTAGTGAGGAGAGATGCTGAAAGCCCTTTAGATTCTCAAAGTCAAAGTTAGTATTTGTTTTACTTGTATTCAAAGCATCCTATTGTTATTGAGAATGTTTTGTGGGTCTAGCATGTCAGGCTGAGTAACCATCATCTTATACATGGTATTGTGATAAGTCCTCACTGATGTGTTGAACAATTGTCTACTGAGAATCACAGTACATTCCTGTTTTGTGGATAAATAATGGGAAGTTAAGAATGTGTGTGAAAGCTGGAAAAAAAAACCGGAAGTAGGACCAACAAGAAAGGTGATTGCTAATTAAGCTTGCAGTTTAGGTAACTATGGAAAAATTTGTGTTTATTTGATTGGATATTATACAATGAAGACCTCACTCATATGATCAAATTGGCATGCGAGTTGTTGGATTCATGTAGATAAATGATCATTTTATGATTATTTTACCACATCATGTAGAAGAAGAAAGAGAGAACAGTGCCTAGCAACCAGCACTATTCCTCTGCCCCATCTTGCCAGACTAATTTTAAACTAGGACAGTAGTTGCTGCTACCATCCAAAGCTAGGGAGTTCCAGATAGAAGGGGTCACCTTGGGAAAACCATTCTCTGAGGTTGGCAGAGAGCCCCTAAATCCAGGGGTCCCCTTAAAATCCAACAATAGTGGATAGTGGGCACATTGAGAAGATTGGACAGCCAGAACTCTAAGAACTATTGTGATATGTGAGGGAATGGTTACAGAACTCTAAGAATGCGCCAGAAGAAAAGATTACAAGAAAAGTCCTGCTGGATCAGGACGAAGGCCTACCTAGTCCAACATGGTGTTTCCCAAATAGTGCACTAGTTGCCTATGAGAAGCCCACGAGCAGGAGTGAAAGGTAAATGTCTTGCCTGCCACTGCTTTACTACAACTGGGATTCAGAGGCATAGTATCACTGAGCCTGGAAGTAGTGTATAACTATCCTGACTAGTAGTCTGTGAGCCCCCGACAGGTACATGGTGGTCAGTGGATAAGAAACAAAGCCCCACTAACAATTGTGTGGTGGAATAAAGGCCAGTGATGTCATCAGTAGAGGTGGGGTTTTTCCAGTGATAAAATAAAAACTCATAATACAGGTATATGATCCCTTATCCGGATTTCCAAAATCCAGACATTTCTGTCCAACACTTCTAAAAAACTTCCTGTAGAACAGTGTTATTCAAACTGTGTGTCTCCAGTGTTCTAGCTCAGCTCTTTCATCCCTTCTTCAGCTCCTCTTCCTCCCTGCCTCCCTCTTCCTTTTCCAGTCCAGGAAGTGGAAAGAGGAGGAGGAGCAGGGGAGGCATGTTAGCGGACCAAGATGGGTGTCCCTCATGAATCTGCTGCTTGAGGTGACTGCTTCAGTTGGCCTCATGGATGGTCTGGCCCTGGGCCTTGCACTCAATTTAACCAGGCTTGCAAAGGGAAGCAGAGCCCTGCAATGGCTCAGGAGGTAAGGCACGGCACCAAGTCCTGACAGCTGAATGTCCTGGTTCAAGATATCACCCCTGATACCTTACAGAAAAAATAATAAACAATCTTACCTTTTTACAATTTGCATGATGTTTTACAGGTAGCCATGATGGTTAGCCTGGTATAAAACCAATATATGCTTTTAATGTAGATATAGCTGTTGGTATTAGCCCACAGACTGCATCGATACAGTGGTTCTCAAACCAGGACCCACTTTTTAGAATGGCACTCCTGTCAGGACCCACCAGAAGTGATGTCATTAACCTGGAAGTGATATTATAGCCACATGTGACATCATCAAGCAGGAAGTGCTGTCATTGTAACATAATAAAATGACACTCCTGGAATGCAAACTGGCATTCATGGACTGCAGCAATTGCACAACCATGAAACATCCCTGACAGAAAGCAAGATGAGGACAAAATATGTGAAAGCACTGAAATAAAAACATTTAAAAACCCTCACTTGAACATTCAAACTGCTAACACTCACAAAAGGAATATAGCAAGAGTAAAATCTGCAGCTTCCAAGATGGCTGCTCCCAGTTTTCCACGATTCACCTGACATCAGGTCATGACCCACCAAGTGGGTCCTGACTTACAGTTTGAAGAACACTGACCTGAGATATTTCAGTGAGCCAAAAAAAACAAAGGGCATAATCCAACAAGAAGGTGTCTTGATCACTGGAAAGAGTGGAAACCCCATTGAAATGAATATTTTTGCAAAAAGCATGGTTTGGAATTTTAAAATAGAAATTCCCTGAGTTTTAACTGTGGAGCAACCCTTTAAAGAAAAAAGGTTCAAATGAGAAAAGATTTTTTTGCTAATTAGCATATACATGATTCTTAGGTCATGGCTGAACTGTAGATAGAGTCTACTGTCAGTGGAGCGCAGGTCTGAATTGCTTATAGTGCATGCATAATTGATTTGACAGTGCTACTGAATCAAAAGTGTGAATTAAGTAAATATGCAATTAGGTGGCTTGCGTAATTAAATAACTCTGGTATGGACTGTGCTGATCATTACAGGTCTCCAGCAAACTGAAGCTAATGGAGCCATACTAGTTAAGTGGCCTGTGAATTACCCGCAACCCAGGGGTACAATATAGTGACATTGAAATTAAAGAGAGGTTTGTATTTTATTTCGGTGGGATGTGGATTGCATCCTAGGTTAAGAGACTGCATTCAATGTTAAAGACTATTGAAAAGATGGAATTACTATACAATAATGAAGGTGCAGCAGAGGCCAGCTGAATGTTCCCACTACGAAGGACAAGAGAGCACTTGATGAAAATGCAAGGTAACACATTTTTAGAGTAGATAAAAGAGAGTGCTTGAGGCAAATGCTTTAGAAAAACTTTCAAATGTTAGTGAGAGAAATTAGAATGTCACATGCAATTTCTTTTATGTAGAACAACTGTTGGAAGGACTATCCAGCTAAGTCAGGAGTTCTTAATCTTTTTACAATTACAGACCTCCAGTGGATGCTGGATATCCCCATCCTCCCTTTGCCAAACTGTTGAAATCACTATCATCACCAGTCCTATTAGGTACAAGTGTGACTTTAAAAGATGTCAATAGCTCGATTTTACTCTGTAATATGGATAGCTGGGAACAGAACTCCTCAATCCATATTTATAATGGTGATAGTGAATAAATCTAATCTAACAACATTTTTGTTCAGAGATCATCTCCTACCCCCATCATTTGGTCTCCACCCAAGGTATATGGATGCTCTTGGTTAAGAATCCCTGAGTTAAATGTTGTGGATACATCCCAGCTGGTTACCAAGATTCTAAAAAAAACTATTTCCCCCTAGAGTATCACATCATCACATCTCCCTGGAGTATCACTCTTTTCCAGTGGGAAATCAGGTAATGGCTATAGTCAGGGCCAGGACTTTGGAAACAACAAGGAAGCCCTGGTATCTGATATAATATTCTTAAGCATAGAATACAATGCACAATGATACTTAGGGTGCAATCCTAACCTGTGCTGGCATGGCCAGGCTGCACTGGTGTGCACTATATCCAATGCATGTTGGGAGGCTGCTGGATGTCACCTCAAGGTAAGGGGATATTTTGCCATGTAACACCCCAGCCTGCCCTTTTGGCTCCTTGGATTTGCACTAGCTATTTAGCTGGCACAAGTCTGAGCAGCCTGTGAAAGGCAGCCTGGGCAAGGAATGGGGGTTAGGATACAGTGTGCATTCCTGTCCCCAATCTTATCCCCCTCCTGTGCCCAATCCTCCCGTTTCACCCCTCCCTGTTTCAAAATGCCCCTCCCCGGCTCCAGAACATCCGCCACTGTCTTCTCCCCCTTCCCCTGCAGCCAAGGTTATGGAGGCTTTACCCCTGCTATAGTTTCAATCCAAGCCATGCCTTCCCAACATACAGCTTTAAATATGAAAACATTTCCATTGGCCTTCAATTGAAATTTTTTTCCTGTTTTTGCAATTGGAAGTGCAAATTAGAGCAAAACCACAGTGTGGGCAAAATCCTAAAGTTCCCCAGGCCTCTATTTTTTTTTTTTAAAAAAAGGAATACATCTAGCCACATTTCTAAGGTGACCCAAAAGTTACAGCCTCTTCAGGCTTTTGTACTTATTTGTCACTGAATAGGCAAACATGCTCATTTGAATATGCACCACCCATTTTGAATATAGATAAATTGATGTTGAATTCTTATTGATCTCTGCAACATCCCAGTTATTCCACTTATATTTACTCTAGACTTACAGTTGTCTTGTTTTAAGCTTTAAGTCTGACCTTGTGCACCTAGATACCACAGAAAACAGCCTCATTATTTTTGCACACTGCCAAATATGTCAAGGCCACGTTTAATCAACTGAAAACACTAACAGCCTTAGAACTAAGCCTTCTTTCAAGAGAGATTACATATAACCAGTGTGTTGTTATTTGTCTACTTTTGCATTTTAGATTTCAGCTCTGCATAACCTCATATATGTTTTTTGTCCTTTTATTTTCCTTTGAAGCTTTAGGAAAAGTCTTTGGCTTTGAAAAAGAATCTTGACATTTATATTTTATTATGGTTCATACACCCAAAAGTATCTCTGCTGAATGTATTCCATCTTAATTCAAAGGTTTCTCTGTCCAATTACACTTCATTGTCCCAAAGGCATTTCTGAAAAATCTTTTTTTCTGATTACACAATTAGCATTTAATTCTATCCTTGTCTAGATATTATTTTTATGGTACACTTTGTTCTCTTTACAGAGTGGGAAAATGTATACAAATCAAACCCTAGATTTTACAAATCTCAGTATGATTGTCAGAATTTTTTCCCTGCGTATTAGACCTAACACCAGAATGAACCATTAAACAGAGTTGGTAGTAGAACAAAGTAGTTAACACTGCTGTCAATAGACAGCTTCTAGAAGTGCTTATGAGCCTTTCCTTTCTTATTTTTTAATTTATCTTTGTTTATTAAAAGATACATTCAATTCTAGATCATTAAAACTGCAGAGCACAATATGAATGCCATAATAATTATATCTTTGCTTAAACGTAGGCAGAAGGTAGACCAATGATAGCTCAATGGCCATTTTTATTAGATTATCTAGGACCTGTGGGTTGCTGATATTCCTACAGCCCAGTCCTACTGGGCTAGTTATTATAGCAGAACAGAGTCCCACTGTTATAACAGGCCATACAGCAGTGTGTGCTGCCAGTGGCCATTGTTGAACCCCTGCTGCAAACAACTGAGCCGGTGGCACATTGATGCAGCCAGTTACTTACTCTGGAGCAGGTAAGGCAGTGCAGGGTGTGGATTGTGGGCTGGGAAGGGGAGAGAGGCGGTGGTTCCTGTGGCAATGGCCCACACTGTATCTTATTCAGTTTCAAAAACATCCCTGCCCTTTTCCAAACTTGGATGTAAGCAGTGGCGGATCTAGGGGGCAGGGGGGGCACGAGCCCTGGGTGCCATCTTGGGGCTGTCTAGGGGGGGCGCCAGTGCCCCCACAACATTGCGCGGGTAGACCTGGGCTCTGGAGCACAGGTCTACCCATTGGGACCAGCCGCGAGTAGACCTGGGCTCCCGCGAGGGGAGCCCAGGTCTACCCGCGGCTGTTTCTAATGGGTAGACCTGGGCTCCCTCGAGGGGAGCCCAGGTCTACCCTTTGCTGGTCCAAATGGGTAGACCTGGGCTCTGTGGAGCCCAGGTCTACCCGGGGTGGCTTCTGGTGAGTAGACCTGGGCTCCCATGGGGGCGCACTTCAATTGGGTGCCCCAGGCGCCATTTTGACTAGATCTGCCCCTGGATGTAAGCCACCAAAATAGGTGGCATATAGCCAAGGAAATCCATAGGTGGCTGAGGACGTATACAGAGGTAAATAAAAAAAATTAAAAACTTTTTACTTATCATGTCTCCTATTTGCTTTCGGGTTATTGTCTCCACCATAGTATGCAGTGTGTGCCTTTTTGGCCTGGCTGCATCAGCATTGGTGACAGAGGATAGGCTTGGGGACTTGCAAAGAATGCTGACCCAGATGGCCCTTGGTCTGATCCCCCAATCCTATCTCCTTAAGCACACTGAGAATTACTTAACATGGATTGGTTATGACTATTAGAGAGGTCCTAGGTAAGGGATGTGGTGGAGCTGCAGGTTAAACCGCTGACCGGAAGGTTGGCAGTTCGAGTCTGCGTGACAGAGTGAGCTCCTGTCGCTTATCCCAGCTCCTTCCAATCACGTAGGAAGCATGTAAAAATGCAAGTCGATAAATAGTTACCACTTTGGTGGGAAGATAACGGTGTTCCATGTGCTATGGTGTATAGTCATGCCAGCCACATGACCATGGAAGCTTGTCCTTGGACAGACGCTGGCTCTTTGGCTTAGAAACGGAGATGAGCACCACCCCCTACATTCGGTCATGACTAGACCAGTTTGGTCATGGGGAAACCTTTACCTTTACCTGGGACAGATGTGTATACCTTTAACCATTGTATAGAAAAGGGAATTTGGGCAGGTACAACTTTTGAAACCCTTCCATGATGAGCTACACCTGCCCAAATTCTCTCTTCCATAAAATGGTTTAAGGTATAGGTACTCTGTCCCAGAGCCCAAGCCTATGCATGACCATTCTAATCAATGGGCTTACTCCCAGGAAAGTATGGATAGGATTGCAGTCCCAGTTTGTATCTGGCAACTCTAGTCCTAGGAGTATGTCTTTTTTTTTTTTTTTTTGTCTTAGTAATATAAAGCACAGTGGTGGAGTCTGGGGATTTCCATTAATACTAAAAATAGTATATAAGAACCTGCATGACAGCATTTGTGATGATTATGAAACTGAAGAGTAAACTGATCAAACACTGGAGAAAGCCCATTTGAAGGAAATGGTAATGATGGTAGCAGAAAAAAGCTTATTTTGTCTACCACCACTGCAGAAAATCAATGCTGTCCAGTGGCACTTTTTAAATGATAAGAGACATATTTCAACCTGACCCAACTTCTGTTCAAATTCAACCCTCAGTGGCTGCTGTGACTTGAATGTGAGGGGCTATATAAAAATCACTCTCATCCGTTCTAACTTAGATGTCACATTGAGCACAAGTCCTATGCAGGAGTCATCAATGGCCTCAAGTTTGCCAAGTGTGCTTGAATGAGTTCCAACTGAGTTTCCAGTTGGAAACTCATGTCTCCAACATGAGTTTCCTAAGCATGTGGCAAGAATGCTGAGGAAAGTACATTGTACCATATGGATGAAGGACCCTTGTCCGTCACAGCCAAGAAAGGTTGCTGTAATAAACGCATTTTGAGGTGAAGCAATTGAACAGATGGTAGCAACATAGCTTCAGGGATTTCTGGGTAATGCTGATTAATACTGATATATGCCTGCTTGCTACAGGCACAGCTTGAGGTTCAAAACCACCTTGATGAATGACCTGAACTGGGAGATGAAATGTGACACCGTTTGTTGTTCTGAACCTCTCAGCTGCCTTCAGAACTATCAACCGTGATATCTTGCTGGCTCATCTGGTGGGGTTGGGACTTAGAGGGATCACATTGCAGTGGTTCTAGTTCTACCTGATAGGTCAGTCTTATAAGATAGTGCAAGGTGAGTTGTACTCTGCTCACTGGGATTAATATTGTGGAGCTATGGTGTGATATGGTCTTGTTTTTATCTACATGAAACTACTCCTTTCCCCCTGTCCTTTCTCTGCTCCCGCTTTGTTTAATATGGTGGGCTAGTGCCCACCAACTATAGCTTTTATTGCTGTTCCATTGGGGAAGGCAACTGGGAAGAAAGGGAAGCACCATAGGCTTGAACATTCTCATCTCAGACACTGGTGTCCACCTGCCAACATGATGCTGACCTCTGGACGTTTCGCACAACAAAATGCCCCATCAAGGTTTTTGTCTTGCCGTCCCTTTTGGTTCTATACTACCCAGCCATCCACTCTTTATTGCTTCATTCCAGTCATTTCCTGAGCCCTGATGGAGTCTTTTGTTCTAACACAGTTGTTCCCAACCTTTTTAGCAACAGGATCCACTATTTAGGTACAACAACTTGTTGGGACCTCCCAACTAAAACCGAAAGTGATGTAATTAAACAGGAAGTGACATCATTTTGCCAGCAGGGCTGGAAGTGATATCATTGTTTTAATAAATCATTCTTTTAGAATAAATCACATGTACTTGTAAACATCCACATTTGAAGAAATTGATGGTTGGAAGAGAGGGACAGAGAGGGGGGCACCTGCAAAACACCTAATCTGAACCCCCCTGAAAATCAGCTTGCAACCCCCCAGGTTGGGAACCACTGTTCTAACAGATAAAACCCAGATTAAAACTGAAACACTTCCCTTTGCTCTCTTACCTTTTAGTAGCTCTGACCTATAACAATTCCCTTTCTCAGGCATTAATTTCTGCTGGCCCTCCCAACCAAGGCATGGGTCTGTCCTGGATTCTTCATGAACTGCTACCCACATAGTGCCTGCGTTAAGGCATCCCTTCAACTGAAACTGGTATGCCACAGAGCTGTATTTGTTCCCTCATGTGCACATGTTATTGTATGTGTTCTAGGGCCGTGGTTCTCCAACTTTTTAGCACCGGGACCCACTTTTTACTCTAAAAATTGTCAATCTGTCCAGGATCCACCAGAAGTGATGTCATGGCCAGAAGTGCCATCATTGTGATGCCAGAGCCTGCTGCTTTCCTGAGAATGCAGCAATAAGTTGGGTTATTTCTCAGTCATTTTCCAATAGCAAAGTGAAAAGCCTTGACACAAACAAAATAACCACACAGCCCTCCCCATTTCCAGCATCTCATCTTCCCATATTTTCAATGATGGCTGCTCTTGGTGCTATGCAACTCGACTGAAATTGGCTCGCAACCCACCTAGTGGGTCCCAACCCACAGTTTGAGAAACACAGTTCTAGAGCACATTTGGTAACAAATGTTAAACCTAACTCTCAAGTCCATGCCAAAAGCTTTATTCCATAGTCCCCTAAATAGAGGAAGAGAAACTTAGCTTAGCTTATTTCATCCCCACAAACTTCAATAGGTCTTCAAAATGACACTTCTGTCTCACATGTGAACAATATCCTGTATTTGGCTGTTTCTTGCCACTGTACATAGCAACAATGGATATTGAAACGTATGTGCTTGTAAGGATTTTACAATGCCAAAAAGGCTAAACTTGGCAGCTTTCTTTTTCTTTCAAAAGTGCAGTAGCCTCTGTTATAATAAGAGACATTATTTTGCTTCTCCAAAATAATAATATTGCAGCCAAAGCAGTAGATTTTCTTTCATTTCTTAGCCACTTTATTAATAAAATGAAAGGGGTTTAATAACGAATCTTGGAATACGTGCACAAGGTCCTTCAATTTATTCAACTTACAGTGCAAGCCTATGCATGTCTATTCAGATGTAAGTCCTATTCAGTGCAATGAGACTTACTCTCAGGTAACTTTGTGTAGGATTGTAGGCTTACAGCCAGACATGTCATGTAGCGGGTATGCTGGGGTACGCGCATACCCATTCCTAGGATTAGGGCTGGCCCCGCCCATTCGCCCGCCCACTCATCGAATCCGTTGGCACTCCACTCTGCCCCCTGCAATGTTTGAATTGCCTGCACATTTGAGTTGCCTGCACGTTCTCAGAGCCAGGCAGGCAGGCAGCGGAGCGAGGGAGACCGACGGCAGCAGCAGCGTGAGCAGGTAGGCTGCCTGGGGCTCCCTCCCAAGGAGGCGCGGCGGTTCCTGGGGGGGAATCAGTAGCCCGTGCGGCGGTCCCAGAGAAGGCCCAGGACTCCTGCGCAGCCAGGCACGGCGGTTCCTGGGTTCCGGCTATGACCTCACTTCCGGTGGGCGGGCCCCGACACAAGTGCCAATCAAAAGTGAGTACCTGTTGCTAAATCATTTAGATTCCATTACTGCTTACAGCCCAATCCAAACTGGCATTTGAGCCAGCCCAGCCAACTGCCAGAGCAGGTCAGATTGTGCTGGGTGGAGGGCAATTCGGAGGCGGGGCGTTTTGGGGCAGGGGCAGAATGGGGAGGAGGATTGGGCCTGGGAGGGTGTGGGATCAGTGGCAGCAGCGCAAGTGATATCTTAACCCCCCCCTTCCTGGCTGGCCTGGCTTTCGGCTTCTCAGATTGACATCAGCTAAATAGGTGTCACAGATTTGAGAAGCCCCATAGCCATAGCTGGGGTGCTACATGGGATAAGGGAAAAAATATCACCTTATCCTGAGGTGACCTCCAGCCATCTCCTAACCTGCACGGGATACAGCGAAGGCCATGCAGCCTGGCTGTACCTATGCAGGGTTAAGATTGTGCTATGCATATAATAATGTAACTTCACCAAATCGCTGCTACATGAGCCTTGGCCAGCCTTTCTTCAGTCAAAGTAGAAGAGAAGCTCCTTAGAAATTAAATGCTACATTAAACATTTTGAAATGGAGAGGATACCTGGATTGCTGTCAAGTAGAAAATGTGTTGTTTTTAAAATGGCAGGGCTGGGCCAGGGCAGAGGGGGTGGAGGGGGGGAGAGAAAATACAGCCTTCAATACTCGAGAAGGACTTGGCGCAACAGAAAGTACATTTTGTTATTATCTGTCAATACACTTTGCCTCCCACCTGTCCTCCTGGTTTATATGGTAATCAGAGTGAACAAGAGATAGAAAAATATACTGTATATCACAAAGAAAAGAACACACGTCTGTGAGACCAAAACAGTGCGGAATGACCCACGGCATCTTATCGCTAAAAAATGCATCTCCCTCACACAGTGACATCATAGGCATTTTCAACACCTTTCAGAATGTACACAGATCTGTTGGCCTTTGACTCGGAGCGCTTCAGTGAGAAAGATTTCCCAAACCAGAAAGTCAAATGTACTGAAAAGGCAAGTCTGAATCTTCTTCATTCCCTTGATTTCATTTTCTTGACCAGATTTCGCGTCTATTGGAATTATTAACGTGTTGCAGATGAAACACCTTCCAATTCAGTTCTAAAGTACTTATTAATGTATCTGTTCTGTACAGATAAACAGATTGCTAAGCTCTACATTAAACCCTACATTTTCAAAGGAGAAAAGCAGTTGACTGCTTGTTGTTTTATGTGCCCAACTGCAGGACATGCCCATAAATGGCAAAATAAAAAATGTATGTCTTGGAACTGCAAGTCTACCCAAGAGATTAAGGGCACAATCCTACCCAACTTTCCAGCTCCAGGGTAAGGGCAGTGCAGCTCTGAGGTAAAGGAACAAACATTTCCTTACCTTGAGGAGCCCTCTGTGACTACTACTCCACTGCAGGATGCAGCACATGCCCCATTGGCACAGCTATGTCAGTGTTGGAAAGTTGGTTAGGATTGCACTCTAAAATACGTGGCAGAGGGAAAGAGGATTTCCAAAAGACAGGAAGGAAAGGAATGCTGAACCTTTCAACCACCCACTTCTTTCTCCTTGCAATTCTTTCCCTCAGGCTATGTTGCTCATGGATGAATTTGGAGCCTGAGTAAGAGAAAAGTAGCTGCGAAGAGTGGATTATGGGAAAACAACAGCCAATGGAAAGGATAAGTTTCTCTCCTGCCACCTCCAATTTCGTCACTTGACATAGTCCTCCCACTCTGCTGCTTTACAGATTTTAAGTGTGAACTGTGATTTTGGATGCAAATCACCATGGCAACATATTGAGGACTTAGAATTTTCTTTTTACATGCTTATGCAGATATTATATTATTATGGGCAGGAGGTTGTAGTCGAGAGGGTTAAAACCTCAGTTTGCCTGAAGATAACATCCTAAGGTCACCAGTTCAGGATCAACGGAAGTCTCCGTGAGCGGCAGACCTTGTAAACTGCAACTGATTAGAGCTGAGCTACAGCTGCCTGTGAGAGGGGAGTGTGCTGGGCCAGCCACTTCTTTGGTGTGAGCAGAGAAGCCGCTTATCAGCCAGCAGGAAGGCAAATTGTGTGGCCAGAAAGAAGTCTACACCATGAAAGTACCACCTGTATGTTGTATGTTCTTGAAAGATAGAACTTTCTTGTAATTTGTAAAAACTTTTGTGTTTATGAATAAAGCCTGCCTATGTAAACTGCCTTGAGTTAAAGTCAGAGGAGCAATCTAATGACCTAAGAAAGGCGGTATATAAATATGAGCATTATTATTTATTATTATTATTATGAAGCCAAAGAAAGTCTCCATGGTTTCACAGCGTTTGTGAGTGGACCAGCTAGCCTCATCCCCTGCAAATGTACTTGTAGCCCTGCTGCCCCCTTCTCCCTGTGGAGAACATTTGTTGCAGCAGGCAAAAGCTTCCTGTTGGGGGAGAGCAGGAGGTAGAGCTACAGTATAGGTTGGGACTGGGTAGAGTTTGCTACCATGCTTGTGCTTCTCCCAACCACGGGGATGGCCCAACACCAACACCCTGGGTCTGCCATTACCGCCACTGCTGTAACATGGGGGTGGGGCTTTACTGTGCTTTAAGAAGCAGTCTTCACAAACCTGGAAGTGAGCTGCACGAACCAAGTCCCATGCTTCCATGTGTGCAACCAGTTGTGGACTCAGCCAAGAAGGCTGCCCAGGGACAGAGGAGGAGGAAGTTCACCCCCTCCATTGTTTCCCCACCCCTGTGCACTGCTCTGCTCCACCCCCATGCCAGCCCCCCCCCCCCAATGGCGGGCAGGAGGGCCAAAAACCGCTTGGCTCTCCAAGAGCTAAGTCACTTCATCACCACTTTCCTCCTGCCCCAGGAGTGCCACGCATGAGGCCCTTGCCCCCCAGCATACAATGGTAGGTCTGCAACTGTGTGCAACAACTGCACAATGGAACACAGTAAGGAAGCGGTCATCCACTTTTCAAACATTTTGAGCCAGTTGAGAAGTGGATCAAAGCAACGTGCGTCCACAGTACAATAGAGGTGGCAGCAGATTCAGGGTGAAGAGCACTCCAAATCTGCCACCCCACATACCCTGCCACATCAGGTCATATCATGTCTGGCCCATCTGAGCTCAACCACATACTGTATATAATCATGTATGTCAAGAAATTTATGCCTAAATATTGACTAGAAAAACTTGGCCCCGACTTATATTGGGGGAATACAGTAAATACCTTGAAATCACATGATGGGTAGATGGCAGAGCTGTTCTGAGTACTAAGCTTGTAAACCAGGGAGCTGCAGAGCCTTCTGAGCATGCTCAGCCTTAAGCAGAGGAAAATGAATGGAGTCCTATGGAAAGTGAAAATTGAGCCACACTGCGCGTTCACTCACAAGTAGGCAGCCATGGCATGGTGCATTGAAAAGTGCAGGTCGAAAGGAATGCAACACTGCCAGAATGGTCCAGAAAGTAGGCCCCAAAAACACTTGAGAAGGAAGTCCCTCCCTCTAAGCTGAGTATTTGCTAGCCTTATGGAAAGCAAAACTGAGCTACAGGGTCGCCTTTTCTCATGAGTATGCCAGTGTTTACTGCAACACGTGAGCTGAATTCATCAGGGCTCTGCAATCTCTAGGTGTGAGGATTGTGCATTCACATTTGAAAGGTAAACAGCTGCTTGGAAAACAGGCAGGCTCTTTTCAGGATCTGCTCTATACTACTGGACAGGAGGCTCTTCTCAGGATGAGCTTTCAGACCACTTTTTTTTTGTTCCAGATGGCTGTGCTGCTGAAGTCCTGTGCAAACTATGGGGGGGGGGGAAGAGAAACTGGCTCTTTTATTACTCTCAAATTGATCCAGGCAGGTATGCTACTCTTCTCTCAAGGCATATATGTATCACGGAGACCTGGCTGGATGAGCTGGGAGGGGTTAATCTTTCCCAGATTTGTCCGCCGGGTTTCCGGGTACTTCAGCAGCCACGACTACAGGGGCGGGGAGGTGGGGTTGCGATGGTCTATCGGGATTCCATCTGTCTCACCAGATACTCTGTTCAGCAGTCCACCGGGTTTGAGTGCCTTCGCGTTGTGTTGGAGGGGCGAGACAGAACAGGGATTCTGTTGGTGTACCGCCCGCCTTGCTGCCCAGCAGTCTCCCTGCCTGAGCTGACGGAGCTGGTCTCGAGCGTGGTGTTGGAGTCCCCCCGCCTTCTGGTGTTGGGGGACTTTAATGTCCATGCCGAGGCCCCGGGAACACCTGCGGCTCAGGATTTCATGGCCTCCATGGCAACCATGGGTCTGTCTCAAAGAATATCTGCCCCGACGCATGAGGCGGGACACACGCTGGACCTGGTGTTTACTGCGGGGCAGGTTGATGGTGATCTGGAGGTGGAGGAGATTAAGATCACTCCTTTGTCATGGACAGATCACTGTCTGGTGGGATTTAGGCTCGTTGCGGCTTCTCACCTCTGCAATGGCGGGGGATCACATTTTATGATCCGCCCTCGGAGGCTGATGGATCCAGACGGATTCCTGAGGGCTCTGGGGGATTTTCCTGTTGCCAGAGTTGGAGACCCACCCGGTGCCCTGGTCGACCTCTGGAATACGGAGATGGCCAGGGCCCTGAATGAGATCGCTCCTGAGCGTCCTTTGCCCAGTCGCAGAATCGGAGCGGCTCCTTGGTTTTCTGAGGAGCTGCGAACGATGAAGCGGCAGAGCAGACGACTAGAGCGTCGGTGGCGAAAGACTCGTGCCGAATCTGACCGGACACGGGCTAGGGCCCAATTAAAAGCTTATTCTAGAGCAGTGGTGGCAGCTAAGAGGGCACACCTCTCTGCCACCATTGCATCTGCAGAGAACCGTCCGGCTGAGCTCTTCCGTGTGGTCCGCAGGTTTTTACATCTTGCCCCTCTTACTGGTAGGGAGGAGCACACGGAGGCTCGCTGTGACGAGTTCGCAAAACACTTTGCAGATAAGGTCGATCAGATCCGGCATGACTTGGACGCCGCTGTGGGCATATCTAGTGATGTCCCTGGGGAACCTGTCTATCCTATGATTTGGGATTCTTTTCAGCTTGTAGAGCCTGAGGATGTGGACAGGATTCTCTGGAGTGTGAGACCTGCTGCTTGCCCGCTCGACCCTTGCCCGGCATGGCTAATTAGAGCTGCCCGGGGAGGGCTGGCCGAGTGGACGGGGAGGGTGGTGAATTCATCTCTGAGGGAG
The DNA here is from genome assembly GCA_029204185.1 of Lerista edwardsae. Taxonomy (NCBI): domain Eukaryota; kingdom Metazoa; phylum Chordata; class Lepidosauria; order Squamata; family Scincidae; genus Lerista; species Lerista edwardsae. The sequence continues at coordinate 24,585,494 of JAJKFI010000006.1, forward strand.
GGGGTGCTCCCGCCTGCTTTGAAGCAGGCGATGGTTCGCCCCCTCCTGAAGAAGCCCTCCCTGGATCCCACAAATTTAAACAACTTTCGGCCAGTCTCCAATATCCCATTTCTGGGTAAGGCGATTGAGCGGGTGGTGGCGTCCCAGCTTCAGAGGGTTCTGGAGGAAACGGATTATCTGGACCCATTCCAATCTGGCTTCAGGCCGGGGTTCGGGACGGAGACTGCCTTGGTCGCCTTGGTGGATGACCTGCGCCGGGGGATGGACGGGGGAAGTGCGACCCTGTTAGTCCTGCTGGACCTCTCGGCGGCTTTCGACACCATCGACCATGGTGTCCTTCTGGGTCGGCTGGCCGGGTTGGGGCTTGGAGGCACTGTTTTGAAGTGGTTCCGCTCCTTCCTGGCTGACAGATCCCAGAAGGTGGTGCTGGGGGAGGCTTGTTCGGCACCCCGACCTCTTAGGTTTGGGGTGCCGCAAGGTTCCATCTTATCCCCCATGCTGTTTAACATCTACATGAAACCGCTGGGAGAGGTCATCCGGGGGTTTGGAGTGGGGTGCCATCAATATGCTGATGACACCCAACTTTATCTCTCCTTTCCCCCTGATTCTGAGGAGGCGGTTGAGGTCCTGGATCGCTGTCTGGAGGCAGTTGGGGGCTGGATGTGGGCGAACAAGCTGAAATTAAATCCGGATAAGACAGAGGTGCTTTTGGTTCGGAAATCCATGGCTCGGGTATTGGACTATCGTCCTGCTCTGAATGGGGTCGCACTTCCTCTGAAGGAGCAGGTTCGCAGCTTGGGGGTTCTCCTGGATTCACAGCTACACCTGGAGTCCCAGGTGGCGGCGGTGGCCAGGGGAGCCTTTGCTCAGCTTCGGCTGATCCGCCAGCTGCAGCCGTACCTGAGCTGTGCGGACCTGGCCACTGTGACCCATGCCCTAGTGACATCTAGATTAGATTATTGCAATGCGCTCTACGTGGGGCTGCCTTTGAAGACGGTCCGGAAATTACAACTAGTACAGAACGCGGCGGCTCGGGTGGTTGCTGGAGCACGTCGGTTTGACTCTGTCGAGCCGCTGCTTCGGCGACTACACTGGCTGCCGGTTCTGTTCCGGGCCCAATTCAAAGTGCTAGTTTTGACTTTTAAAGCCCTTTACGGCTCGGGTCCGGGGTATTTGAGGGACCGCCTTCTTCCATATAATCCAACCCGTACTCTTAGATCATCTGGGGGGGCCCTCCTGACTGTGCCGCCACCAGGAGAAGTGAGAGGGGCGGCGGCCAGGAAGAGGGCCTTTTCGGTGGTGGCCCCCCAACTCTGGAACACCCTCCCCTTAGAATTGAGAACTGCTCCCTCTTTGTTTATATTTCGGCGGGGACTGAAGACCTTTTTATTCCAAAAAGCTTTTAACTGTTGACAGGCTGGCTGGTTATTATAACCCACGGGGCTTGTTGTTTTTATATTGTTTTTAAATTTGTTTTTAATTGTGTTCTTAATTTTTGATTGTATTGTTTAATTCTGTTTTAATTGTTTTTAATTGTGAATTGTTATATTGTTTTTATATATATATTGTAATGCCGCCTTGGGTGCCTTCGGGCACAATAAGGCGGGGTACAAATCTAATAATAAATAAATAAAATATAGGAGAATCTGAGGGAAGAAGAAGCAAAACACACACACTGTCTCCTGCCACTTTTGCCTCTTCCTTGCAAGAACATAACAAACCAACTTTTGGGAAGATTATCCAGAGGAGAGAGGGAATGGTATCAGCAGTGGCCCCTTGTCTGTCAGCCAGGAATTACAGGGTTAACCCAGAGCCTTTGCCTGCAGCTAGTTCACAGCTGCAGCCAATTGGGGATAACAAGGGCTCTGGGAATAAAAGGAGCTCCTGGTAAGAACAGTGATGGGGGTGTAGAGAGGTGGAAAAAGGGATAAGGCAGGTGTTTGGAAAGTGTGCTGGATGGGATATTTGAGGTGGTTGTGGTTGGAACTAAGGTGGCTCTTGGAGACTGTGGGGAGTTATTGTGTGGCTGCCATACTCAGGTTCAATACTCAGCTTAGAGGGAGTCACCAACTGGAAGAGGAAGACTAGACTATCAGAGGCCAGCTAGGTACTTGCTTGGTACTGCCATACCAAGGCTTAGAAGGGGAGTAGTCAGTGGGTTGAAGTGCAGCAGGCAAATTACACTGACTGTGGATGAGGTTTTGGGAGAGGGTTAGGGCAGGGAGAGAGGGCCGAGAAATTGAAACAAGCCAGGGACTTCTGTGCCTGAAGACAAGTCTTTAAAAGACTAAAGTGGCCAAAAGACTAAAGCGGTGGGGGTGGAAACTGGATTTCACATGATTTCAATTCTTGTCAATTAAAGTTCTGCAAAATCCTTATTTGAGCCAGTACTTTACTTTTTCCAGTGATTTTATATCAATTCAAGCAACAGACGATTCAAAGATGAGGGAAATCTAACTTGGTAGTTTTTAAAAAGATTTTTAAACTTATATCTGGAAACAAAATTAGACACAATTGTGTGTCCTTGATCAACTGATTTCTAGTTTTTTACAAGTTTGATAGATTCCTTCTCAAACCTAACACAAAAACAGACCTCAAGAGTAGTGTTATAATTCCCAAACCTTTTCAGAGCGAAGTCCTGTAAAGGCAAGCACTTCAAATGAAGCATCAACTGAGTTTAATAATCTCTGTTGCTATGAATTTGTCTCCTGGAATGTTTAAAAGTGTACTTGATATGCCTACAGGAGATGTTATACATAATTTCAATAAGCTGGTGATATTGGAGAGCTTAAATTGGAAAGTAATTCATTTCTACAAGCTCTCACTCGACAATGAACTGCTAATAAGTCAGGCACAAAAGAATTTGTAATTCAAATTAAAAGCTTGCTGCAAATAAAAGACACAAATTGTTGCTGCAGAAACCTGAAGGTTGATGGTTTAAAAGTGTGGCATGCCTGCAAGATTTGCCAGATGTGATATATGAGTGATATAGCTGAAATAAATTATGTAAGCATGTCACCTTATTACTGGGGAGTCCAGTGCATGTCAGTTTTTCACTGCTACAGCATAAGGGCTTTAAAAATTAGACTAGAGAATTTAAACTCAGAGGTGTCACGCCCATAGGGTGCAGTGTAGTGGCTGCCAAGGGTTCCGGCGAGGGAGCTGGGCATGCTGGGGAAGAATGCAATGTGGAGCTGGGCTCTCCTGCCTGCCCCAGCGTCTGTTATGCTCTGAAATGGAGCAATTCCAGAAGCGGGGGACACAACAAGGCTGCACGGAAGGCACAGTGACATCTTTCATCACCGCCCTACCCCAGGCATGATCAGAGCATGCTCTGTTTATACTAGAAAATTAGACTGACTAGACTAGAGAAACTGATAGCTGATCAGTTAAAATTGAAGACTTCTACCTATTGTGTCTTGCAAATACTAAAGAGCGATGATAGATAAATGGAACATTCAAAGTCACATAAAGCCTGTCTCTGAATATAGGTTGCTGGGGGATCTGTAAGCATCCATTGACCACTATGTGAAACAGGATGCTGGACTAGATGGAGTTTTGGTATGGCCCAAGGACTATTTCTGGACAACCTTGCATTCTTTTCAATTGCATTTGCAATCACACTTGCAAGGGCCTGCACAGACATTGTCCTGTCCCCTTGCATGGGACAGTACTACATGCATTTATTCTTTTTTCCCTCTGTAGGATTTATTTCACAATTGAACTGTGTTTTTGTTATTTTTTGTAGCGCTTCAAGTTCTAAAAAAAAGTCCCCATGTGCATGTTCTAACCAAAATTAAGCAATCCCAGTGTTTACTTCTCCTGGCAAAATCAGTTATTGAGATAGTAGGATATTGGAAGATGCATGGCGCTCAGGAGTAGGAAATGCAAGGGGATCAACCGGGCTGCTTGTGATGGGACTTCAGTAGGCTGTTGAATTTTGGAGGGACAGATGCAGAAGGGTAATGAAATAGGATTATCATTAACAACCAAATGTCTAAGTTTTCACAAACAAAATGTTCAAGCAGCAGAGGCGGAGGGAGGGTATGGCACCATAGGGCATGAGCCCTGGGGCACCATAAGGCGGGGGTGCCGTTGGCATGCCCTCCACGCCTCCCCTGCTGCGGTCCAAGCTGCTCGAGTCCCCCAGAGCACAGAGAGCTCAGGGCAGTGTGGCCTGCGCAGGAAGGGCGCGCGCCGACTTGAAGGTGCTCTGGCGCGAGCTCCGAGTCGGCATGCGCCCTTTCTGCGCAGGCCGCTCTACCGCGAGCTGTCTGTGCTTTGGGGGAGTCCCTGGCTGGGAGAGCATCCCTGCATTTCCCCCGGCTTCAATTGAAGCCGAGGGACATGCACGGAAGCCCCGCCTGTTGCTGACGTCATGACGCAAGGCGTCATGATGTCACGGCGTGGGTGCAACGTGTGCCTTGCCCTGGGCGCAGGCAAGGCACGCTCCGCCCCTGTCAAGCAGTTTACCCAAAAATAAAACAATAACAAACCATCTAAACAAAACTGAAAACATCAACAGAAAAGCAGTGTATGGGCCGGCCCAGGGTGGGGTTGGAGTGTGGATCCAGCCATTTGACCAGATCCTAACCCCTGTCCCTGGCTGTGAGGGCCCGATCCATGTGCTCAGATTTGCACCAGTGATTTTGCCGGTGCAGATCCGAGCAGCCCTATAGGGCTGCCTGGGTTTAACCTGGGATATGGGGACAAATGTACCCTGTGTAGGGTGCAACACAGGCCAGCTGGCCTGCTTGCTCCCACACATGTTAGGATTGGGCTGTAAATTTGATTTCAGTGTGGAGGGGAGGCTACAAAATCTTATTTGTCCCGGTAGCAAATGCCTTAGCTGCATCACTGCCAAAGACATGCTACAGAATGCACAAAAGGTACTACCTCCAGTTGGATCACTTTCTAAATAGTGGGAGTAGCATTTTTAGGTGCATCAGTACAAAAAACGTTGTCTTGGGGTGTCTCACAGGCATTTGCTGTATGGTCAAAATGGCTGTTAACCCACGATGTGTTTGGCATTCTGATTCAACCCACCAAAGTGGTGTGCTAAAGTAGATGGAGTATTCTTCGTTTACCATCTCTTTTCCCATTTGTTCCCAAGCAAGGAACGGAAAGGGTGGAAAGGAGGGTTCCTTCTCTCTTCATGATAGAATTCATGGCAGATTCATGTTATGAGATTAGCATGCTGTGGTCTACCTAGCCCCCGCTCCTCCCCAGCATCTGAAAAGATTCTAATCAACTCACTGAATCTCTGGTGAGCTTCATTCACGAACCTTGCCTTTTTGTCACCTCTTTCCCCATGATGGTCATCACTGATTATTCAATACACAGATTTTTAGATATGCACCCAATCCCTACATTCCCTGCCCTGGAAACCTTGTGAAGGCTCCTATGGGTATTCCTTCTCAGTACACGAAGCCAGCAGAGGGCTGAAGCCACTGCATTTCACCCAGTCGTCTGCCTAGCAGTTAACTCTGCCCATTTGTTCTCCGTTTACTTGATCAGCGCAGTGTGTGGTATACACTGCAGGATATGCAGCATTGGTAGTTTGAAGTGGCATCGTAAATGTTACTTGGGCATGCTATGACCAAACAGCATGCTGATCCACTTAACTCGCTTTCATTACTCATGTCATGTGACCTTCATTCAGCTCAAGAACTAAGACCAAAATTAATGTGATTTTCTTCCCTGTAATACCATTCCTGAATTGGTTTAATGAAGTAACAAAACTGTAGAACAAATTCTTCCATAAATGTTTTTCCCTTTCACTCTTTTTTTTCTGCATAGAACATTAAACTGCACACAAAAATAATTATTTCATTCACAAGCTTAAAAATTATGATCATTGTTATTCTATTGACTCCATCCTGTGGGCCATTTTTAACAGCGGATCTATCCCCCTCGAGGAAGGGGGGCAGGGCTGGAGGAGGCTGGACCTTGGCAGCAAAGACACACTGGATCCTATCCCAGTTTTTCAACTCATCTTGCCCCCTTCCTCTTCTTGGATTAGCATAAATCCAAGGAGAGCCGTAGATGATTAAAAGCACAATCCTAAACTCGAGTTAGGCCAGCATAAGCTAAACCAGCAAACTTTGGCCAGCACAAGGGACACCCTAAAGTGTTTTTGGACTTCTCTCAGAGTCAGGGAGGATGGCTCACGTCTGTGTGCTGGTCTCTCTGACTCTGAGAGTGGTCCGATCATACTTTAAAGTGGCCCTTGTGCTGGCCAAACTTTGCTGGTTGAGCTTATGCCGGCCTAACTCAGTTTAGGATTGTGCCCTAAGAGCATGATCCTAAGTGCTCATTGGGCCAGGACAAGTCCCTTCAACTAGCCCAGGAATGTCGCAAACATGCTGGAGGAAGATGACATGCCATAAGGCATTTCCGTGTGCTGGTTCAGCGAGGCCAATCCAAGCCTTGTCTGGTAGGTGGACTGGGCCCTGGCGGGGGTGGGACCAGGCTCTGGCACTTAGACAGATCCTAACCCCCGTCCCAAGGAACCAGGCATCACATTGGGCTGCTTGGATCTGCACCAGCGATTTTGCTGATAGAGACCCAAGGAGCCCCATTGCCGTGTCTGGGGCATTACTCAGGGTAACAGGACATAAGTCCTCTTAGTTCAGGTTGTACTCTGGCCACCTCCGATCCTGTACTGTACAGCCAACTGGTCTGCCTGTTCCTGTGCAGGATAGGATTGGGCTGTGAGTGGCCTACTGGGAGGTAAGTAAAAATAATTTTTGCTTCCCTCTTGCTGTCCATCTGATCGCCACCACTGCCCTCCAACATGGCATGCAGTACACACTTTGCCAGCATGGCTGGATAGCAGAAGGCAGAAGGGGGTGGAATTACACTCTCAGCCATGTTTTTTTTTTTTCCTTAGGAGAATAATGTTTGGCTTCTCATTACATACATTCAAATCCACATTTCTGATTAAACCAGAATGCTTTCTGAACGCAGGTGACGTTATATATGCTAGGAAGATGCTAGCTTGAAACAAAAAGGTCATATTCCATTTTCTAGGAGATACTGAACTGACTGTGACCCAAAGAAATCATAACTAACTGCTTTGCTTAAGAGAATGAAAGCTTTTATAAAGAAGGGAAATTGAGCACAGAAAGCCAATAAGCCAAGGTGTTTAAAAAAACATGAAAAGGAAGGATGAAAAGCAGGGCAAAAGGAAGTGAAATTGTTCTAAAAGCTAAAAGGGAATATAGTTGATTTACAGTTTCTTCTAACCTTTATTTGTCTTTGACTTTCTACAGTTTATGGCACTTTGGGTAAATGTAGGTTACGTTGTTCTGCATTTGTTTTATGGCATGAATTAAATCTCTTTATTGTTCCAAAACAAGTTTATTTCTAAGAGGACATTTCACCATGTCCTCGAACAACAGAGCTCAAAGCAATTGTCATGTCATTCATCTAAAGCAACATCCTTCCATATTCTTTTGTTCTGCTGGCTCCTCAGGGGGTGGCACAAGAGTTGCCCCCTTTTCCAGACAGAAGTTCTGTTCTTTAACAGCTGCATAATAGGCAGACATGCATTGGCTCAGTTATCCACTAGTATTGCATTCCCATGGGCCACTTCAGGGGATAGCCTTTGTTAAACCCATGGGTAAGAAGCATGGGCACACAAGTCTCTCCTCCACTCACCAGTGTGCCAGCATGCCAGGTGTCTAGTGACACGGGGCATTAATCCAAATCATATGTTCTTGGGCAGTTTATTACTGTAACAATCCACAGTTAGGTGCCAGAGTGGTGGGTGGCTGGGAGATGTGTAATTGCACACTCCTCACCCACATGATTAGAAGAATGGCTGGTTCACAGTACAGTATTGTCTGCAGAGGCGTTTCCAGTGGAAATGGCGCCCATGACAAGCAATGAAATTGCTCCCCTTTCCTCCTTCTGCGTTCCCCCTTTCAGCCTTGACCCCCCCTCGCTTTCCTTTCCTCCCACACTTTTGAAACTCGGGTGTTTCAGATCCAACGCGGGCAGCACCAAAACCTGGAAAAAAGAGTCGCTGCGTTCCATTCTCATGTTTGAAATGCCAGCCTTCGCAAGCAAAGGATAGAGCGGGGTGGGGTGGGGTGGGGTGGGGGCAAGACTGCAGCGATTTGCTTCCGAGCACGAGAGATGCACGAGAGATCCGGAGGGTGAGAGGAAGAAGATGGCTTAACTGAACACGCTTAACACGCATACACCCCCCCCTGTGTTTTGCATGTGGAGAATGGCGCTTCAAGAAGACATTGATCATGGATTCCAAATTTCCAAAATGTGGAGGGTTGGAAAGCAAGTTAATACGACACCCCTTCCCACTTTCAGTCAAAGAATATCAAGGCAGAAACTGCTGGACAACACTTTCCCTCCTCGTCCTCTTTCTTTCCCTCTTTCTTCCCATTCTTCCGCCAAACAAACCAAGCAGAGATCACTTTGTAGATCCTCAAGATGGCAAGAAATAAACGTCTATACTGAGGGCGACACTATTTTCTCTTTTTAGCTTGCCCTCCCTGCACCTGACTCACAAACACACACAGAGATCTAGCCACTTTGGAATCACCCCTCCTGATCCCCGGCGCCGCTCGTAGCCTCCTTTCCCCCCCGCGCATGCTCAAACGCACGTGTATAACTACGGAAAGCCTCTGTAAACATTGACATAGGGAAGTGTGCTTTTTATTTATCTCTGTGGTCTTAATTCAGAGAAAGAGGGAGAGAGGGGAATGGGAAGGGAGGGCACGGGGAGCAGGGGAAGACTTGGGCGGAGAAGGACCGGAGGCACTTTTGCCCGAGTAGCGGCCACGCGCCTCCCCGGTTTGTAGAGCTAGGAGGGGGGCTGCGGCGTCTCCTGGCCGCTGCTCGAAGCCGCACGTCTCTCCAGCTCTGCAAACTGGAGAGGCATGCGGCTTCGGGCCGCTGCTCTGGCATTTTTGTAGAGCGGGGAGGCGCGGCTTCTCCTGGCTACCGCTCGGGCAATTTTGCCTGAAGGGCGGCCAGGAGACACCAGCGCCTCCCTGGTTCTGGGGGTGGGACGCATCTCCTGGCCACCGCTTGGTGAGTGGGGGGGGGGGGTGCACAGCTTCCCTCGGCCACTGCTCAGGCGTCCTCTAGGGCGTCACGTGGGGGGTAAGGGCCATCGGCGCCCCCTGGAGAATTTTGCCCATGGCTCTTGCCACCCCTTGCTACACCCTAGAAACGCGCCTGGTTGTCTGTACCAGCCCTATGTCAGCAGTTTCACCTGCCTAATGTCTGTCCTCTGTGCATAGGTTTAAAAGCCACTGTTCTGGGGAGGAAAAAAGGGAAACAGTTCTTAGTGGAAGTCATCACTGCCTCAAAGCATCTATTATGTGAATTCATAGTAAATCTATTTTTCCTATGAACTTAGTATTGTTTCTCAGTCTTCTCAGATAGCCTTCATGGTCAAATTTATTTGTTTACCAGTCAAAGGGAAAGATGAAGGCACTCAAACAAAGGGCAGCATCCCAGGGTAACGGCTATGGCATCAGGATGACTCCACCATCTTTTTAGGATACCGAAATAGAAGCTTTGGGGTGTGGTTAGAAGGTTGCAAAATAGGGAAAATCTGGGGTTTTCTTTATACTACTACTTTATGCTGGGATGAGCAGTACAGTAAGGGCACAATCCTAACCTGGAGTTAGGCTGACACAGTTAGGCCAGCAAAGTTTGGCTGGCATAAGGGCCACTGTAAACTGCTTGGACCACTCTTGGAGTCAGGGAGGATGGAGCACGTCTGTGTGCTGGCCTCTCTGACTCTGAGAGTGATCCAAACATACTGGATGGTGGCCCTTGTGCCAGCCAAACTTTGCTGCCCTAACTCCAGGTTAGGATTGCACTCTAACAAGGTCCAAACCAAAACTGAAACAAAAGGAGGACAGGAAGAGTAACAGGAGCAACAGGTAGAGAACGCAACAGGATGCACTGAGGTGGAAAGGAGAGCTGGAAATGAAATACGAAGCAGGAACAAGCAGACCTCCCAAACATAGAATCTCACATAGCATTCCATATTCCATATTAATTCTGCCCAGCAAAAACCATAAGTGTTCCACAGCCTCCAGTTTGTGAATCACTGTTTGTCACGTGCTTATCAGCAAAGGGCTGGTAAGTATAATTGGCCTACAGCTTAAATGCAACTGAGGGTGCAATCCTAAACAGCCATGGATTAGTGAGGCCGGCCAGCCAGCGCCAAATCCAGCGCTGCTTAGGACTGGCTGGATCCTCCCCGCAGCAAGGGAGCATGTGCTCCCTTACCATAGGGGAGGCTCCAGCTTCCCCTATGTGCTCCTCGGATCTGCGCCCGCTAAAGAGTGGGCACAGATCCAAGGAGACCGCGCGGCCAGAATCGGGGCCACGTTGCCTTGCTAATGGGCTTTGGCCGAATGGCCACCTCCCAAGCCCACCCAGGTCCTGCCCAAGTCCCGCCTCCCCCCCAATCCCCATCCCGAAATGGGACAGAGAATCCCTTTTGCCGACCGGTCGGTGCAAGGGAGGCTCTCCATCAGTGCTCTGAAGCCGATGCTGCTCACAGCGTCAGCTTCAGAGTTGGAGCGCCAACGTGGGAGTGCTGCTCCCCTTGCATCGATGCGATAACATTGCATCAACACAAGGGGCGCACTAGGATTGCACTGCCCCTTCCACAAATTCAAGTATATGTGCTCAGTGCCCACCCACCCCCGGCCACAAACAGAGAAAAACAAAAGTTGAAATAGTGTATGCAATTCTGCCTGCCATAATGTGATTTTATGTCCCAGAACAAGCCTGACAAGGAAGAATGAAGCTGCTGTTTTCTCAGTAATCTCAAGTTCCCTCATGTCTCTCAAACTGTGCTTTTAATTCTTAAAGAGAATTTGTTGGATTTAAGGGAGTTTTGACTATATACAATTTTGGCTTTACATGCCTATGTCAGAATGTAACGCTCACAGAGGATGTGGGCCAACTGTACAAAATGTACATAATACATTTTAGCACATGTGATACACAGTAGCATCCCTACAGGGAGGAAGGAGCACTATATTTTGCAAGGAGCCTTACCTTGCTGTGCCCGGCATTGCTTTTCCCGTGAGGATTGGCTATAATAGTGAGGGAGAGGAACAATTTACATGGCAAGGTAAGGCTCCTTGCAAAACTTAGCGCTCTGCCCCCCTCCCTGTAGGGATGCTACTGATGATACAGATGCACAAAGCCTAGTGCAGTGGTATTCAAAGTGGTGGGTCACAACCCACCATTGAAATATAAAAAGGGCCATTTCCCCTTAAGGGGAGTGGCCCAGGAACGAGTGCCCTGATGGCGCCGCAGCGATCGTGGCACCACGGGGACCCAGGGGCATGGCGACACACCTGGGGGCTGCGTGAAGCCTTCTGGAAGGTCTTGGATGCCTGCAGCCCCCTGTGCGACCCTCTATGTGCTGTAGAAAACTCCATTTTGGTGAGGGAGCTCACTTCCGGTTCGCGATCGATTCCTCCTTCACACAGCCTCCAGGCATGTCGCCATGCCCCTGGGTCCCCGTGGTGCCGCAATCGCTGCAGCGCTATCGTGCAGCCCCAGCCCCGCCCCCGCAAACACTTACAGTGGCTTCAGTGTCTGAGTAGGACTTTGAATACCGCTGGCTTAGTGCATCAAGTAGATACCTTATATAGATACCTGAGCTCTTTCTGCTAATTCTTTCACTGTAGTTGAAACATTGCCTGTCCACACAATCTTTTCTTCCTTCTCATTGTCTTTCCCTTAGATTCACGAAACACATCCTACAAAGCCTGGGGCTGCAATCATATACACTGAACACAATGGAGTTGCTTCTCAGTAGACTTGCATAGGATTGTGCTGCTAAATTCCTATGTTGTTTTTCAATGCCGCTCCTCACCAGGAGCATGTGTTTCAAGGAGCATGTGATTAATATCGACCACAGGTAATCTTTGCAGGCACACTACCACCATTGTGGAGGCCTTGACAGTTGCATGACCCTCTTCTCCCTACTCCACCTCCCTTTCGTTTTCTCTTCTTCCCTCTGACTGCATTCTGTTCTGCTCCTTGAATAAAACACTGCGCCAACAAGTCAAAACAAGATGAAAGACATGGGGTCTGATAACCCTATTGGCCCTGTACAATCAAGATTCTAGGCAGGAAAGAATTGCGTGACAGACAATAAAAGGCTTCCAATGTTTGTAACAGACTTTCAGTTTTCTCTTTGCAATGTAGAATTTTGTGATCTTTCTTCTTTAAACTGAAAGCCGGACTCAAGGACATTTAAGCAAAACAGTGTGTACAAGGTCAAGCACAAGCAAATTTCTTTCTGAAAGGACAAGTTACTCAAAAAACAGGTGTCACCCCCCCCCCCGTGACTGCCCTGCTGCCTCGGACCAGGGATGGGGGGGCTTATTTGGCTGCAGGGGGCCCACAGGTGGGCAGTTAAGAAGGCTGGTGTTGAGCCCCAGGGGAGTCGAAGGCAGCACACCTGGCACAAGGAAGCCTGGCCCAGCACAGGGAACTTGCAAGCAGCCTGGGGTGACTCTCTGAGTAGAGGCGAGATCCTGCAAAGGACTAGACCAGTCTCACGAGTACTGGGCCTGGCAATGAGACAGGAAGGGGAGGAGCCCTGGGAGGCTGGTCTGGAGCTCAGACAGCAGAGGGAGAGGTCACACCTCTGAGGGCTGGAGAAGGGAGGTGGAGGGGCAGACCAGGCCTGAGTGGGAGGTTGCCCCACTCTGGTCCTCACCTTACCCCAGCCTTGACGGGGCAGCTCAAGCCCCGCTCCTTGGGGGGTCCCCTGGCCCTGGATGTCCCAGAGTTCCAGGCAGCCAGCCAGCCTTGCCTCAGCGAATCTGACGCCCCCCGAGAGGCAGCTCAAGGTTCTTGGGCCCAGCCGTGGAGAGCGCTAACCCTCTTACCCTGCGGGCAGCTAGGCCAGCCCCACTCCAGCCACCCGAGGAACTCACAACCGACTGGAACCCCACAAGCCGTGGACTCTGACCTGGCTCAACCCGCTGCCATCGCCACCAATCCTGCTGAGAAGGGGTTTTTGGAAATGTCTTGGACTGAACCCCACATCCCGGCAGGCGCCACCATTTGTATGGCCTATCGGGGGTACCTGTGAAGTAACAGGCCCCCATGAATGTCAAATCGTTGACCTGAATAAACCGGTCATGTCATACCTCTATCCGTCTTGCAGGTAATTCTCACCGTGCCCTGCGCTCTTGGTCCCCCCGGTCCCCCGCACCTGGCATGGAGATGACAGCAGGTAAATAATGTCCTTTGATGGGCACAATTTTCAATGTCTTGAAGTACAGTACTTCTGTTATTATTTTGAAAACACTCAACAAGTAATGTGTGGTTCTTAAGTTTAAATAGTAGGTTTGCCAGAAGCCTTGGCTATAAATGGGCAGAGCAGAGTTATGTACTGACAGGGGCAGAGCAAGCACTTTGTAAACATCTTAATGCTCCCTGATGTTACTGTTGACAAATCATTGCAACCAGATGTTTTCGTAGGGCATCTTACCTCATCTGGGATAGTCAGAGTTCATGCCATAGCTCAAACCGCTCTGAAACAGTTTCTTATTGGCATTTAGTGCTTTTCTGAAAAAATTGTCCTGCCAGATCAGGCCAAAAGTCCATCAAGTCCAGCATTTCTGGTTCTAAAGTGGCCCACCAAAAGCCTTTGGGAAGCCCTCAAGCCTGTCATATAGCTCACTCCTGAAGTTTCGTCCTGTCTTAGCAGCTTGTATTCAGGGGAATATAATAGCCTGTTGCAGGGCCCTCCTCCATGAATTTGCCCAATTCTTTTAAAGTAATCTAAGCTAATCTACATCCCCATGCAGAAAATTCCACACATTAGTTATGTGTAGGGATGTTTATTTTTGTTAATAAAAATGCATAAAAACAAAAAACATCACCTTTTTGGTGTGAAAATATTTGAATAAAAACACAAAACAGCACATTTTGGTGTTTAAGTTATTTTCCAAAAATTAAAACAGATTACTTTTCCAACTGGAAATAATACTGTGGCTGCATTTGCTGACACTGTATTGCCTATATCACCTACCTAATACACCTTAAAAGCATTTAAACTTAACAAAAATGAGTACTTGGAATGAAAACGTAAAATAAAAACACATCACACTGTTTTCTGCCTTTCAAATCATGAAAACTGCAAAAATATAACAACTTTTTCAAACACACCTAGTTATGTATTGGGGTACAATACATCAATCATATTGATAACGAACTGTATGGTTTGATAAATGAATATGATGTGCAACACGTGAGTATGAATGGAGCTTATTTGTGGAAACCCATTAATTAGTAATTATTTACCTATTTGACATTCAACTGGTGAGGTTGCTGTTTACCTTCATGTTGAACAGCCACCTTCTTGGAATTGCTATTTTATTTTCCCAGAGTGTCCTAGATACAGTGTTAGTCATGGCCATTATGGGAGAATACAGTGCAAGATGCCACAGAAACATTATTATCCTTACTGGAAAGAGTCATCATTGCCCCCCTCCTAACTACTTGACGCCCGTATTTGAGGCATTGTGGGAAAATAAAATGGCAGCTGTCAAGAGGCACCACACGTGGTGGCTGCAATAACTATAAAACCAAGAAAAGCCAGCAGAAGGCATGAAATTGAGTGTGTCTAGCAAAACAAACTGTAACAAATATTGAAATGAATCAAAACTTTCATAATAAACACAAATGGAGTGAAATGGGAAAAGGAGGTCATCCATTCAGATATGCTTTGGGTCAAAATTCTTTAACTTTTGTGAATCACTTTGAGGATAATTTTGAGTTTTAGCATTATGAGAGAAGGAGAAAAATCTCTCCGTCCACTGTATCCACTTTACACATAATTTTATAAAGCTCAATCATATCCCCCAATCAACCAAATTTCTGAACTGGAGATGCTCCAAATAATTGTTCATCTTTGCAAAATGGATCTCTCCAGACAATGTTACAGCAAAATAGGCCATACTTTAACAGCCTGGTTCTCAAACAGCAAGGCCCACTTTTCTATACAAGCCACCAGGAGGCCTTCCTTTCAAGTGGCATCAACACTCAAGAGCCATGCCAGTAATTGCTCAACAGCGTATGCAGAAAACACTGACTTGGACCCAATCCTATCCAACTTTCCAGTGATGTCGCTGTACCAACATGATGTGTGCTGCATCCTGTGGTAGGGGAGAAATCACAGAGGCCACCTCATGTTAAGGGAATATTTGTTCCTGGGCTGCATTGATGCTGCATCGATGCTAGAAAGCTGGATAGGATTTGGCCCCAATTTTTGTCTTTTAATGTCAAGGAATGAATTGAGTGAAAGCAGAAAATTCTTGATGTGCGGGAGTGTGTGTTACAAGTACACTCCTTTTGGATATATGAAAAGGTATTTCTTTAGCAACTCTGGTGGTATATCAATCAATCTAGATAGATATAATAGACAGAATTATTGAACCAAGTGTGGAATACATTTTTCAACTATTAATTCCAAATGTACCTAAATTTCTAGGAATTGGAAGAGCTGAGAATGTGTTGGGAAGGTATGCTGTGAATCTACATCACTTGGAATATTTTTCCCATTTTATTATTTGTTATGACACGCAGATATACAAATGTAAATATACACAACCTTACAGTGCAACAAACATTGAATTAAATATCAAGTTAAAGACCTCAGTGACATTTTCATTTTCATTTTTATTTTCAGTGAGAGAAAAGCAGTACACTATAGTCCATTTAGTATAGTCCATATAGTACATTTAGCATTATGAGAGAAGGCAAAAAACCTCTCTGTCCACTGTATCCACTTTACACATAATTTTATAAAGCTTAATTAATTAAGCTATTAACTAATATAAACTACCATTATGTGTTGTTATTGCAGGATAGAATCCCTTAAATCATGTATTACTTTTATTATATATCTCCTAATATAAATCATGGCATAGATGTATAGAGAAACTATACTAGCATTTGGAAATAAAAAGAAAAATCTACAGAGGAAGATAATTTCCTGTTTTAAAATGTTTATCTTGTAGCACAGAAACATCAGCGTTAATGAGCTGTCAGTCACCGGCACCCCTGCATCGGCGCTACAGTGCCTGGGCCAGTAGTGGCAGCCCAAGAGTGTCGATGGAGAGCTGCCCTTGCCAGCCAAACTCGGCAGTTCTGGAAGGAGGGCGGGCAGGATTTCTGGGTGGGATTGGGTGGGCCGGTGAGTGTGCCGGCCCAGAAAGGGGGGCAGGGCCGATTCGGACCATGCAGCTTCCTCGTGCACTTGTGCCGTGGAGACTCCTGCCGCCTTCTAAGTGGTGATGGATACAGCGCGGGGCCACCTGCATGTGCCAGAGCTACTTAGGATTGCACCCTCAGTTTAAACCACTTCACAGCGTTGTTGTGAGGACAAAAGGAGAGAAGGACTTAACGTTTACCATCCTGAGTTCCTTGGAGGAAGGAAAGAAATGTAAAAAAAATTAATAAATATTTACATATATTTACACAATGAATATGTAACATAGGGATGGGAGATACATGCTGGCATAACACTATGAAGATTGTAAAGAGATACATTTTGTAATCGTTCAGGGAGTGTATTTCAATACTATGTTAATGATCATTTGGGGTATACGCAGGCTGTAACCAGCTATCCAGGGTGAAAGACTGTTGCAAAACAGTGCCAACGCCAAATTCAGGAAGCCTAACATGTTTACAGTGAAGTTTGGTAATGTACATTTTATTCATATTTTCAATACATTTTACCCAGAAAACATTAAAAATAAGGGCAAAATATCCCAAGTGCTTGTCAGTTTTTCCTGTGCCTTGATGAGTTCCTGAGCATAGGTTTACAGCAAATGTTCTTATGTGCTGTTTCATATAGTCCTGTAAGTATTAAAAGGATTAGAGATGTGTTATTTTAAATGAAAGATGAACATTAAGGGATGGTGCTTGTCATATCCCTGGGAAAGAAAGCTTAACACACGTACACCCCAAGCTCCTACTGTGGCTATGACCCTGGGTGTTCTCATAATTAAAAAGTTAAATTTTATCTCTCATTTCAGAAGTTGAATTATGAAAAAGTCCATCTTCCACCACCAGGTGTGCTTAAGTACTTCAAGATATGCCCAGGTTTTTCTTTTTCAAAGTCCACTTACCAGACAACTTTCATTTTCAGCAGCTAAATTGTCCCTAGATCAATAATAACTTTTGTACGTTCCTCCTGCCTTGAATAGACCTCTTCACGCCCTGGTTTTCAGGCTCCTGGTACTTGTCTAAAACTGATGTTGCATGTCAGATCATTACACAACTTTGCACTGCAGAAATATTTCACAGTATTTACCATTTCATAAAATCGGAAAGAGTGGCCACAGTCTGTACAATTTCAGTCTATGTTAGTTTATATGGATAACCTTGATCTTGTTTGCCCCACATGCCGTTTCACATTAATAGACTATTTCAAGACTATTTTCCCCTGTGTTAAATTGTATGCGTTTTTAAAGTAATTTCTACAGAATACTTCGCTGCTATTCCGCATAACCCACTTCATTTTTTTTCCTTTCAGTCAAAGAAGACTGAATGTCTATAAAAATTGCTCTTTAATGACTGCATTTTTCTCCAATACAAGCAAGTCCTTTTTGATACAAGAGAGTTCTTTGCTCAAGGTGACGCCTTGAGTAAAATGTGATCTGCTCTTTGTTTAATGAGCTAGATTAGTTAATTAACATCTTAATGAATGTCAGATGAAACAACACTTTTATTTTTAGCCTTGAGCCCAGGGTTGCTTCAGTATGTCATTTAAGATTTCATACTGGATTTTCAAATTCACCTCAGTCCTTATTAAGAGAGAGAAGGGAGCTACTACTCATTCCTGCATAGGAGAGTAACAGATTGCTTTACTTTACTGCCCAGTTGCTGTAGAGCAGGGGGCTTCAAACTATGGCCTGGGGGGGGCACATCTGGCCTGCCACAAGATTTTATTTGGCCCTCTGCAACTTGTTTTTTGGCTGGAACATTTGCTAAAGTTTGACATTTTTACTCATTATGTATCATTTCTCGGTTTATGCACAACATTGTTTCCTTGTAAATGTCATGTTTCTCTTGTCATATTTGGTCTGAACCAAATCATGCCAATTACAAAGAAGGACCCAAGAAAAATCTTATGCCATTTCTCTTATGGCTTTTGCAACTCTTGGACTATATCTATCAGAGAAGAGATTTTGAACATCAGAGGAGCCCCCTCCCCCGCACTCACCACCCTGTTTTTGTGAATGAAGAAAGCAGTACAGTTGCTTTGGTTGAGAGGTGCTGTGGCTCTGTGTGAGACTCTGAGGAGGATTCAGCAAAGGTGCAGGTACTTTGACTACAACAACGTGGAATGAATTTGTACTACCATCTATTCATTTTTTCAGTCTTCATTCACTTGTCAACAAAATGGACGAACTGCATCTTATTATTCGGGCCTGACTTTTTATGTCTGGCTGTTCTTGTCTTACAGAAACCTGATTCAATGAGTCTGTTCAGGACAGTGCATTGGATACATCTGGAATTGAAAGGAGGAGGCATTTGTTTTTTATAAATTGTTGAACTTGTAATATATGCTGAGGTGACTCGGAGGCTGAGGCAGTGTTTCATTCTGAATAATGCCCTTACTTGTTTTGTGTATTTATTGTTTATTGTGTGTGTATGTAGCATTGTTTGTATGTTGCTGGTAGCCGCACCAAATTTCGGGTATGGTTACATACTTGGCCAATAAAATCCAAATCCAAATTTATTCATTCATTTACTTTTTATTCATTCATTTATAAAACTGATTTTTTTCCCCACAAAAATGTGTAAGATATACGATGTGAAAGGTTTAGAGACCGCTGCTGTGGAGCTTCAACCGTTTTCCTCTCATGGCGCACTGATAAGGTTCTAAAACTGTCAAGGTGCACCCGTGGGTTTTTTTGACAATTGACACTGCCCTGCCAGTGGGAGGTTCACATCCCACAATGGCCCTACTAATAAATGACCCTCCCCCAAATTCCTGCAGCACATCTGTGGACCATTTATGGCACACCGATGTGCAATTGCACAGTGGTTTGCATTTATTTTCCTTTTGAAAAATCTTAGATTGCATTGCACAATTCATTTAATGTTTCAAAAATAGAAATTAGGTAATTGATTTGTTTAAGCTGCCATTTCCCACAGTCTGCCAGATACATCTCTTGTCCTAGTCCAACATGCCTTTTCCCTACTTCTGCAATTTCCTTCTCTGTTCACACCCATTAACCCATTAATCAATGTCAAATGCCCTATTGATTTCAAGGGGGGGGTTCAAAACTCTCAACAGAACAATCAAGCTGGTGCTTTTTGTAAAGAATGACAGGTATGAAAAGTGTTAGGTTTAACCTTCTGCTTTTTGCCTTTCATGGGGTCAGATTTGTTTAAAAAAATACAGGTGCAGCTTCTTTGCTTATTTTATACTGAGAATTCACATATTTTGGAAGGAATTCGGTAGCTTGTTATTCTTTAAAAGAATAGCAAATTACAGAAGGAAAAGTTGGAGGCGATTTGGCTGGAATTAAGAAGAGGACATCACCTTCATGTCCCAGTGCCTTGTAGTCAAAATGTGAAATTCTGATTCTAGTGACATCACCAAATCACCACAGATCTCATATTTAATAAACTCCCAATATAACTCATATCACTGACCATAACCTTTTAAGGGGCAAGTTCTTTTCCATTTGTCTTTGGTGTAATAAAGTCACTATACACTGCTTTTCCACAAACATTCAGCTAACAAATAATTTTAAAAAAGAATACAATATTATATTTTAACCTTGTAGGAAAAAGGATAGGGGAAAATCAACATTTAAATGAACTCCTCATTAGAACTTTTGTTTTACCTTATTTGAAAATCTGGCATGATATGGATGAAGGATTGGTTATGACATCTAAATACATGTTGATAATACAGATATAAAGCCATTGTGCTGTTTTAGTATGCAACATACTAAGACAGTATTAGAAGCCAGATCAACCCTATCTAAGCCTAACCATTCAGTGGACTAGCACACCTTCCTGTTCTTCTTATATATGTCACATTTGCCCTTCTTCATCCCGATCCATTAAGAAAGTATGTAAATTGATACAAGTTTCTGTGTACTGATCTTTCTGGCTGCAAGGAGAAGAACTGAGGAGGGAAACCACCTGTAGCACATGATGTGCTTGCTTGGCATCTGCTTAACTGAACAGATGTAATAATAATAATAATAGTAATACTAATAATAATAATACCGGTATTTATATACTGTCTTTCTTGGTCATTAGATTGCTCCTTTGACTTTAATTCAAGGCAGTTTACATAGGCAGGCTTTATCTAACCCCGAGGGGTTTTACAAATCACAAAGAGTTCTATCTTTCAAGAACTACTACATTCAGATGACACTTTCATAGTCCAATCTTTCTTTCTGGCCGCACAATCGCATTCCCGCTGGCTGATAAACGGCTTCTTTGCTCTCACCAAAGAAAACAGCTGGCCCAGCACAACTCCTCTCTCACAGGCAGCTGGAGACAGCTCAGATCTTATCAGCTGCATTTTCAAGGTCTGCTGCTCATAGAGACTTCCGGTGTTCTCAAACTGGCGACCTTCGGATCTTATCTTCGGGCATCTTATCTTTTGCAACTCTCGGACTATATCAGAGAAGAGATTTTGAACATCAGAGGAGCCCCCCACCCATGCACTCACCACCCTGTTTTTGTGAATAGACCGACTAGAACGACTAGACGTCCTGCCAAAGATGGTACACACTGTCAGCAACAAAAGCATTCATTATTGAGGAATAGAATTGAATCCAGGACCCTGTTTATCTGTCCCAGGTTTTAATCAATATTGTCAAAGATTATTGCACTAGACCTTTTTTTTTTGCCAAAAGGTGCATGCATGCATGCATGCATGTGTGCAAGCGTGTATGAAAGATAGCTACTAGATTTGTCTGAATTCTCCAGAAATGTCCAGGTGACTATTGAAACCAATCTTAGAGATTTTAATAGGCCTCCAGGAATCTAGCATCATGTCGGATTTGAAAAGAAAAGAAATACCTAGGAGTTGTCGGGCAGGGCAATCCACCACCCCCCCTTGGACCAACACAAGCTACTTGAGATAGCCCAGCGTAAAGCGTGTTCGAGCCAGCACTACTGGAACAGGGCTGACACAAGCAGATGCATCGGCCTCACTGTGCTAAAAATAGGCATGGGTAAGTCACCCCTGGGCTGTCCTGAGTGGGGAGAAGGCAGGAAGGGATGGAATGGGATGGGGGAGGGTGGAGAGAGGGCAGTCCTGCAAGCAGGTGGAGAGAGGAGTTCAGATGCAGCAATTAGACTGCATCCAAATTCCCATCCGTGGGCTGCATGACCCTGATTGAGGCCACTGTGGCCTGCTTGGACTTGCACCTGCTAAACAGCAGGCGCAGATCTGAGCAGCCCTACAGTTGGTCATGACTAGACCATTCGGTTGTGGGGAAACCTTTACCTTTACATCAGTGGCATAACTGCATAAGTGCATCAGGTAGCATCTGCACTGGGCTACATGCTGCCAGTGGCTGTGACGGCAACAGTCTGGGACAACTTTGGGGATGAATCTTTCTGTATGACTCAGAATAAAAGGGGCTACATTGTTGGGTAGCTATAAAATCTTCTTTGCACTGGGCAGCAAATTGCTTAGCTACGCTACTGCCAGGCGTGACCTTTTTTCCCCTCTTCAAACTCTTCAAATGTCTTGGGCCATCTCCATATAATAGCTTTGTTGCAAATAATATTTTTTTTCTGAGGTTTCAATTTTAATATTTTCCTGAAGCCTATCTTTTTCCTACTGAAGTACTGTGCCATGCGTTAAGAAATCAGAAGAGGCGAATGGTGCAATTTTGAAAGTCAAACATGACTAAGGTGCGTTATGAGTCACAAGGTTAGGGGATGAGAGGGAACAATACAGTTGTTTGAAAAGATGCTATCTGAAGTGAAGAGATATTGTCTAAAAGGATATAATAAATTGATTGCTGTTATAACAGAGAGATTTGATGCAAATGTCTGCCTGTTTCATAACTGATACTAAGCCAAAGCCATTCATTGTTCTGGCTTTGCCAGAGTCCTACAGCTAAAAAAAACCTGACCCTGTTACTACGTATATCATAGCATATAATTATTTGAAGAATCTCCTCTCACGTGAGTTTACCCATCCTTTTATAAAGGATTTCTTACAGGTTCTGTTGGAAGTTCTGAGTTGTGGTCCATGAGATGGTTTTCCCAGTGGTAGCTCCTGATATTTTTCTGCTGCCACCTTTTTTGTCAGGCTTTCAACGATTCTGTATAATTTTTACTTTTTAAGCTTTTTTAGTCTTGTCTTGGGTTGTTGTGTTGCAATCCTTTTTTCTACATAAGTATATTTGTTTTTAAATGTCTTTGTAAGTTGCCCTCCCTATTGTGAAGAGGGGAAAGATACATTCATTGAATGAATGAATGAATGAATGAATGAATGAATGAATGAATGAATGAAGGACGGACGGACCCTATGTTAGGCCATGGGTATGCTTCAAAATAATTCCCCACCTTTGATCCAGAGCCAGAACATCTATGCAGCCAGCAGCAGCCACATAACATCCACCACCACCAATGACTTGGCAGTGGGGTAGTGAAGCTTGGGCTGGAGAAGGACAGGGTTGATCTTGGTGGCAGCCACGTGCACCAGACCTTAGCCACCTTTCCTGGCCTTGAACTGGCCCCAGAGGCTCTTCAGACATGATAACCAAAGATCTGGTGCAGGTTTGAGAAGGCTCATTACGGGCCAGGCAGCTTCCAAAAACCTAAGTACAAAATGTATTTATCTTTTCTGAGTTGACTGGTAACTGGGCAAAAATGTGCATTTCACAATGATATCCCCTTATATTTAGCAGAGGGAAAGCAGCTGCCCCTCTTCATTCCAGCATGGCATCTTTTCCAGTGGCTGTTGCTGGAATGTGGCCATTGCTACATCTCTTATGTATTTATTTTTAGAGTGAGACCTTTGGGGACAGGGAATTATTAGATTTATTTTACTATGTAAACCACTTTGTTAACTACTCTTGTTGAAAAACCATATATAAATGTTATTATTAATGATGAGGATTATGATAAATCTAGCCTTCCATGAGATAGTCTAGCCTTTTAAAAAGTATGTACATGCATATTCTCCAATATTTCACATTTGAAAATTGAGACGTACTTGTAACACCCCTATTATCTTCCAACGATCATTTTGCAAGCCCAGCTTCCAGTATGGGTTCTTCACCGCCTAAAACAGGAAAACTGGATGATTATATATTTATAGACGAACACATGAAGAGTGGGAGCAAAACTGTGTCCTCTGTTCCCTTTTCTGATTTTATTTGCCCAACCAACAAGCAGAGCCTATGTGTGTATTATGTGTGGGTGCAATGGGAAATCTCTCACACATTCACACTTAGAGGACCTGTATAGTCTCTTTTCTTTGTTCACAGCTTTGTGTGAATACATGGGGGGGGGGTTGGCTCCCATGTTCCACACATCCTTCTAAATATGGATGACCATATGTACTGTGAAGTGTTAGCAGAGCTGAAGCATTAAAGCGATCCCACACACAGCAACCTGGCTTTTGCTAAGAGCTTTACTTGAAGACAGAACTGCAGCCATTGCCACACAGGCAGAAAACAATACAGGAAAAAAAGTCATACCAGAAGTCTAGTTAACAGTTGGAGACAGCAACCAGCAAACCTAAACTAAGCAACAGACTCCCCCTACAGGTGGATGTCAGAATATTCACATAGACTGGATGTTTCCACTCCCATGCTATCGCACTTCCAATATGGAGGGCTAGTGGGATTTATCTTCTTCTTTGTTTTTGCTATACCTAATACCAGCAAACCAAAAGTCTTCCAGATATTCATCCTATTTCCAATAGTGAAAAAAAAATGATTCTGTAAGTGATTTGAAAACTTTTATAACTCTTTATTTAACCATTCATTTCCTATCAGTCCCCATAAGAAGAACAAAGCAAATTCCAGATTGAAAGCTTATATAAAAAGGAGATTTTCTCCATTTGTGATTCAGAGCACAATCCTAACCTGGAGTTAGACCAACACAAAGACCACCGTAAAGCACTTTTGGACCACTATTGGAGTCAGGGAGAATGACGCACGTCTTTGTGCTGGCCTCTCTGACTCCAAGAGTGGTCCAAGCATACTTTATGATGTCCCTTGTGCCAGTCAAACTTTGCTGGCCTAACTGTGCCGGCTGAACTCCAGGTTAGGATTGCGCTCTCAGCCTTTCACCATGACAAAGAAAGTATTGAACTCAGCATGCAATATAACTATCTTAACAAAGAACTTCTAAATAAATGGTAAAGAAGACAATGACAGTTTCTTGGAGGCCAAAAGCCCCACTTTTTGGTTTCTCAGACTGTATTGCTGCTACCAGACCCTTTGTCCAATTTTTATATAAAATTGCTGTGCTTTTATGAAATAAAAATCTTTTCATTTAGGGAGGCTTTCTCCAAAATGAAGATACCTTGTTTTTGTCTCATATGCTTGCTATTGTCATAAACAATTAAAAAAAATGCATAGAGAAATGCTGTAGTTTTGTAAAGTACGACTAGAGCAATAAAATTGGCATTGTGCAAAGTTCAGTCTGTACTTCAGATTCCAAGGACTAGTAAAAAGTAGGGGTGTTTAAAAAGAAAGACTAAAATTAAATGTGTATGTGTGTGTTGTGCTGCATCTGGTTTCTGTCAGAATGAATCTTGTTCATCTTGGTTTCAAGGTTTCTATTCTGTGTGCTTTTAAACCAAGGTCAAGCAGTAGGCAGCACAGAGACCTTGAAGGTGTCATTGACGAGGAATATATAAGCTTTATAGCTACAGCACTAATTATTTAGCATTTATAGAAAGGATATCGGTCGGCACAATAAGACAGATACATTTTCCTATACCTGTGGCCTCTCCAGTATTTCAATAGGCCAATGGAACGATATACAGTATGTACAAAGCACGTATATCTATGTGTACATGACTAATTTGTGTATAAAATACAGCACAATTCAATAAAATGAAGGGTATTTAAAATATGTAGATAGATGTATATTGAATAATACCCAGTTAAGCGAAGTGTACAATTTTAAAATCTAAGTATTGCTGTAGTGTTAAACTACTGCACTTTTTCTCTTCAACATGGCCTTGAGTTTTTCTCTTCAGTAAATTTAAGCTTGTACAATAAAAAAATCTAATGAAAGAATGTGTTGACATTTTTCTCCTCATCTCATAAACGGATTTTATCATTGGTGAAAGGGTTCCCCACCCACATTTTCATTAGCCTCTAGTAAAATATCTGCTTTGGGGCTTCTCAAGCACCAATGCCATTTGCACTGCCCCTCCCCCTGCGTGCAGGGCAGAGGCGGGAAAATGTGGGGCTGTCATTTCCTCCAAGGGATGTATCATTGGTTGCCATGGGCTGTGGGCACTGACTGGGTTGAGGGGAACTTACCTCCCTCAATCGGGAGTTTTTGTGGGCCTCGCCCACCCACCCATTATTATTATTATTATTATTATTATTATTATTATTATTATTATTATTATTATTATTATTATTATTATTATTATTATTATTTATACCCCGCCTTTCTGCCCAAAGGCACCCAAGGCAGCTTACAACATTTAAAAATACAATAAAAACACGATTTAACAGTTAAAAACAGTTAAAAACAGTAATTACAATAATTAAAATTTAAAATTTAAACAACCAGCCCCATGGATCCTAAAAAAGAATGTAAAAACCAGCCAGCCTGGTTTTTATATATAGTCTAAGATTGGCTGGTTGGCCGATTTGGGGGACAGAGTAGGAATTTTTTGCTGTTACCCTGATTGGCCTTGGGTAGCAGTTTTTTGCCTACCACAGACTGGCATTTGTGGTCGGGGGGCTTGTTAAGTTTAAAGGCAGGAGGCGTGCTGGCTAGGGTAGCCAGGAGGGTTCCTGGCATACATCCTGAGGTAAGCAAGGCCAAGGGGCATGCCGGGACCGCTCTGACAACATTTGTCCAGTTTGGGAGGCAAGCTGGCAGGTCATTTGGCTGGCTTGATAAGATCCCACATTGGCTTGTCTAGTCGCTCCCTCTCCAACTGGCCAGCCAGGGAAAGAGTGGCTTCAGGAGGCTTTGGACCTCTTCCCCTTCATGGGCTTTTGAGCCCACCCTTTGATGGGGCCTGGGACCGGGCGCTGGACAGCCCTGTGGGGGGCAGCACAGGGATCCTCCCACTGAGG
Organism: Lerista edwardsae; assembly: GCA_029204185.1. Lineage (NCBI taxonomy): Eukaryota > Metazoa > Chordata > Lepidosauria > Squamata > Scincidae > Lerista > Lerista edwardsae. The sequence goes on from JAJKFI010000006.1 coordinate 24,611,800, forward strand.
AAGGCCTGACCCCTTGCCCCAGCTGGGATCCCGGGCAAGAGGCTCGAAGAAGTACAGGAGGCCAGGAGAGGCTGTGACTCCTGGGCGGCCACTTACCCCTTCGCCACTCATTCCCGGCACTGGCGAGCAGGCCATTCCCCCCCAGGCCACACACTCCTGGAGTGGCATCTCAGGCTGCAAGGGGACCAAGGAAGCCATAGGCAGGATGTAGAGGATGGGGCCAGGGGGCTCTGCCACGCTGTAGTTGTTCGCTATGATTGTGTAACGGGTCCCTGTGAAGTAACCCAATGAATATGAAATCCTTGGCGAGATTAAACCGCCTTTGCAAACAAACTTCAGGCGTCGCTAGGGTCTTTCCGCACCACGGTGAGTTGCATCAAACCCCAAATTTCCCTGTTTGCCCTTCACCCTCAGGAGGTGCCAATCCTGCCCCCAAGATGGACATAGCACCCATATAGGACCGACTGGGCCAGGACCGGGGTTAGGATCCTACCGCAGTGTCAGAGGTCAGCTCTTCACAGCCATTTGTGGCTCTGAAAGCTGGCTTGGAGGCTTTGCTCTCCAAGCCACATGGCTGTGAAGATGTGGAGAAGGGGCCTTTACGCAGCTCCTTTACCCAGGAGCTCAGGCTCCTACAAAACCTAGCATTTTTCCCCCTCTAGGAACACTACTGATTCAGAATGGTTCACAGATGCTCCACAGTCTTACTACAAAATAGGTAAATTTTGGTGTTATTTCATACCATTTTAGGCTGCCCATAACCATAAGAGGAAACAAAAAGGCCTTTGTTGGGCAAATAAATATATGACTTGTTTGTTTTTTTGAAAGTTGCTGAAATAAGAGATTTGTTCTGTTTCTTTCCTGCTATGATATCTATTGGCTGTCACATAATCCTAAAGATGCCTTAACTGGCTTGGAATGTACTGAGTAACAGTTTCCTCTTTTTCAGTGTAGTCTAATGAATGCGAGGTCAGTGTGCCCTTGTGTCAAAATAGTAACACGCTGGAAGACTGAAGTGTTGCACTTTTTTCTTTTAGTTTTCTTTTAAGGAATTTCTTACTTTGGAAGGTTCCTCTCACAGTGCCTCTGCTGCTGTGAAAATGCTTTCTTTGAGCATTTCTTTAATTGCATTTTTGCTGTGTTCTATCCAGTAACGTGAACACATTCCTTTCTTTGTTCACTTGAATATCATTCCACATGGTAGTGAAGAGTCAAGGTTGTGGCATTTCAGAAACTGAGTATGTGAGAAGCATTTCTGCTTCTTGTCAAGTATGGATCCTACTGTTCTGGCATACCCTTTCTTCCCTTTCCAAGGTATAACACTTGGAGACCCTTCTTTCTCATCTTCCTGTATGCTTTCTTCACTTTTAACCCCAGACAGATCTTCTCCTTTTTCATATTTCCCTTTCACCAGATCTGCACATTTCATGCACCACAAAACTGCTCTCAAAAATTGTGTCTCAATGCATCTCCTTGGAATGTGTAGGAATGCAGGCTCAATGGCATAATGTTATTGTGTTGTCTGCTTCCTACCTTTCATCAGCAGTAGCCAGTAATGAGAAGTAGGGACAGAAAAACTCAGGCTGTGATGATGTCATTTCATAAGGAAAGTGTTCCTAATCATTTCACAGGAGAGGGAGAGAACCTGGCATAAGAATGCCATTTTTTGTGGAAACCCTGCTGAGCTTCATAGTTTTCATGGCATTGCACACACACTTCCACCTGTTTTAGCACATTCAATGGTGAGAATCCTTTTTAAAATATTTTGTTTAGGAATTTACATCCTGCTTTCATTGCTAAAACAGAGGCAGCTAACAGAATCAATATTACATAAAAAAAATCAAGATAATTAAAGGCCTGACGCTGATCCCAGTGTCTTTCTGTGTATGCCAGGGCAATGACAGCCCCATCAATGGGAAACTAGGTGATGTGATATAAAGGATCGTGCTTTGCAATGCCATAAATTGGGCTGCACTGCTGGGGTACAAGTTCTGGCTGCTCAGCCCAATGATAAGACTGGGCTGATAGGGAACTCCACCTTCATGTATAACCATGATGGCAGGAGTAGTGGGGTTAAATGTATTCTCACCTGTTAGTTACAGTGTGCACTGAAGTGGTATAACTTCTCTTCGACAAGGACTAGTTTTGAGCCAAATAGTGCCTTAGATAATATCTCGGCTCCCAGCTATAGAACAATCCAGATGCCAAAAACCAGACGGATGTCAAAGTCATGTTCATCTGAACTAAAGTGTGTAGTAAAAGTGCAATGCAGATGTTATTCTTTCTAAAGGCTCTGGGAGTCTGCTGTCCTCAGGGTTACTGATTAATAAACATTCAGGTCAGCAATGTACTGTTAAAAGCTCGCGCTTGGGGGAGGGGTAAAAATGTACCAGAGGGGAAACAGATTCAATATGTGCTCACGATCTGTGAACCTGAGGAAATCTCGTTTCCCCAGAAAAATGTCATGTTTTTATGAGCTTTGCCATGTAACCATACACAGTATGATGCATAAGTGTATTGCACAGTGCATCATTAAAACAAAGACATGTGTGTGCAACAATACTCCATGTTTTGTTAAAAAAAAAATTCCATGCTGGTATATATTACAATTCATTTAAGAAGAGCTCTTCTGGATCTAGCCAAAGGCCCTTCTAGTTTAACTTCCTGTATCTCACGGTGGCCCACCAGATATCCTAAGACAGCACACAAGATAACAAGATATTTGCATCTTGTTGCCACTCCCCGACATCTGGCAAATGCATCTGGCATTTCCTTTCCTGGATCTGCTTACTGATTCATAACTTGATATTGCTCATGGTACTGAAGTTCTAAACTACCCACATAACACGAGTGGACAACATAGCCTTGGCCTTGACCCAGAAGATCAGCTTTAAAAACGTAACTACTTCAAATGTGTAATTCTAAAATGTAATTGTAATTCTTAAAACACTGTGGGTGCAGTCCTAACCTGGAGTTAAGCCAGCATAGTTAGGCAAGCAAGGTTTGGCTGGCACAAGAGGCACAGTAAAGTATGTTCACACCACTCTCGGAGTCAGAAAGGCCAGCACACAGAGGTGCACCATCCTCCCTGACTCCAAGAGTGGTCCAAATGTGCTTTACAGTGGCCTTTGTGCTGGCCTATCTCCAGGTTAGAATTGTGTCCTGAAACAAAAATCCTTGGGCATGCATAATTAAAGAGGTCAGGAGAAAGATAAATTATTGTCGTCTTCCTGTAAGTGTTAAATGAAGCCATGAGAAATTATGAGATACCAAGGGATACGTTGCACAAGGCTATAAGTAGAAATTAGGTGCTGACCCATTTATGAGAAAAAAAACATGTACTTTGCAATGAATGAATGATACCTTGGGTACATACAGTACTTTAGACACAAGCTGCCCTGGGCTCCCAGTAGTAGTAAGGCAGGGTATTAATCTTTTAAATAAATAAATACATGAGGAATTTTATATAAACAAAATTTTCTGTGTGAGTTCCAGAGCAAAAAAAAAAATTCTCCAGCCAGCATTTATGCACAATTAGGTACATCATGTGCCATCCAACATGGAGATTAATCTCTGTGTCAAAAGAAAGTAACATGTAAAGTGCTCCTAAGAATAGAGCCTTGAGGAGATTCTACTGAACAAGTGAGTGCAGAAGACAAACTGCTTCTATTACCCTTGGACAATATTACTTTTGTTAATTAAAAAATCAATAGGCAAAACCAGTAATTGTCCATTATAGTGAGGCTTTTCCTAAATCGTACATGCTGATTTATTTATTTTCCTGGTATAGGTCAGGAATGTGTTTTCTCTGCTTGCACAGAAACTGCTACCTATGCAAAGCCGGCTTTAGGAGCTGCGGGGCCCAATGCAAAATATTTCAGCAGGGGCCCCTGCCCCTGTGGGGCCCCCTACGCATTAAGATGAGCAGCAGCGGCAAGGCACCCAGCAGCAGTATCACTACCAACTGCTTCCAGGGGGATTTCGAGCCAATTGTACCCAGGGGGCAGGAGGAAGAGCCATCCTGCCGCAATGCTCTGCTCGCTGTGCTCTTTTTGGGACACCACAGCATGAAAGATTCCATGCTCGAGTTTCAACTACGAGGTGAGGTGCTGGCAGTGTTTGCCCACCACCATAGCGCAGGGTCCAGTTTCACCAAATGGGTCAAATTGCCCTAAGGCTGGCCCTGATCCAATGGTAATTTATATTGTACTTGCAATTTGACCCAAGTTCTAAGCAAACTATTTCTTCCAAGGGAAGTTTTACTAAAGTTAAACCCATTGCTAATTCACGGCGTAAGTTAAAATCTGGAACTGAATTGAACTCAGGATGCATGCACAGGTAGGCTTCTAAAAGATTTTGAAAAGATTGTTCTATTGTGCTAACATGAGTTGTGTTAGTTAGTTCTAGTGTCAGTCCCAGTTTGCTGGGGCAAAGACACGCATTGGGTTCTCATATCACCCCCACTCCCTGATAGAGCATTGAGTGCCAGTGTTGCCAGCTGGCTGTGCCTCGGTTTGGCATGGGATCTTAAACATTGACAAACCTGGCAGGGCAATCCTAAGTAAGGCCAACATAGTAAGGCCAACATAGCAGGAGTATATCCTAAGGTCCATTAGGAGGCAGCAGCAGCAACGTGCTGGACAAGTAAAGGGGAGGTTTTCCCCTTGCACCCATAGGTCACCCCTATGGGCCTGCTCAGATCTGCGATGGCAAAATAGCAGGCGCAGAGCAACGTAAACAGGAGCGCCCCGGCGCAAGAGCACAGCGCCAACGCAAAGGGGATATAGGACTGCGCTCTAAGTAACCTCTGACACTACCCTGGCTGGCTCCCTCAGATGGCAGCATATTTTGAACACTGTTAAAGGATAAAGGATAATTTGTTAAAGGATAACAAATTGTGTCAGTAATTTGATTGTTACATTTTGAACAATTGGGAGGGGGGAACCACTTGAATTTTCTGTATCAAGCCTCAAAATATCTTAGACGAGTGCAAGCTTTCCAGGCTCTGCAACATACATACATGCATGCACGCACGCACGCACGTACGCACAGATGGCTGTACAACCTCTCCTCCTTTGCTTTATGGCACCTCAGAAGAGAACACCCAGACACCGCCACCATTAGGCATTATGAATGATATCATGCAGGCTGTGCATTTAGCTTCTGGTTTTTGAAATGGGAAAAAGCAAATAGATAATTCTTTCCTGGGAGTGCAGGTAGTTCACCTTTCCTGAAGGTGCAGGGAGTGCAGGCTTCCATTGCAGCATTACATTGCCAGCATAGGAAGCTGCCCTGTGCTCTTAAGTAGAATAAGGACATTAAACCCAAATCAGTAATTAGGTGACAGCATCCATTTGGATTCCAATTTCTAATGTACGGTCTCTGAAGTCTTCAGCTATATAGTGTTCCTTCTTATCATCAAGCTTATATTCTGATATTAGGGTTTTTTTTCCACTTAACAGAACCTTTGCCATTATTTCCTATTTAGACCCCAACTTTTACTCTCCAGCACCATCCATTCTGGCAGTAAAATGTGTCCACTTTGCTGTTCTGAGATGCAAATATATATTGTCAAAATGTGCTCCTCTTATTATTGTTCCATAGATTAATGCAGTCCCCATTCGCTGGCATGTGAAATATTGCTTATATTATCCCAAAATAGAAACTAAACTGCTCTTAAAATGTCTTATGTGGAGTTTAATGCAAACAATGAAAATAAATAAGGCCTGTTGCTTGCCAAAATCTCCTTGTTTTAGAGTTTTTAAATGCACAAATCATCATTAATGAAGCACTTAGCATTACACTCCTGACAGCAGGGCACAAAAAAAAAAAATTCCTCACTTATCCAGAGGATAAGAGGGAACATAGCGGATGAGTTCGGGGGAAATGATTTATTCTCTTTTAACCTGACTTTATGGGTTTAATTTTACTTCCCAGCAAACAAAGAGGGAATTATGTCAGGGCTTGGCAACTTGGGGGAGGGGTGACATTTGGGGTAAGTAGTTTTTGGGGGAAATGTAAGGCATTAAATACACCGTATTCCTTATAGCAAATATACAAATTAAAGAAATATGTACAACTTTTACACTGATTCACAATTTAGTTGAACATACATAGTCCTAATCAGTTTAAAAAAAAAATTAGTTACTAGAATTTATTTATTTTTAAAATCCCAATCTTATGGGGCCCCTGCTGCTGGAATGAGTGTTCCAGCAGCTCAAGATCCTTTATGGGGGCACAAAAACTAGCCCGCTGCCACAAACCATGAGAGAGAGAAGCTGCAGGAGGCTCTGCAGTCACTGGTAAGTTGGCATCAGGGACAGGGAGAGGAGGTTCAGGGGGAAAATGAGGTGGGAAGGGGAGGAAGTGAGGATATGGACTGGAGGGGGATGAACTTGCAAATGTGTATGCTGGATCTTATCCTCCATTTTTTGGTCCATCATTGTTCCTTTCTCTCCTCAGATTTATGCCAGTTCCAAAGTGGCCCACTGCACAATCCCACACTGCCCGTCGCGCCGACACTACATCATAGCATTGGCGCAATGTCATTAGCGCTGACGCGGGGGTGCCGAGTGGCACCCCACATCAGCGCTAAGGCAACAAGACCGGCGCTACAGGCAGTGCCAGTTCTGTTGCGCCCGCGCCGCACCTCCCTTGCGCTGGCTGAAGCCGGCTGGCGCAGGGGAGGCGCCATTTCGGCGCAAGGGAGGGAGGTTCTGGGCCATCACGTTAAAAATAGGTGCTGGCGCTAAGCAAGGCTGAGCCTCAGCTCAAAACCTTTGTTCTTTGCTGTAGCTAAAAGCATTCATTTGTTTCACTTTAGAGAGACCACTGGTTCTCTTCAAAAGAACTGCTTTTGAAATATTTAAATGTTTCTAATGCACTTTTTGAAATGATGCAATTATGCAAAGCGTTCCTGAAATTTTAGAAGATTTGTTTTTGTTTGCTTTGTGACATGGCTATGTGCACTCTATTTTTTTTTCTTTTTAAGCCCTTCATGGAGTAAATAAACCATGCCATATGGACTTCCTTAATCTAAAGAATGGTCCAATCCTATGGGCTCTTTACCGTAGCAGAACTCAGTTTCCCTGCTGTAAATGACATGACACCAATGTAACCAGGGCATTGCTGCCAAGTGTGTTGGAGCCACTGGTGGAATGGTCAACAGCTGCACACACAGGCCTCCAATTGATCTGGCTGGTGCCAGACCACATAAGGTGGAAGTAGTGGTGGTCTTTGGGCAGTTTGGGGAATCATGCGCCAGGATGATATCCCCTTTTTTGCAGCCTGACATGCCCCTGACTCTCCTTGGGCTTATGCCAGCAAAATAACAAGCATTATTGGGTCTGAGGGCAGCCAAAGACGAGACCAGGCAGCCTACTGGGAGGGAAGCAAAAATGTTTCTTGCTGGCCATCTGCCCCCAGTGGGAGCATGCAGCACATGGTCCATTGGCATGGCTGCATGCTATAGACTGGTGGGAGATAGGAGTGGGCTGTATAAAGCAGTGGTCTTCAACCTTTTGGTGACCATGACCCCAATATATACATAAATAAAGTATGAAACTGGGGGCCCCACCTTCATTCCTGCCTTCCTCCCAGGACTCTATCTGCCCAACCCACTGCCATCGCCACCCACTCCCCATCCCCGTAATGCCCAGCACTGTTCATTGTAACCAAATACTCTTATTAGAGAGAGCAGAAAAAGAGCTTCCATGAAACCTGGCACTAGTGAAAGCTATTTGAGCACTGTTACTAAGAACCTGAGTTGGACTGGGACACAATCTCCTGGTACCTGGAGAGAGATAGCAGATGACTCCCCTTTACCTGGTGGTGCTCTAGTCCAGGGGTCTACAACCTTTTTCATTCATGTAAGTTGCTGCAACCCTACAACTGAGGCTTCACGACCCCACTGGGGTCCTGACCCCAAGATCGAAGAACACTGGTGTAAAGCATTGTAGTGTAGCTCCCACTCTCTAACATGCAAAACTGTCTACCCAGCAGCTGTACCAATTCCAAATGCCGCCCCCGTTTCAGTCTTCCCTGATTGCACAGAAATATATCCCTTGGCTTTCATTGTGCTTGGGTATCTAGCTCTGGAGGATAACAAGAAATGCTTTGCACTAACTCCATCTGGTGGGAGGTTTTGAGGCAGGATTGTTGTAATCCATTCTGTGTGGTGCTGTGCTCCAAAGCTTCATTTGGTATAAGATGTGGGTTCTGTCTTCTGCCTAGTTTGTGGAAATAGGGCACTCAAGAGGCTCATTTTCGCCAGCGGCGGTCCTACTGCCCCATGAGCCACATTGGTGGACTGGGGGCCGTGCAGAGGTGGATCACCCCTCACAGAGGCAAGCAGCATGAGTGGGTTTGGCCTACTTGCCTGTCCCTGCACCAAAATGGAATGTTCGCAGCCGCTGGGGGCAGGGCAGGGCAGGGCATCACAGGGGGCGGGGAGGAAGTGCTAAGTGCTGCAATCTGTGGACCTGGCCCTGGGGAAAAGAATCGGTCAGGTCCGCAACTGCATTTCACCCATTCTCAAACTGTGGGTTGGGACCCACTTGGTGGCTTGCGACCTAATGTCAGGTGTGTCCCAGAAAGCTGAGAGCAGCTATCTTGGAAGCGGCAGACCTTACTCTTGCTATATTCCTGTTGTGTTAACAGTTTGAATTTTCAAGTGAAAGTTCTTAAACTGTTGTTTTTAGTTCAGTGTTTTTACATGTTTTTACTTAATCTTGCTTTCTGCCAGAGATGTTTCTCATTTGTGCAATTGCTGCAGTCCAAGAATGCCACTTTGCATTCCAGGAGCGTCATTTTAGTTCCTCACAGTTACAGCACTTCCTGCTTGATGATGTCACTTCCAGCCATGACATCCCTTCTGGTGGGTCCTGACATGAGTGCCATTCTAAAAAGAGGGGCCCAGTGCAAAAGGTTTGATAACCACTGGTCTAAGATGGATATGTCAGGAACCCTCCTGGGCACCCACCTTACCAAGTGCAAGCCAAGATGGAAGAACGGGCCACCTCATCACTCCACTAGCCAGAGCCACAGGAAAGTCCCTCGCGGTGGAGAGGGAGGTTGAAAGACCTGATGCCTGTTTCAACCTCTCCACGCCTCTGGCTAGAGCAGCAGATAAGCCCTGCTACAGAGGTCCAAGAGGGCCTGGTAGGGCCCTTGCTGGCAGGCACAGCAGCAGATGGGTCAGTCGGACCCACCCTGGTTGCATCTGCTGATGCTGGCGGGGCGGTGCCCTTGGGGCCAGTACTGCACCTGCGCTCCCCACCGCCTGTGTGTGCAGCAGAGCCAGCTCCAGCCTGCCTGGCCAACTTCCTGAAGCAGGCTCTCAAGCCTCCATCTCCAGTGTGGCCTGAGGCTTCCAGGGTGGCATCACCAGCAGAAAAGGGGGGCCAGGGTGTTCAGGGAACGCGGGACACCTGGCCGAGGAGACACAGGGGGCAGGAATGACAGAGAGGGGGGGTGGAAGAATGGGCGCAGCACCTGTCAATCCAGCAAGTGGGTGGGTGCAGTGAGGGAAAGAGTGGAGCCACCTCCTATAAAACCTGGCAGGTGGATGATGAAGGGCAGTGGGGTTAGGCAGCTGACTGCTGCAGATGGTCTAAGGACCCCCCCCCCAGGGGAGCAAGAACTGGGTGGAGCGACCCCCTATCCCCAAGTCTGACCCAATGAAGCCAACTTCTAGCTCGAAGAGGAAGCACGACATCCGTTGCCAGGGCTGACAGGCGGCGGTCCAACTGGGGTGGCACACATGGCCCCCACCCACCTCCAGGCAAAAGGCATAAATGGGTTGAGCTCAACTTATCTAAAAGATGGCATCAATCATTGCAGTCTTTAAATACGACGCAGCTTTGCCTTATCCAGGGCAGTAGCCAGAATGGGGCTAGTAAGTACTAGTTTTATGACAGGACAACTTCCTATTAAAGAAAAAGAGCTTCTTTTAAAGACAGGAACAATAAAAGCTTAAAAAGAAAAAAAGAAAACATTTGGCAGCAGCTTCTCCTTTCAGGCGTATTCTAAACTCCACCCTCTCAAGCAGAGCAGAGACCTGCATAGCTCTGATCCCTGTCTCAGTTGGATTTTTCATGATCCTAATCACCCTCAAGCTTACGTAAGTGATCCACAAAAGAAAGCCTGTGTTTGCTGTTACAATATCAAGTAGCACAGGGTGCTTGAAGGGGATAAGAGGTTGCATAAAGTGCTCTGGAAGACGAAATAGAAACTTTGTGCACACTCTAATTAGCTGGTCTCCAGGCTTTATTCAAGCTAGAGCTTTAAGTGCCCCAGAGTTGATCCACTTTCCCCTATCAGCTTTTACACACAGCACGTTATGTAAGTATGTGGTGATTCTAAGGAAAGCACTGATTTCCCATTCCTGTATTTGAAGTTCCTTCTGCTATTGCTGCCCATCTATTTCTCTTGCTCCAGTTATCTTCCATATTCTAAGCAGTTTAGACATTTGGCAGAATCAAACAACAAAGCTTCTTCTTGACCATGCAGGACTGCATGGTTGCATATCCCCTAACAGCCCTGGTTATTGAAAGCCTACATTGTTCTCTCTTATCCTTCAGCCTTGTGAGTCCGAAAAAATCTTGGGGCCCAATCCTATCCAATTTCCAGCATTCATGTAGTTATGCAAATAGGGTGTGTTCTGCATCCTGGATGAGTGGGCAGTCACAGAGGTATTGTTTGCATCAATGCTGCAAAATTGGATAGGAAGGATTATATACATATTGAAGCTTTCATGATAAGATGTTCAATAGTCCAATTAAAAATGCCGGGCTTGAAGGCCACAGTCCAACAGAGTACCTTTTGCCTTGAATAAGACTGAGCCCTGAAACTGTAGCCAGCACACTGCCCATATTCTATACTATATAACGATGTTAAGAGCGCAATCCTACCCTGGATTTAGGCTGGCACAGTTGGGCCAGCAAAGTTTGGCCGGCACAAGGGTCACCATAAAGTATGTTTGGACCACTCTTGGAGTAAGAAAGGCCTGTACACAGATGTGTGCCATCCTCCCTGACTCCAAGAGTGATCCAAACATACTTTACGGTGGCCCTTGTGCTGGCCAAACTTTGCTGGCCTAACTGTGCCAGCCTAACTCCTGGTTCGGATTGCACCCTAAAAGTTCACCTGTAAAACTTGTGGTAGCAAGGCCTAAGTGGTAGCAATGACATTGCCCAATGATTGCCAAACCAAATGGAGTTTTTCCATTGATTGTAGAAGGCTGGAACACTCCAGACAGGAAGTGAGAGGGTGTCTGTATGATATGTCAGAAATAGACAGGCTGCTGCTCAGTATCAGCAGCAAAGAAAAAATGTTCTGTCAAGGCTGCTCCCTTCCCTAACAGGAATGGAGTTCTGCCAAGCTTTGGAAACGGAGTGCTCCTCTGAAATGACCACTAATCAGTATTTGTCAGCTTAAGAGCACAATCCTAACCTTGCGTTAGGCCAGCACAGTTGGGCCAGCCAATTTTGGCTGGCACAGGGCCACTGTAAAGCATGTTTGGATCACTCTCGGAGTCAGAAAGGGCAACACACAGACATGCGCCATCCTCCCTGACTCTAAGTGTGGTCCAAATGCACTTTATGGTGGCCCTTGTGCCAGCCAAACTTTGCTGGCCTAATTGTGCCAGCCTACTTCCAGGTAAGGATTGCTCTCTAAGACTGAAGAATGTGGGAAGGAAACAAAGTGTTCAGCAGAAACTTAGAGCACAATCCTAAGCAGTGCTGGACTGGCAAGGCCGACAGGCCTCTGCCAAATCCTAGCACTGCTTTGGTGACGCTGGAGCCTCCCAATGGCAAAGGCACATTCGCACCCTTACTGCTGGGGAGGCTCCAGCCTCCCCAATGTGCTCCTCGGATCTGCACCTGCTAAACAGGAGACTGTGTGGCCTGAATCGGGGCTGCATGGCCTCCCAATAGGGCTTAGGATTCAGCCTTATGGCCGAATCCCAAGTCCACCTACGTCACGCCCCAAACTCCCCTCCCCCCGCCAATCCCGTGTCCGAGCAGACACGGAGCCTCCCTCGCAGCAGCCGGCTTCGGCCGACACGAGGGAGGCTTGCCATCAGCATTCCCAGGCCGATGCTACTCATCGGGTCGGCCTGAGAGCACTAGTGCTGACGCAGGGCATCGTGTGACGTAGCGTCGACGCAACAACGTTGCATCAGTGCTAGGGAGCAGCTGGGATTGCGCTGTTAAGCAAATCAGTATTTCAGTACTGTTCTTCAGTGGGTCACGTGTCTTCTGTGGAACTTTTGAATAGGAGCAGGGGAACAATATGGAGATCAGTAATCGGTTATGATTCAAAACATCAGTGATTTGAGGAATGCAGTTATTTTTTTTAAAGCACCACTTAATATGGAAATGCAGAATATTACTTTCCTAAAGTGAGATTTCCTATCAAAATAAAATGGTCCCAGAAAAATGAGTGCTTTAAAGAAAACTGGTAGAACACATTACAAGTACAGAAAGAATGTAATTCTGCTGTTTTACCCCCTCTACTTTGTACAGGTTCTGATATTCAGCGTGTCAACTTTTTAATACTGTAATCTTTTTCCAGTGGATTTCAAACTGTGTTCTGTGGAACCCTGGAGTTCCTTTGAAGCAAACCAGGCGTTCCCCAATGAGAAGATCAATAATGGTGAACCAAAGATATCATGCCTGTCTGCTGTCAGTTGCCCCCTTTCAATCAGGCATGTTGGGGCCTGTTGCTCCTGTTTGTTCTCAGTTGATGCAGAATGATGACAAGGCACAAAATGAGAGGAGTACACTTTTTTAGAATTCTGCACAGGATCAGCAATCTTTTTAGCAAGGGATGTTCCGCAACAATATCATCACTGAACATCTGGGTTGCCAAGTTCCTAGAACTGGCTGTGCAGAGTATGGCTTGTGAGGAAAAGCCTCCTACCCAATTTGCAGCGCAGGGGCCCTGAAGCCGGGGCAGGCAGCTCTGCTCTTCCCTGTCTAGTATGTGGCAAATTGGATGGGAACCCCTACTTGCTGTAGAGGGCCATAGGTTGCTGACCCCTGCTCTACTATACAGCAAGTAGGGGTTCTGTGGCAGATGTATAGGGGTTCTTTGGTGGTATGAGAAAGGTTCCCTAAAGAAGAAAGTTTGAAAGCCAGTGTCTTACCTGATACAGGGCACAATCCTACCCTGGAGATAGGCTGACACAAGTCTTATGTGCCCGCCCTGGAGTCTCACAAACACATCATAAAGCTCATTTGGACCATTCTCAGTGTCAGGGAAGATGGTGCTCCTCCATGTGCCAGCCACCTTGATTCTGAGAGTGGTGCAAATGTGCTTTACAACATGTTTGCGACACTCCTGAGCCGGCGCAAGCGACTTGGGCTGGCCTAACTCCAGGATAGGGTTGTGCCCTCAGTAAGCTAATATAAAACTGAGAATAACAGCTTAGAAAAGATCTGTAAGTCTTGGAGCCCAACATTGTAGCATCAATGCAACTGAACAGTCCCTTACCTTAGGAGGCCTTGGTGAGTACCCACTACCACAACAGGATGCAGTATATGCCCCATTAGCAAGGCTGCATCAGCACTGAAACGTTGGGTAAGATTGGGCCCTTGGTCTCACAAGATACACTAGAACAGCTGCAAAGCATAAGAATCTAATTTTTATATGGGAGATAGGAGGAGAAATATCAGTAGGAACGGGAGTCTTATCAGTGTTGTGCTGTAAAAAAGCCTCTTCTAGAATAACATGGTTTTAGTTAGGTCCTCGAAAGAGGAAATGAAGCTTATCATAAGGACATAAGAATAGATCTGCTGACTCAGGTCAAAGGCCCATCTAGTCCAGCATCCTGCTTCCGACAGTGGCCCACCAGGTGCCTCTAGGAAGCCCACAAGCAGGAGATGAGGGCTTATCCCACTTCTGCTGTGGCTCCCCAACAACACATATTCTCAGGCTTGCTGCCTCTGAATCTCGAGGTAGCACATAAAATCAACAGCCTGGCTTATGAAATGGGATTTAAAAGACATATTTAAGTCAAAGCCAAGGAAATTATGAGGAGATATATTTGTGCTGAAAAAAGGTATTGAGGGAGGAAAAAAGATTCAGACAGTATTAGTCTAGGAAAAGAGAAAAATTCAGTTTACTTTTCTGTAGGCACATCCATTTCATCACCTATCACTCATAACTTTGTAATCTGCCATTTACGGCAGTGGAAATAAACAAAGGTCTCAATCCGTAATCTATGTATGATGGAAAACAAGGCATTGTATTGTACCTTCCTTCCCTCAGGGCTCTGAAAAGGCCAATCATAGTTTAAAATTATGACAGAATAAATATTTTATTAGAGGTACTTCTGAGCTGGAAAAGGCCAGGGTCAACTTGAGTATCTTAAATTGGAAAGAAAAAAAAATCCAGAAATCTCTCACTGGCTATAATCTGAAAGCTTGTAAAAAATAATTGTGATGAGACCAGGCTCCTAGCTACTTCAACTCCCCTCATAGCCTCCCAAGGCTGAGGGGGACTCATTTGCAAACAAACTGGTCCTGCTGCAGCAAGCAAGCTGCCACACTAGAAACAATACAACAAAACTATAGAAGAGCTTCCATTAGACCGGTGGTTTTCAAACTTTTAAGCACTGGGACCCACTTTTTACAATGACAATCTGTCCGGGACCCACCAGAAGCAATGTCATGGCCGGAAGTGCCTTCACTGTGACACCAGAGACTGCTGTCTTCCTGATAATGCAGCAATAAGTTGGGTTATTTCTCATTTTCCAACAGCAAAGTAAATCAGAAAGAAAAATACGTATTAATTACCAATGAATATCAGTACATCTCTATTAACAATTATATCCCTTGTTAAATATGAGAACGTAACACTCAGGTTATTGTTTGCATGACTCAAATTAGAAAGTAGCATAACAGGAACAATGTCAACTTTGTATCAGCACTTCTGTGAACCTCCAGGCCCCATTAGGGGGCAAACCCAGCTTGTCCTTGGACAAACCAAGGGGAGATGCCCTTCAACACCTGCTTTATGTGCACAGAGCCCATCCTAGACCCAGGGCCGGTGCTATCATTAGGCCAACTAGGCAGCTGCCTAAGGCACAGACCTCAGAGGGGAGCAGTACTAACCTTTGAGGGGCACATTTTTATACAGACTAGATTTTTTAACCTATATAAACCTTTGAAGCCTATGTGAGAGGAAAGGGCCAGACCAACACTGTGACTATTGGCAAGGGGTCACAGCTCCACAAGCCAGGAAAGCCACACTTTTGATTAAAAGGTCATACTACTCAGCTCAGCAGCACTGTCAGACGCATGGCAATGCCGTTGCCGTCGAATGTCATTGCAAGAGTTCTAGGAATGACGAGGTCCAAGCTGCACAGCACCCAGCTTGCTGAAGCTGTGCAGCTTCAAGGGAATGATGGCTCCAACATGACCTGCACTTCCTTCACGCAACTTCCCCGTGCTTCAGGTGGCTTGCCAGAACTTTCTGAAATGCACATTTGGCCATACGTGACCTCCCTATGCCTCAGAAGGCCTCTAGAGCCTTCTGAGAGGTTTTTAATTATCTGTGGATATCAGTTTCTGGGGGAGGCCAGGAACAGATCCCTCACAGATACTGAGGGCCCATTGTATACTATAAAGCACTGCTTCCCAAAGCCCTACTCAAACTTTGAGAACCTTGTAATCTTTGCATGGGCAGGGAGCCAACAATATGATGGTCACGATCACACTGCTGCCGGGCAGAGAATGGGTTTGTACATAAGAACATAAGAAGAGCCCTGCTGGATCAGGCCAAAGGGCCATCTAGTCCAGCTTCCTGTATCTCACAGTGGCCCACCAGGTGCCCCAGGGAGGCATGAGACAACAAGATGCCTGCATCCTGTTGCCACTCCCTTGCACCCAGTACTCTGAAGTAGCCTACTACTAATGTAAGGAGGCTACAACCCATCATTGCCTATAGCCCACAATGGACTTTTCTTCCAGGAATCTGTCCAATCCCCTCTTAAAGGCATCAAGACCAGATGCCATCACCACCTCCTGCGGCAAAGAGTTCCACAGATTAACTACCCGCTGGGTAAAAAAGTACAATGGGCATTTATATGGCTCTCTAGAGGGTGTGGAGAGCCTGCAATACCCTCTGCAGCCCTCCCGGCAGCTTCAAACTGCTGTTAAAAGCAAAAAAAAAACCCTTACTTCCTGTTTTTGTTGCGAAACTAGAAGTGAGGGTTTCTATTTTTGCTTAACAGGTTATTTTTTGAGGTTACTGGGAGGACTGCAGAGGGGGTCACAGGCTCCTGAAATGCTCCAGCCATAGTGACCCCCAAGTAAATTTACCAACTCCTGCCCTGCCCTGCTGCAGCACAATCGTGGTGATCACATTGCTGCTGATTTCTTTTCTGGTTCCCCTGGTGGGTCACAACCCACCAGTTTGGGAATCACTGCACACCATATGCTATAATTAAGAACACTTACTGGCACATTCATGACATGCCTACCTGTGGAGAGTCTTCAGGGTTAGGTAATCTCCATTGGGGTCTCTCTCTCTCTCTCTCTCTCTCTCACTCACTCACACACACAGAGAGAGAGAGAGAGAGAGAGAGAGAGAGAGAGTTTCAAAGACCCTAGACATATGGTCAGTTCATTTTCTGTACTAGATAAAGCCTAATAAGGCCTCATGATGTAGTAGATGAGGAACAACTTGAAAACTGGAGAGAGTAGTCTTTTAAACTGACTAGAAAAACTCATTAACACAGTGACAGTTGGAGATATCATTAGCAGAGGTGATAGTGACCTTCGGTAGCCTTGGGTAGGAGCTTTTACACAGCTCAGAAAGAGATTACCTTCAGATCTCAAAGGCATGAGTCATGTACTGCCTGCTAGTCACAGATTGAACTGGTACAACTGAGAATGCTGGTCTTCTGAACACTGTTTTGCAATTCATTATTTAACAGTACTACAGCAGTGGTTTAAAGCCATGGAAAAATAAAAATAAAACAGAGGAAACATCGTAGGAAAACTTATCTCCAAGAAACATATAACTTACCTATAAATAGAGCAGAACACGAAAATGATATGTAAGGCACATGTGTAATGATATACCCATGTGTATCTTCCTCTCAATTTCCCCTTTTATTCTGGATTGTGAAGCTGTGGGCAGAAACTTCTTCTTGTTTTATTTCTATAGAGCACCTACTAGAACATGTATGCAATCTGATTAAAAGGATAATGCATATTAGGATCTGGAAATATGCTGGAAGAGTGGAAGAATGCAGATAGGGTATTTTTTCAGTGCTTAGCACTTCAGCATCCACTGATTATTATAAATCATATGAGTACTATGATTTTCTGTTTCTATTCTGTACTGCTACATTTTTGTTCCATGTTATATTTTACCTTTTCTGCTGATGGTTTTATGGCTTTTGGGCTGCTGTCTCTTGCTTTCTGCTGCTTTTATATTCCATCATGTTTTATTATATATGGGGTTTTTTTTATGTAAGCCACCTTAGGTGCCCACAACCAATACTTATTTATAAAAATACATTACATACACAATTTATTTATTAAAATACATTATATTTCTGAAAAATACTTTACAAAATTAATGGAATATTGTTTGCTATCTACAGTTAATTTGGTATTAATGTTGCAGTAAATATGCCAAACCTATCAAACCAAAACTACAAACTAGTTTCACTTAGTAAAAACATGAAGCTAAAAGTATCTTGGGAGTTTCCAGATCTAATTGCACTGAACAGAAAGCTCTGGAGCATCTTTGGAGATTATAGTTCTGACTGATAAGAACCAAAATCACTTGGGACATTCACATTTTTACTAGCCGCAATGTGTAGCGACCCATTTCAGGTTTTGGTAGTAATAGTGACATATCAGTCCACAAAAATACAATAAGCTGTGTTTGTTTCAGCTTCAATGAGATTCTCTTCTGTCACCAGGAAGATGCAAAGTTAATTTTGATTAGACACAGGTTACCAAAGCAATGAAATCTTAGTTTGCAAATCTCAAATGATCTTTTTGCCATCTCTAACCTGCCAAGAATGCACCATCTATATACCAAGTCCACAGTAACAAAGGATGCAGATAGATGGCTATGATGTTTCCTTGCTTTTGTGACCCCCTAAAGTTCACAGCTGAGCATTATCAAGCAGGAGGAAAGGGGAGGCATTTGTTTTTATATTTGGAAATTCATTTGATTTTTTTCTTAATGGTTTGTTTAGAGCCGACTTGTTTTATTACTATGAGATTCTAATAGAATTGCAGCAGTAAATAAAACATCTCCAGTAATTTCTGCCTTAAGTCTATATTCAGTTACTATCTTGTGTTGCTCTTTTAAAGTTTCCAATATCCTGGACCTAGTATTGGCATTTGGAGTAGCAATAGCCATTGACAGTACTTACTGTTTAAGTCTGCAGCTCAAGGTCATTGAAGGAGGCTAAGGCTGCAATCCTTCACATACTTTCTTATATTAGGAGTAGGCCTGATAGAACACAATGGAACTTCTGAGTACAGACACATTGGATTGTGCTCCAGCAGCCCAATCCTGAGCACAGCAGCACCCAGGGGTCCATTGGCATCAAAATGGCGACCACTGGGTCCTAGCCTTGCCGAATTACCACTGGAGGTCTCCTAGGGGGAAGGGAGCATTTGGTCCCTTCTCCCTGGGAGACAGCAGCAAGTGGCAATGGGTCTCCTCAACTCTGTGCCCACATTTGAGCAGATGTAAAGCCAAGAAGACTTGTATAGGGCCACCCAGCTCCAGAGAGGGGTTGGGATGCGGTGGCAGAAGCTGCCACTGCCACCTCCCCCTTGAGAGCTCTGTTCTTCTCCCGCCCAGTTCTAGTTGGCACAGAACAATAAAATTAGAGCAGATGCATATTTAAACCCCCTCTGAACTCAAAAAGACTTGCTTCTGAGTTACAGGTGGATCCCATGCATTGCAACAGGAAAGAAGAGGAACGAGAAACAGAACATTAAGGAGGAACAAGAGGGATAATGGGTGTGAAAGCAATGCAGAGAGTTAAATCTACCTGTACACTATCATAAAGTGATCTTGAGAATGAAATGGCACAGACAATTTCTTGTTTTAATACTGATATATATGAATTCTTAGGAATGCAACCACCACCACCTCTTTAATGTCTAGCACTGAACTGAATTGTCATATAAGACAGAAGATTGTGGTATATTGTGAAACCCACACTATTATGCCAAAGGAAAGCTGGTGTGAAGTGTCTTATGTGCCTCTTGAATGAACCTGTGTCAGACGTATTCAAAAGTGACTGTGACTTGCGATCGAGACAAAGGTGATGTTGACTTTTTCCAGGCCTCCACTTGTAACTTATCACACAAACAAATGAATAGCCTCTGAAAGAAGCTGGTATCAGATATGCCACACAGAGGTGAAAAACGTACAGGTTTTTTATAAAACCTGTCAACCGTGTGTGGAGCTCTCCTTTTCTGAGAAAGAGTCAACATGCTCTCTGTCCTAGGTTTCCTCCACATTTCCCCCTGAAACATAACAAGGTTAATTGCACTGCCTCAATTGCCGGATTGTAGTCTGGTGCAATTATTTGAGACACTGCACAGCCACATCTTTTCCCATAAATGTGTTTTGAACATTTAGTGTTTTGAACATAGATATGTTCTGCCAGATCCTGAATCAGGCCATTGTTTCCTCTAAGTGGGCCCTCGGTATCAGCAGAGGACCTGTTGCAGGACTTCCCGAGGATACCCAGTTCCATGGATAATGAAATCTGTGGGGAGTGCACAGCACTGCAAATATCCCTGGGGATTGCAGGGGCCTCCCAGCCTCCTCGGAAGTCTCCCAGACATGGCTGGAAGCAGTGTCGTAGCTAATGAAAGTATAGCCTGGTGCAGAGGGCAAAATTATGCCCCGGACATGACATCACAACAGGAAGTGCCATCACAGTTCTATTGTCTTTTTTTGGCCATAACTTTTGATAGAATGGCACAACCTCCCTGCGTCTCAGAGCACCTCTTGGACGCACCTGGAAGGCACTTTCACCAGCAAACAGGAAGTGCCTTCCAGTTGTGTTCAGGAGTCCTTCTGAGGCCCTGCAGCTGTGGGCTCAGCATCCACAGATAAGGAGAGCCCACTGTATTGTCACTGGTTATGGCTCTCCAGTTTTCAGACAGGAGCCTTTCCCCAGTGCTGCCTGAAGATTCCAGGCAAGAGATTGAACCTGGGGCCTTCTGCATGCAGAGAATGACCTCTACTGCCCACTTCCACTTTCTCAGTTTTCTCACTTGTACTAGTTTTAAAAGCATCTCATAGTTGTGTATCTAATTATGGAGCACACACTCATTTCTTAAACGTATGTTAATCTTGTCCTATTCCACAACTGTTCTTAATCTCTCCACCCTTCATTATGTTGCTATGTTTGAAGATCTTAGTTCTGTTGCCCCCTTCTTTATTGCTGAATTCTTTCATTGCTAATGGTATATGTTATTATGTATTATTATGGTATATGTTATTATGTATTATTATACTACAGGTTCTCCAAAAAGAAAATTTGTTCAAAATGGAGCTTCAAAATGGAGGGGATAGGATCTGGCGCACGACATTGCTGTCGTGCTCCTCACCCAGTTTCATCCCAGTCCACCCCTTTATCACCCATTCCCCCCCACTACATACTTGGTTGAGTGGTGTGGTGAGGTCTACCACCTTCTTGCCATGCTCTCCATTGACCAACACTTTACAACAGGAATTACTTCCGTTGTTGAAATAGGCTCCACGTGACAGCCCGATCCTGCATAGGATTGGGCTGTCAGTTGAGTTGAGTTGAGCCTGGCGTACTGAGAAGTGCCTCCCACTAAATTTGTATTCATGCAGCCCAAATGCACCCAAGTGTATGTTTCCTAAATATTCAGTCAATGCACACAGTGAAGTGAAGCAATCCAGATGTCTTTGGCAGATCATGCAGTCACCAGGCCAAATGGCACTACCTTGGTTCTGCTGCTTGCTTTCTACCCTGCTTTGAAGATCGGCTGTTGCACAGAATGTCAAACAAGGATTCTTTATTTTATTTGACAGATGTGGTAAGCTATTGAAGTGTTAATGGAGATCTTCAAATCACACTATTCTCCATCTTTCATGAACACCGCCCATTACCACAATATTTCAGCACTGCACAAGTTTTGATGTAATTTATTGTCCCAACACTCCACCCACCTCACACCATCCTTCACCACTATAAGGCATTATTATGGCTAGAGGGCTTAGTAATAGCTTTTCAAGGACAAAAGTGGTATTTAGAGACTTTAAATAGCCCTGAAGTTTTTATTTACTCTTTTAAAATCTACCACAATGAAAAATGCTTTGCTCAGAATAACTCATAAAACTATTCTTCAGAAGCAGCCACAGCAGCTCATACAGTGGGATAACTGGGGAAGGCCTATGTCTCAGGGCTGTGGGCCCCGCATTCAGAACGTCGCAGACTGAATCCTTGGCACTTCCCTTACCACTGAGGAACCATAACAACACATTTGAGGGCACTTCTGCATGAATGCTGTTGCCAGGTTGCCAGACCTTCAAACTGAGCCACATGAAAGGGGCAACTGAGCTAGTACATCCATCTGATCTAGTGGAATTGGCGCAGGAGACTGTTTTGCAACAAAACAGTGGTTGGTTCTAATACGCACACACACGCACACACAACACACAACACACACTTCAATGAATGCTTCCTATTTGCTAGCTATGCTACCAGCTGAAACGTGTGGGAAGTCTGAAAAGTAATTTATAGGAACCGTCACTCAAAACAGTCAAAGATTCTACTGGGCATGTCCAAGCCCTTTTCTCCCCAAGCAGACTCTGTAGCACTGCCTGTGACCCACAGGGAAACATCCATGTTATACAGGCTGCAAAAGGACATATTACCCTTACCAGGGGCTGAGATGGAGACAACTACTAGAAGGCAAAAGGAGATACTGCTCAGAAGGCATATTTCTATTCATTTAACAGAAGAGATAAGCCCTTCCCCCAGGAGGGGAGTTGGTGCAGGTCTCCTATCTAGTCTCTTTGGTTCATGGCCCTGCTCTTTGTTTCTCCAGCTTCTTCCATAGTGAGTTTCTTCAGAGTGTTGCACCTGGAGTGTCTTGCTCCCAGGTGCAATTCTCCTGGGGAATTTCCCACTAGCCCAGAGGGTCTGTGACTCTGCCCACATCCAATGGGGAGAGGCCTCCCTGAAGGCTGAGGCTTCAGTCAATAGGGGGTCAGTTGCCTTTCCTTCAGCCAATTGGGGATGAATGAAACCTCTCGTGGCCCTCTTCCCTTGAAGATGCTTGGCTTTCACTCTAGACCAGTGTTATTCAGACTGTGGGTCAGGACCCACTTGCTAAGTCGCAACCTAATGTCAAGTGGATCGCGGAAAGTTGGGAGCAGCCATCTTGGAGGCTGCAGACCTTGAAAGCTGGTCCCATTGTGAATGTTAACAGTTTGAATTTTCAAGTGAGGGTTTTGTTTTGTTTTAAGTTCAGTGCTTTTACATTTTGTCCTAAGCTTGCTTTCTGTCAGGGATGTTTTATGGTTGTGCAATTGCTGCAGTCCAAGAATGCCAGTCTGCATTCCAGGAGTGTCATTTGATTACATCACAATGATGTCACTTTCTGCTTGATGATATCACTTCCGGCTATGACATAACTTCCAGGTTAATGACATCACTACCGGTGGGTCCCAACACAAGTGCCATTCCATAAAGTGGGTCCCGGTCAGCGGTGGCATCCGGGCGGAACAGGCCGGTACGGTGTTCCGCTTGTTCCGCGGATGGCCTGGGCCGCGCCACCTCTCCCGAGGACGGGCGAGCTGTTCCTGGGCCCGCCTGCGCAGCCGAATCGCTCTGAAACGGAGCGATTCCAGGTGCAGGGAGGCATGGCTGGCCTCTGCCATAGGGGCGGAGGGCTGCCAATCATCCGGGCGTTCCGGTTCCTGGCGCGCCCGGATGACATCACTTGTCCCGGTCTAAAAAATAGGAGAACCACTGCTCTAGACATCCCCTCCACCATAGCCAGTTCTTTCTACTGTTACCTATCCTCATTTCCTTTGCTTTTCCTTCCCACTCTGTTTTTTTTTATCCGTCCTCCAGTGTTTCTCCATCACCTTCTCATAGCTTTATTTTCTCCTTTCATCTGTCCTGTTTCTCCACCTCATTTCCATCTCTTACATCATTTGCAGTTTCCCTCTTTTGATCTACCTGGGCTCCTTCCAGCTGGGATCACCATCAGTTGTTGGGCTCAAGGAGTCCTTTCACAGAGCAGCACAAAGAAATTTTGTCATCACTCTGCTAACTTCCGAGCCATGGCACACCCCAAGAACTCCCTACAGCTGGACTGAGGCTTGTCATGCAGGGTGATGAAGCCCACATAATCCAAGCCAGTGTATGCACATATAAAGGAAAGAAAACTACCAGTAGGTACACAGCTGAATGTATTTTCGAGCAGTATGTATTGAATGTATTGAAGCAGAATGGCTGGTGGGGTAGGAAAGGATGCATTTTTGGGAGACAGCCAAGACAGGAGGTGGCTTGCAAAGCACTAGGCAGGTGCACTGCTGGTGAAGAATCAGCATCACTTGATTTAGCCCCACATCATCAGCCCATATGCTCTATATACTGCTGGAGTTTTGTTGTTGTTGATGATGATGAGAGCTGTGCTGTACTACTGTGGGAGAAAAACAATTTGAGATCTATAAGTGCACATGTGGAAAGATCTGCATTGGAGTTCTGTGGGTAGGTCTAAGGCCCTATGCCCTTGGCTGATCTTATACCGTATCTTTCTTGGTAAAATCACCTGCTTACAAGTAAGGTTTAGAACACACATGAGTTCTATGTACAGGTTTAACTTTTCAAGTGTCAGGCTGAACATATGTGTGGGTTCTGCTCATGTACCACTTACATGCTTCAGCCCCTACTGACACACTGAAGGCTCTTGCATGTGAGCTGGGAGAACAACAGTCCAAGGCTCCTTTCTCCCACAATGTGTAAATCTACATGATGGGGCTGTGAACACAAACTCAGCAAGGAATTGAAATGGAAATGACTTATAACTAGGCCACAGCCTTTGCTTAATGGCTTAAAGCCTTGTACTTCACTCAGATTAATAAAAAGCACACCACCTCTTCTGTCAGATTCCCTGCCAGGCCACCCAAGGACCCTAATGCCCACACTAGGCTAACTAGTTTCCCCTCTAGAGCAGCCTCAGAGATAGGCTGGACTAGATGGGCCTTCGGCCTGATCCAGCAGGGCTCTTCTTATGTTCTTATAGGCAAGAGAGAGGGGGTTCATTCACCCACTGGGCCTCCTCTCTTCCAGCAGCTTTGCTTAGGATCAGCTTTGCTTGGGAGCCTCCTCCAGACTACCCTCATCACTGGCTTGGCTCCAAACTACCTTAATTCTAGCACCAACTAACCCCATCACCAAACAATAGGCAGTCAGCTTGCCTAAACCACAACTGCCTCCTCCACTTGGTGGCTCCAGGGGCATGGCAGCCATACAACAACTCCCAATTATTTCCCACAATAAGCTTACCTTCCTTTAGCCAGTCAGTCCATCCAGCCAGTCCTTCAGGCACAGTCCGTCCAGCAGTCCTTCAGGCAGGCAGTCCAGCCAGCACTCCATCCATCCAGCACATACCTGGTACCCTCCTCCAGCACCTTCCCAGGGCCTTTACTCCAACTCCTGCGTCCCACTTTATACTGAGGCCAGCCAATCAGTTTCTGTTGCTAGGCAGGCTCTAGCATCAGCCACACCCATCTGCACCTTTGCTGGTCTCCCTTCATAGCCAGGGGCCTCATCAGCCTACAGCTGTGTTCCCAAGGCTGCAAAGACCTTGGGGGTTAACCCTGTAATCCCTGGCTAATCTGGAACAAGGGGCCATTGCTGATACCATTCCCTATCTCCTCGGGGTATCTCCTGCCTTTTCCAATACACCACCCATTTTTGCAGCATCCCTATTTAGGTAATGCTGCAGGAATGTATGACACAGGACCAGAAAGGCCACAGCAGTGTCACATTTCAAAGTGCATCAAAATACCAACATAATGGCATTTCTCATGCTAGAGAAAAGGCAGCCCATTTCTCCCCATATGGAACAAAGGCAGGCAATAAATAAATTGCCCACGAAGCTGAAAGGGAGGGTTTTATCTGAAAGGGAGGATTTTATTCATGCTGTATTTAATTCAAGAAGAAAGAGCCAAAGGGGGAGAATATGAGAGGACCACATTCCAGAGGTATGATGGTACTGCATGCTTCTATACAAACATGATCAAAATAGACATATTGTATGTCTCCTTCAGTACATTATGAGGTGTCACAAAGGCATCTCTTTGATTTGGTCCTTGACAGTTTGCCATGATCTCCATTTCTGCCAGAATATATAAGCCTATATAATTCATCTGCATATGCTTTAAAGAAGCTATGCAAAATACCAGAAAAAGTAATGATTGTAAAATTGCCTACAGCAGATTGCTATATTGGTAAAACAGCAACACCTTGTGGCAAACGGGAGGATTGAAATGATGCATACATTTTCAAGTAATCATTAAACCAAGAAGAATTTTATTTCACAGATGAACTGAATGCTACTGACCCTGAAGAAAATTTTTCCCCAAAGGTACATGGTATGCATTCAGCTAGTTAAGACTGTACGGTACCCAAAAGCCTCTTCCCATATGTTCCTCTGTCTTCTTTCTCTTGCTACTGTGGCTATTACTCCTAAACTGTGTGTTTTGAAATGGACCTCCGGAGAAATGCATCACATGGCTCTAATACTTAGGGTCAAGTCACGTTAGAAGAAACACAATGTTATCCTCAGGGTCCAAGTAGGGTCAAATAGCAAGCATGTCTTGTAGCCATTTACCATTGTGGTCACAGCAGGAAGTATTGGTGGCAATAAATAAGCCAAAACTGGGCCAAATAGCACCAGCACCATTTTTATAGGGGGGAAAATGCTACGTTTTTCAGGAGTCTGAGCGCCTGTGTAAAGCAGCCCCTCTCTCTCACCTTCACAGCCATTTGCAGCTCAGAGGCTTTGCTCTAAGAGCCACGAGGGGGAGTGGCCGCTTTGTACAGGAGCTCAGGCTCCTGAAAAACTTAACATTTTGCTCCTTCCTCTAGGAACACCACTGAATACTACTTCCTGTATTCAGGAGAAGGGGAAGCTGGAGTGAGCACAATAAGTGACTTTCTGCCTGAACTCCCACCTCTCTGCTTTTCAACTTCCATTATCAAGCCCATGTTGCTGTTTTATGTTATACTCACTATGGGCTAGCTGCTTATTTCACCGTTGTTTTGAGGGAAGTATTGAATGAATATTGCTCCCTCGTGATTGCTAAGCAATTTCTGAATTCTGCTATGTCACCATATTGGCATGAAAGCACTGCTTCATTTCAAGGGTGTTCAGGGGACACATGGGGAAGCAAAATACACAATAATATATGGAATACACATCCTAGGCAGAAAAGTGATATTAAAAAGGGAGGTATATATCTAGCACTTAAAACATCAGTCATGGGAAGGTTTCACCACTTGACATCCATTTTGCATCAAGAAGCAATTTATTCCAACCTGATAGTGAAAGGTAGGCAAAAACTATATGTTTTACATTGGCATGCTGAAAATTACAAAATAAATCTTAAATAGTCTTCACCTGAAACATTAGACAACAAACAAGTCAAATATACTGGCAGGGGCATATGACTAATAGCACACTTACATAAAATGTGATGCTCGGAAAATTGCTTTTCTTGTTGGAAAGAAAGCCATACAAACCAATTATTGCAAAATCTAATGATGCATAAATTGCTGGCTGCAAACAGCGCATATCAAGAAATTCATGAAGCTTGTTTAACAGCCACCAGGGTATGGAGAGGTTGCAATCTATTTGGGCAATGGAGATGGCACATTTTGCCTGCTTTATGGTGAAACCCCCTGATGCCAAAATCCATTCAGAAGGCCAGCACACATTAAGTGTCCACAGGAACTAGATTTGGCCATGATGTGTAGCTGCATACAGGCCCAAGGCAGGACGACACTCCTGTGCTGAACAAGAAAGCAACATGATTTCTCACATAACTAAAACGTTAGCAAAGCTTCTGGATGGGCATTCCTACACATTCCAAAAATAACATGCCTGTCATTCCTGAATCATCTCCAATAGGACAACCATCACTCAAAACCTCTGCACTGGAGTCACTCTTTCATGCAGAGATAGGGGGAAAAAAAAGCTTTTTCATGTCACCCACCATTCGTCAGATGTACATAGGATGTTGCAAATATGAGCACAATTTAAATTATGCAAGAACACACAAGGAAATGCCTTTCCAGTTTTTATGTGAGGGAGGAAGCCATGTACTGTGAGTATGAATTGATTTTCAAACTTTCTCATTTGACAACTAGCATGCTGATGATCAGGTGAACATATTCAATTTACAGAACTATTTGAATATTCTTTGCAAAAATTAAGGTTTTCAAATATAGAAACCAAAAACTGTTAGATATACTGTATAATTATGTGCAATTTAGGGCACAATCCTAACCTGGAGTTGTCGGCACAGTTAGGCCAGCAAAGTTTGGCCGGCACAAGGGCCATTTTAAAGCGGGTTTGCACCACTCTCGGAGTCAGGGTGGATAGTTCATGTCTGTGTGCTGGCCTCTCTAACTCCGAGATTAGTCCAAACATACTTTACATCATCCTTTGTGCCAGCCAAACTGTGCTGGCCTAACTGTGCTGGCCTAACTCCAGGTGAGGATTGTGCCCTTAAAGATATATCTCAATGAATATTAAAATTAAACCTAAATTTAAACACATAGTGTTTAATCATGCAAATCTACGGCCTTGCTATGCTGGTAACCTGCTAATGCTGGTAAGCTGTGTGTGTATGAGCCCAAGCCTATTGTTTTCCCACCCCCACTGATGCAGGAGTGCCAAAATGGCTACCGCTGCATCCTGCAAATGGGATCAGTTACAGAGGTCTTCTCTGGGTAAGGGAACAATTTTTCCCTTACCTTGAGGTAAACCTCCATAGCATGGGGGTTGTCAAATCAAGCCAAGTGACCATAGGAACAGGATGGCTGGAGAGGGCATCTGGCTCAAGGACAGAACAGCTGCCACGACCTCCTCAGGTGGTGATGGGTCTTAAGGCCAAAAGCCCAAGCAGAGGCGGATCTAAGGGGGGGCAAAGCTCTAAGTTTTGCAAGAAGCCTTACCCTGTCATGTAAATCCCTCCTCCCCCTTGCTGCTGTAGCCAGTAAGCAACGCCAAGATGTTGCTGTTCCCTGTGAGGATTGGCTAGAACAGTGCAGGAGAGGAGTGTTTTCCACTGCAAGGTAAGGCTTCTTGCAAAACTTACAGATTCCCCCCCCCCTTAGATCTGCCTCTGAGCCCAAGGCAGCCACCTATGACACCAATGCCACCAGTGGATCCTGGCCGTGGATGACCTGGACTCGAAACTCGCTGAAACAACTCGCATCCACTTAAAGAAGAAACAAAAACACATCTGGAAAAAAGCACACAAGAAAGGAACAAAAATATGCACGTAACGTCATATCTGTTTGGACTTACGAGTCTCCACTTTGGATGTTACACCGGAAGTAAGGATTAAGAAACCTGTTGATGAAATCCTGGTTTATTTGTTTTTTAATGTCTGAATTGTGATATAAGCATGGACACAGCTACAGCAAACTATAAAAATGCTAAAACTCTGTCATTTTTTTTTTGTTACAGCTAATCCAAATGCTACCACACCTTTTTTTCAAAAAAAATAAAAATAAAAAATAAAAATTCAGATAGCTTCTCTTTTAGGGTTCCTGTCATAACCATTTGGAGACGATTTTGTGGAAATTCCCTGTAAGCACTACGAGTTTCACATGTCAGTTTGGCTGTGTATCTATGTAGGAAACCTTCCAAGTCCATCAGCCTTGCAAAAATCACTTTGAGAAGTAATGGTGGGTTTTAAGTGTATTTTAGCATATGAAATATACGCACTGCATGTCAGACTCCCTTTGCTCACACTTTACAATTGATTTGCTACAGCTGCTGCCAGAAGTGAAATCCTAAGGAAGAGAAAGATGAGCTCTTTCATCTCCATGGGCTGTCTTGTACTAATATTTGAACTGGAATATTTCAGCCGTTATGGCTCCGATGTCCTCGGAGAAAGAGGGATATGAGGAAAAAAGTTTGGACCTCAAGGAAGGCACTTGAGAAAGATGACACTGTACTCCAGGCAGGTAGTTGCTGCTCCCAAGAGACCCAACCCCACATTTCTCATTTCCTTTCAAGTCACCTGAAGGAGGGCAGAGAAAGCATTGATTTATGCAACATTGTTCTCTCTCCTAACCATTTATCTATCCAGTCATTCCTATTTAGCATCTTCTTTTTTTGCCTGTGAAGAATCGTGGTGGCAATATTTCCTCTTGTGCTTCCAGGATAATGAAATGTTTTATAGTCCAACTTTACAGGGTGAAAACTGAGCTCTATTCTATCTGGAAAAGAAGGGGGAAAACTAGGAAGCTGGTTGGATAAAAAGAGAGACTTGGACTGCAATTCTAAACTCACTTTTTAGAGAGTGAGGCTGCAGTCCTATCTGTACTTATCTGGGAGTAAGCCCCATTGATTATAATGGTACTTACTTCTGAGTAGACATACATTGGATTGGGCTCTAAATCAAATTGAGCATGCTAGGACTTAGAAGTAAGTCATGCTACTTCTAAACATGCTTAGAATAAACATGCTTAGAATTGCACTATAAGTAGAGGAGGAAGAAAATGGTGATAATGAAATAAAACCAAATACCACAGCTGTCTGTAGTTCTCATTTTTGTAAAACCAAACCCTGAAATCTGCAAAAAAAACCCAACACATTTTATTTGGTTTTTACTAATTATTTTATGGGTAATAACTGTGGCTGCATCTGCTGACACTATACCACCTATCACCTACGTAGCAGACTTTTAAAGCAATTATAATGTATAATTATAATATAAGAATAAAAACACATAACACCACTTTCTGCACTTTGGAAAACACTGAAACATACACACACACAAATTATCTCTAACTATAAGTTGTATAGCAAAAATTAACAAAATCAACTAACAAAATTAACTAAATCATTTTGGTCTCAGTACATACAGTCGTCTTACTGGAAACTCACAGCACCTTACATGAAATTAAGACAAATACTAGAGTATTTCAGAGAAAAGAAGAGACTGGCATTCCTGATCATGTTTTCAACTCTGCCATCCTGGAACAGGCATTGTAGCTCCATATAAAAGTCAGAACCCAGACTGCCTGGTCTTTCATAAGTGAGTCATTTTACAATGCCAGAAGAAATCTGCAGTACTGACAGCATAATTCAAGGGTCAGGTGAGCAGGGTGTGTGTGCAAAATTATTACCTCCTATGCCCACATTGCTGGGCATCTGGGGCATGCATCACCCTGACGATGAGAAGTCTTAATTTCCATGACATGAGCCATTCTCAATTGCTCCCTGGGAATGTTCAATATTATCGGAATGTTTTGTTGGAATTAAATACCCAGTTTTCTTGGTATTCAATAATAAATGATTTTATTTTATTTTTTCCTGTTCATGTTGTTTGACAGGCCCTGGAATTGCTCCTAAGGGGCCATAGCCCTTTAGAAATGGCTTGAGAATGGCTGCACTGCTTTTATTCCTGGTAAGGACACAATGGAAAAGTGGAACATTGCAGCCTGTTTATTTTCAGTTAAAGTACTTGCCTCCTTCCGTCCATTCTGCCTCTCCCTCTCTCTACTGGCACTCTCTAGGGACAAACAGGAGAATCAACAAAGCATGATACCACAGCTATATGGATTCAACCAGCATGGGGAGAAATCACAGAGGTTGTGCTACCCACGTGACGCTCTCAGCATCGTCATCCGCAAATGAACTCCCGGAACGCTGGGAGGGACGTGGGCGAGACTTTCGCGTGATTGGCAGCCCACCTGTTTCATTCCGCGGCTGCCCTGGCCTCGAGGGGGGGCTGCCCCTGGTTGGTGCGGCCCCCCGCTGTTTGCCCAGGCACCCAGTGTGCTCCCCACCTGTCTCCCCCGGCAAGCAGGCACCCCTCGAGGCCAGGGCAGCCGCGGAACGAAATGGGCGGGCAGCCAATCACGGCGAAGCCCCACGTAAGTCCCTCCCAGCGTTCCGGGAGTTCATTTGCAGATGACGACGCTGGACGCTCTCCTTTTGGTGCTATTGACTGTGGAGCAGGCGTATCCACATCATAGTAGGGTGAAAATAGTAAGTGGCTGCAGCTGTTAAGTAGCATTCGCGAGGGAGGAAAGTCCCTTACCAGCAGAGCATTTGTTGAAGGCAGGCAAGGTAGAAAGTGGTAGGCTCTGAAGGCCTCTGGAGATGACCCTGCTCACCCTGCTGCCTCAGGCCTTCTAGATTCTTCTAGAGAATTTTGTCTGTTCTACTTTTTATGGTAGCAGCCCATAGTCAGTTTCCGGACCCCTACTGGACAAGCTTGAAAGCCCTGAGATTTCCAGCACACAGAGCAGGGTTTTTACACAGGTAGAACTCCTGAATTCTTCTTTACAAGAAATGTAAAGTTACATTTAAGTCTGACCCCCAGAGCCACTTCCTCTGTCAGTTATATGGTTTCCAGTCTTACAGAAGACTGAAACGTCAGTAACTTCTCTTTTCACCAGAGAGTACTCATTGATCTCTTGATTGTTGCCATGTAGTACAAGCTGATGTAATATAGTCATTGAGTTGCAAATCAGGACTTCCCCAGTTCAAATCTTTCTTCTGCTATATTCTTGGTAGATGGCCTCTCGGCCTCAGCTCCCTAGCTGCAGTATGGGCTTAGTAATACAGGCATGCCCCAGTATCCACTGAGGTTCTGTTCTGATCCCCACCATGGATACCTGAAACCGTGGATACTGGGGATGCCTTTTTAAAGGTAGGGTAACATCAGTGGTTTTGCTGCAATAAGGTTACAGAAAAATTGGTTAATGTTCCCCTATCTTTTTAATAGGCATCCTAAGATCCAGGGATCAGTGGATAACTGAAACCTGGGATACCAGGGCACACCTGTACATGGTTGTTGTAAGAACTACATCAGCATAATACATGTGGAGAGCTTTGTAAACTCAGAAACTGTATACAATACATATGTTGAGTATTATTGGGCGGAATTTGTGCCACAACATTGTATCCAGCCACCTTGGGCAAATATCCCCAAATGGAAGCCAAACTGGTCTTAGAATTGTAAAAGTTGGAAGAAACCAAAAGATAGTTGAATCCATTCCTTTTTCCTAAAAGAACCTTCCACTCACCATCACACTGCTTGAGATCTCACAAATAAGAAGCAGGGGCATTGCTGAGGTGTGCACAGAGTTTTGGGGCTATCTTGTGCATGCCTACTCAGAGGCAAGTCCTTCTGAGTTCAGTGGGGCTTACTCCCAAGTAAGAGGGCTGAAGATTGCACCCACAAGGGTTTTCGAGTTTGCCCTTAGAACCCCTGGTCTTAGGACCATGTAGTATTGAATACATAAAGAGCCTTGTTTTAGCTTAAGGCAGGGGTCAGGGAACTTTTTTACCTTTTACCCCAAAATGTATTTAGATACGCCGACATTACCCCCCCACCGCCAGAACAAAAGAAAAAAAATTACATATTGGAACCCATTGCTTTTTATTTGATTAATTAATGAGCTTAATTAATGCTATGTAAATATGAAGTTGTAAAGGGTTTGGGAGAGTTAGGAAAGTTCTTTAAATATTTTTTTAAACTTACTCTTATTGTAAATATCTAACCTGCTTAGTTAGATTTGATTTTGTCATATGGGGTGTTAAAATGTTCTTGCTTGATGACATCACTTCCTTTGGGCCCCGGTGATAAAAAGTTTGAGAGCCATTGTACTGGATTAAAGAAAAACACTTTTAAGGTCAGAAAGTAAGATAAAGGGGCAGCCTCCAAAGACTTATTTCAGAATTTAAAAGATTTGTTTGCAACTCTGGATCAAACCAAAAAATGATAGCAGTAGCCATTTTTTTATGTAGATATCTGTTTCATGCACTTGTCAAACAGGGAATACCTCATTTTTACATCACAAGGAGTGTGCATGTAGATAAGGAGATTCAGCTCGCCTCATACAAACATCTCTTAATGTAAAAAATTAGATCCTCTCCACTTTAAATATCAACAGGATGAATGGGAGTAAAACAAATACATCTATTGCCCGATTAGTTTGACCCCCCCCTCCCCACTTCACAGAAACATAGCTGTGGAGAAGGCAAGGGCCATTCCTAATGTGTGCTAATACAAAGGGGGCTATGCAACTGAGCAGCACAGTATCTGCTTTTCCATTCTGGAGAAGGCAAATAGTACTAATACAGAAATGCAGCAAGCGTTCCTACATTTTGTCTCCTGCAGCTCGCTTTCCCTCTCCCCTCGCCTCACGCTGTATGCTTGCCTGGCGCCTCTCTTTGGTGTCCTGCGCACAAGCACGTGCCCCACACACCACACATGTCATGACATGCTGAGCCCCAGTCCGGATCAGAGGATCGTTGCAAAGGGGCTACAAGTTGAGGAGGAGGAGGACAGTCTGGTGTCGGCTCAGACTGATACTCTGCAGCCAGTCGCGTTTGCCCCAGCCTGCACACTCTTTACGTTCAGTGGCCAGCTGGCATCTGTCAACTCCTGTGCTCAGAAGTAAGTCAGATTGAATTCAATGTGCTTTACTCCTGGGGCAGTGTGTGCATTGGACTACAGTTTTAATTAAGATGGGGTGGAATCCTATTAATACTTACCTGGGAGTAAGTGGCATTTACTATAATGGGACTTCAGAATAGACATTCATAGACTTGCATTCTTAGGCAATCAATTTTTTAAAAAACCTCTGTTCCAATCAGTCCCTCCCCTGGCAACAGCACCCAGTCTTAGGAGACACTTTCCATCACACACGGACACTTCGGGACATTAAAGAAGTGCCGCATCTGGCCTTGGGCAGCGATCGAAATGATGGGCTGCGTGTTCTGCAAGAAGCCTGAGCGAGGGGTGCACCGTTCCCCCGGCAGGGCAACGGAGGGGGGGGGAAGACACGTGCCTTTCCTTGCCTCCGGTGTCCTGCGGGGAGGAACCGCACGTCCCTCGCTGGATAGCGAGGGGTGTGCCCCCCGGCAGGGCAACGGAGATGGGGTGGGGGAAAGACGTGTGCCTTCCCTCACCTCCGATGCCCGGCCGTCCCTGGCCTGCCTCTTCACTGCCACTCTGCTCCGCTGCCGCTCAGGTCCAACGCGCTACCGCTCTGCTGCTCTCCTTGCTGCATCCACGTGCTCTAAACTGCCGTGTTGTGAAAAGTAGAGCAGGCACAGAGCAGTCTGGGGCGTTTTGCCAGCCGGCGAAAGTGGGCGGAGCAAAACACACAAAACAAAACGGAGCCAGCCAGCCAGCGACGGAACCAGAACGGGGGTAATGGACGTTCGCGCTGCCAAGACACAGCCGGGCATGCATATAGATTCATATGCATGCCCGGCTGTGTCTCGGCAGCGCGACCGTCCATTACCCCCAGGAATTTCATTTTTACCCCATTTGGGGTAATTTACCCCTGTTCCCTGACCACTGGCTTAAGGACATTTCTGCTTGTGTGCAGCAGCCTTCAAAACAACGTTATGACAACTACACTTGTGCAGTCAGTCAACTAGTACAGCATAAACTTACAACATCAACTCAGGAAGCAAAACAGGGTCGCCCACTAGAGGGAACAAGACTCTGGGGCAGGTGGTGAGATCAGATAGATTTGCTGAGGAAACAAGGAGATGTCCAAGGGCACACGCAGAGGCAGTGCAAGGAATCTGAATGCTCTGAGAGGCACAGGCAAACTGGTCTATGTTTGCTGGCTTGTCAAAAGCCTCTTCTGCTTTCCTTTTCTGAAGGCTCCTGAGGCTGTAGAGAGTGAGGTGGAATAATTGCAGAAGTCCTGCCTAATGGAGTTTTTAAATCCTGACTGGTAATGGGGGAAAGCAGAGTCTTTAGTACAGCGGGTTCCCCTCACAGATTACCTCAGGATGTTTCTCTCACTGTCAGGCTGCTTGCTAGTAAAATAAAGACGCAGGCAAAAGTAAAGCTTTGTTTCAATCTGTAACAGTTTACTCACAAATGTTTCAATCTTGTAACATATTTACAGCTTCTGACAACAGGTCAGAGGTATGCCTGAAACTTTGTTAAAGATCATGCACTAAGTAGCTGCATAATCTTGAATGCCAGTGTGTGGTACAAAATGGCCGCTCTCCCTCAGAGCTTCATATTTGTGTTCTTAAGATGGCCGCTCTGCCTCAGACAGGGCCCAGCCCTTGGAGGAATAATACACTGGAGATGAAATGACGTCACATTCTTGAAGCTTCCGGGTCAACAAATATGGCTGACGCAGATAATCGACGCGAAAGAGGATTGCCGCGAATTCATGAATAAAAATCTCCCTGCACGTGTGTAAAAGTTAATTTCAACCTCTTTAAGCATGCCTGCGTGTTCTGCATATGGGTGTGCGAATCGCTGAACGAAAAATGGGATTTAATTTCCACGGAAATTCATGTATTCACATTACATCGGCTCAATAAAGCTACCATTAACCGTTAACAGTGAGTGCCTTATTTTTTGAAGCTGTGTAATTTCTTCTTGTTCCTAGCAGTCTTATTCACCATTTTCTGACACGTACTGTTAATGGTCTAGAAGGAAAAAATATATATATTTCCCCCCCTCCTTTTTCCCCCCTTCCCGTTTACACTTTTTTTTCCCGCCTTCCATTTTCTACGGTAATATTTTCGAACTTCTGGACATTAACAGAATTTGTTTTTTATGGGGGGGGGTGAGTGTAAAAGTTTTCAAAAATACTCTTAATAGTCTAGAAGTAAAAAAGAATTACTCTCATATTGACAACTACTTGTGTTATGAAGAGATTTTAATGTAATTTTCCTACTGTAATACTTTTGAAATTCTGAACATTAACAGACATTTTTTTTATGGGGCATGGCTGTTTTATTTTTGCTTGTGTAGATTTCAAAAAATAAGTCTGTCAAAACAGTGCAATCCAAGTTTAAATATACAGCAAGTGGCATTTCGTCCGGTATGTTCAGTAACATAATTACGCAGAATTAAACCTTGGAATTGCATATTAACTCATAATTAAACCTTGGAATTGCATATTAACTCATAATCAGGTTACCAGTGATGTTTCTACACGATCACACGTTGTTATTTTGGTAAATTTTTACTTCAGGAGTAAACGATTACGTCCTAAACAGTACCAGAAAAGCAATCTGAAATGCTTGGAATACTGATTGTTTTGAGTCAACTAACATGGCTGCTAAGCCCGCCCCCTGGCGTCCCTCGATTCCTATCCTTTCTAAAGGGATGGCCGGGGGTTGGCCCAGCCCTGCTTATTAAGTGAATAGGGAAGAAGTGAAGGCGGGGGCGGGCTTAGCGGCAATGTCATTATACTCAAAACAATGCTGATTCCAAGCATTTCAGATTGGTTTTCGCGTGATGTTTAGGACTTAATAGTTTACTCCTGAAGTAAAAACTTACCAAAATAACAACGTGTGATCGTGGAGAAACATCATTGGTAACCCAATTATGAGTTAATATGCAATTCCAAGGTTTAATTCCGCGTAATTATATTACTGAACATACCGGACGAAATGCCACTTGCTGTCTATTTAAACTCGGATTGCACTGTTTTGACAGACTTATTTTTTGAAATCTACACAAGCAGGAATAAAGTGTGAATGGGAAGGAAAGAAAAAAAGGGGAGGGTGGGCAAAAATTAGATAAATATGTAGGAAAATTACATTGAAATCTCTCAATGTATAACACAAGTAGTTGTCAATATGAGAGTAATTCTTTTTTACTTCTAGGCTATTAAGAGTATTTTTTTAAACTTCTACACTCACCCCCGCCCCCCAAAAAAACAAATTCTGTTAATGTTCAGAATTTCAAAAATATTACATGTTTTTATTTTTATTTTATTTCTTCATATCTACTTCAGTTTGTGAAGGGCTGCATACTTTATGAAGTAATATTTTTCTGTAGCAACGAATCACAATGATTTTAAGTACCTGTGCAAAGTAATACCATCGCAGGCATGATTAAAGACATTGAGATTAACTTTTACACACGGGCAGGGAGATTTTGATTCGTGACTCCGCGGCGGCAATCCTCCTTCGCGGCGATGATCTCAGTTTATACCCATGGCTTCAAGAATGTGACGTCATGTTCCCTCCTGTGTATAATAACTCCATGGCCTCAGAGCTCTGGTTGGCACATCCTCCTGCTTCAAGGACAAGCTGGAAAGAGCAGGCGGTGGCCCTGCCCATGCAGTTAGATAGGAACAAAGTGAGGCCAGAGGGGGCGGGCTTAGCGGCCATGTTTTTATACTCAAAATGCTGATTCCAAGCATTTCAGATTGCTTTGTGCGTAGTGTTTAGGACTGAATAAAAATAAAAACGTACGAAAATAATAACGTGTGATCGTGTAGAAACATCATTGGTAACCTAATTATGAGTTAATATGCACTTACAAGGTTTAATTCCGCATAATTATATTACTGAACGTACCGGACGAAATGCTACTTGCTGTCTATTAAAACTCGGATTGCACTGTTTTGACAGACTTATTTTTTGAAATCTACACAAGCAAAAAATAAAGTGTGAACGGGAAGGAAAGAAAAAAAAGGGGAGGGTGGGCAAAAATTAGATAAATATATAGGAAAATTACATTAAAATCTCTTCATGACACAAGTAGTTGTCAATAGGAGAGTAATTCTTTTTTACTTCTAGACTATTAAGAGTACCTGTGCAAAATAATCCCATTTTTCTGACAGCGATTTGCACACCCGTATGCAGAACACGTAGGCATGCTTAAAGACGTTGAGATTAACTTTTACACACGGGCAGGGAGATTTTTATTCGAGAATCCGCGGCAATCCTCCTTCGCGGCGATGATCTGCATCAGCCATATTGTTAGACCCATGGTAAGACCCAAACCAGACCAGACCCATGCGTCGGCCATATTGTTTGACCGGTTTGACCAGACCATGGACCAGAACCATTGCGTCAGCCATATTGTTTTACCAGACCGGAAGTTTCAAGAATATGACATCATTTCGTCTCCATGTTTATTATAACTTCATGGGAAAGAGGCTACAGTGTATCCAGGAGGAAAAGGAAATAAGCTCTGGGTTAAGGCCACGCCTTCTGCATAGAAGTCACAGAGAGGAACAGACAGAGAGGAAAAAACACATGGGTTAATACATTTCCTTATTGTTGCTATAGACTGCCCCCTCCGGACAGCAGACGGAGTTGCACATATCCCAACACTGCCTGTGTCTCGTTCCAAATGCAACAGGTGGAGCTAGGAAGAAGGTTCTGAGAATTGCCTTCAAACAGGCACATTTCTGAAAGAAGGAACTGATGCTGCTTTTCTCTTTCCTAGAAGTTCTGGTTCCCTATGGGCCAAAAACATCACTTCCACACCTGAGAGGATTTCAGTCTTGGTGGTGGTGGTGGTGGTACTATTTTGTGGCAATATATACACCATGGTTGTCAGCCCACATTCAAGATGCAGATTGAACATAATTACCATTCATCTCATTCCATTAGAAGAAAACTGCACCAGCAAATGACATGAATGAAAAGTCCATGAAAAACTCAAATGACTCAAAAGTCATTTGAGTCATTGAAGGCACAATAATAACCTGGAGTTAGGCCGGCACAGTTAGGCCAGCAAAGTTCGGCTGGCACAAGGGCCACTGTAAAGCACGTTTGGACCACTCTCAGCATCAGGGAGGATGGCTCATGTCCGTGTGCTGGCCTCTCTGACTCCAAGAGTGGTCCAAACATACTTTACAGTGGCCGTTGTGCTGGGCAAACTTTGCTGGCCTAACTGTGCCGACCTAACTCCAGGTTAGGATTGCGCCCTGAAGCTCCCAGTAGTTCCCTGGTGGGCCACTGTGAGATACAGGAAGTTGGACTAGATGGGCCTTTGGCTGATCCAGCAGGGCTCTTCTTTTGTTCTTATGAGCCAGTTAGACTTACTTAGAAGGTAGTATTCATATATAGTAGATATAGAACCCTAACCTCCTCCCCACTAGCGTTTAGATGGCAAGGAGGCGCTTTATGGATATCATGAATGGCCTGCTGGCAGTGCACAGAGCTGCATGCTACCGGCCAACCAGTACTGAGGCCAGAGCACCCCTCCGTGGAGTGATAGTCAGCAGAAGGCCTGCCTAAAAAAGTAAGTCAGTAGGGGAGTGGGGAAGTCAGGGTGGGGAAGGCAGAACAAGGACAGGGGAGAATGGAATGAGGCAGCAATGGGGGCAAGGCAGGGCAGAACTGAGTGGTAATGGGTGGTGGAGAACTAGGGGCAGATCAGGTTTAGGAAGGGGGCAGGTTTGGCAGCAGTGGCAGCCACCGAATCTGAACCCCCCTCCCAGAACCAATCCCATGCCCTGTGTCCACACAATTTCACTGGTTCAGGACCAAGCAGACTCCTCTGCATCATGGTGGCTTACCTTGGTAAGGAACAAATGTTCCCTTACCCATAGCAGACTTCCGGGATTCCCCCCCCCCCGTCCCTGCTGGAGTCATTTTGGTGTACCTGCATCACAGTGGAGGAAACCTAGGATTGGGCTGTAATAAATAAACAGTCCATTAAATATTTACTGCAGCACTTCTGTTTTGC
Organism: Lerista edwardsae; assembly: GCA_029204185.1. Lineage (NCBI taxonomy): Eukaryota > Metazoa > Chordata > Lepidosauria > Squamata > Scincidae > Lerista > Lerista edwardsae. Next base: position 24,651,526 of record JAJKFI010000006.1, read on the forward strand.
CAAACTCCTGCTTTTATCTTATATTACATGGTATAAATGCATATCTATATAAGCTTGTAGCCAACTAACCTGGAAATAATGATCTCCTGAACATCTTTTAGACTATTTTAGGCTGCACAGAGAATGTATGAGTACAGGAATGTACTCATCAGTATCAGGAACAAAGTGTCATGTAATAAGAGTGTGGGATCGGGTAAAAGAACAGAATGGGGCAGTATGGCTGGGGGCATTTTGGTTTCGGAAAATCTGCTTCACTGTAGTCCCTAATTTGAAATGCTGGTCACAGCTAGAGGGCAAGCTCATCTTAATCCATCAAGATAAAACAGCAATCAATGGTATTTCTTGAATGTAGCTGACCTTACCTTTATTATTGGAATGCAGGCACAAGGTCACCAAAGAACTTAATTTTGCAGCCCATGACAATTGGAATGTAAATTGAACAGAAGCTAAAACTGTCATTGGTGTTAGTCTTTAAATACTTACAGGATTTTTAAAATGTATCAGTGGTGTAATGACTCTTGTAATGTATTTAATAGAGGCAGGCATCAAATTCATTGCCTCTTACAAAAAAAACTCAGGAGAGAAAATCATTAGCAAGTAATCTTGTTCCTGCCTTAAACATAATATACTCTTTTTCTTCTTCTTCAACTGGGACAGAGATGCATGCATAACATTAATTTCTGCTTGATTTAATGAATATGATTATAGCACCTCACATTTTTATCTGTGGAATATTCATATTCATGACAAGAGATTCCATACTCCTGCTTAGATAAGCTGTGTGTGTAGGGTTCCTTCTGGAATTTGCTTGACTGAAAACCACAAGCTGTCATAAATTAGATGACTTTAATGCAACACGTTTTGTTCTGATAGCTGCATGGTCTTAGGGCTGAACTAGATGCAGTGGGGCAGCCGACCACAAGTCTCCATCATTGTCAGAGTACTTTTTGTATGAAGAGGAGTGCATGGAGGGAGAGGTGTGAACTCCACCACCTTACTCCTCCTTACCTTGCTGAATCTCATGTGAGATATATGAGCCAAATGGGGAAAAAATTAAAGGGGCAGAACAGACAAGATAAGGCAGGAGAGGGCTGTGTTTCATTACAAGAAAACTGTGCGTGCAGATCTCAAGGTGCAAAAAAAACTTTCTTAACTCATCTTTTAGGATTGCAATGTACAGTTTTGTATTGTGGTCAATCGGTTGTACAGTCACTTTGAAGAAGAGCTATTTTGCCTGCTAGTGCCAGATAAAAGCACATTGGACAGCAGTGGCTGTCCTGACATGCTTAGAATAGGCAAGTTCAGGGCTGGCCTTAGGGCAATTCAACCAATTTGGACAATCTGAGCCCCATGCCTGGTGGGGCCCTGCACTGGGGTGATGAGCAGAGCACCTGCAGCCAGCACCTTACTCTGTAGTTGACGCTCCGGCATGGAATTGCTTCCAGGATGCAGGCATCTTGTTGTCTACTGAGCTCCCTTAGGCACCCGGTGGGCCACTGTGAGATACAGGAAGCTGGACTAGATGGGCCTTTGGCCTGATCCAGCAGGGCTCTTATGTTCTTCTGTCGCGAGGACAACGTGGTGAATGAAGTAGCCATTGGACAACCCTATCTCCCGCCTGCCCTTGAGTCTGATTGGCTTGAAATCTGCGTGTGTGTGTGTCCCCTCCCTTGGACCCAGTTGGCAGTGTTGCACTGCTGAATACCTTGCTGCTGCTGCTCATCCTGGTGAGTAGGAAACATTTTGCATTGGGCCCTGCAGCTCCTAAGGCCAGCCCTGGGGAAGTTTTAACATTAAATCTGCTGTTTCAAAAGAATAATAATGAATCTGAGATGGTGAGCTACACTTCTGCTGTTTTCTACATTCCTGAGCCAAGAATGTAGATACTTGACAGGAAAAGTAAAATGCTGAAGTCCTTCTGATTTCCATGGGATACTTAAGGACAAGCTTCTGGATTGCAGTCCGAGCAGTTTGCTTGCTTGCTTGTTTGTCTCTCTTTAAAAAAACCCCTGTAAGAACACCATTCCTGCAAACAAGCTTTGAAAAATACCACTAAACTAAGACAGCAAGAGTGCAATGCATTTAGGAAGCTGTACAGGGAAGACCATACATGCCATTTAAATAACCACAGACTGGGTATTACACACGGCAGTTAGGATTGCTGCAAGGGAATTGTTGCAACAGGGAAGTTGCATGACTTTGGAGGGTGTTTTGCAGCCAATTCATACAGAAGTAATCTATGCATGCCCATACTGCATTCAACATCTGTGCACGGACACCTGTGGAACCTGGGAACTCAGGATGATTAGGATTCATCCACCTTTTCTGCCATGATTGAAGAATGGACAAAAATGCGGAAGAAGGTGTAAATTCACTTTATAAATACAGCAGCCCAAAACCTACCTGCCAACTTCTGCTGGCAGAAAATGTATTCCACAGGCAGAAGCACCTAAGTTCCTTGCTATAACAACAAGATTTAGTAAAAAAAAAAAACGTCAATCAGAACCTTTATTGGCATACAATACACAACACATAATAGACAATACACGGTACAAGGGATTTAAATACAGTATAATACAAAATTAAAATTAAAAGTGAAATAAAATATATAAGATATAAATGAAAAGGAAAAGATACTAAGCTAGCTTGTTTCTAGGGTGTAGCTTCTGATATTTCACAAGATAGTGCAAAAAGACTCCTGTCTTCTCAACAACTACAAGATCATCTACTGTCTGACAAGGCGTTCTTTAGAACAACACGGTCAGGGTAGCTGCTCCACTTCCTCAGCAGAGGTGCTAAGAATTACTTACGAGGGGCCGAGTGGAGTGGGCAGTGCAAGACCATACCCGAGAGGGTTTCCACTCTCCCCATCTCACAAGAGCAGCTTCTGTCATTGAACGTGACTCCATTATATTTGCCAGACAGAACTGCAGATGGGAGGACATTACATCTGGCTAGAATGTAGGCCTTGCGTTCTTGTGGGCATTTCAGCAGGTATAAATATAGTGCTGGGTAGCCTACCCTGGTTGGAATCTGCAGATACAGAGGCGAGCAGTACCTGTTTGCTGCACTCAACGGTTCCTGTGATTGAATATCCAGGAGTCTGCTTTTAATTGCATGATAGGCTGCCAGATGGGTCAATGAACCCAAGGTGTTAATGTCAATACCTATTGATCTTAATTGCTTTAAAAAAAACAGGTGAGCCTACTAGAGCCATTGAATCCTCCACAAGGAAACTTCTTTAGTTCATAATATACCCGTAGCCAGAATTTTGCTGCTCTTAGCCATGCTCTTGTTTCTATCAAATACTGCCCCATTTCTAAGCATAGGGTGGCATACCCAACACAATTAGGTAAGCCTAAAAATTTTCTTAGAAAAGAGGCTTGAATTTGCTCCAAAAGATGGTTCTTTTCACTGATCCATATTGGTATGCTGTAAAGCAGTTGCGGTGTAATTTTTGCATTAAATACCTGGAGAGAGGCTGATACATAGGCATTTCCTCTAGTAAAATGAAACTGGACAATACTCTGTGCTGTCAGCCTCTCAATGTTAAGAGCCATTTCGCGTTGCTGAATCCAGGTGAGGTTGTAAGAAAAGTGAATGCCTAGGTACTTGAAATGTCTCACTTGCTCAATATGATTGCCATTAATATTCCAGGTATATTGTCACCAAGTTTTGGCAAAGACCATTATCTTGGACTTGGCATAATTTAGTTGGAGTTTGTTTACAGTGAAGTACTCTACACACTTAGGGCGCAATCCTAAGCAGCGCCGGACTGGTGAGGCCAACAGGCCAGCGCTATATCCAACGCTGCTTAGGAGAGACTGGAGCCTCCCCCACGGCAAGGGAACGTGCGCTCCCTTACCGTAGGAGAGGCTCCAGTCTCCTCTACCACCAACCAACCAACAGTATTTATATACCGCTTTTCAACACAAGTTCACAAAGCGGTTTACAGGATGATCATGACGATAAATGGCTCCCTGTCCCAAAAGGGCTCACAATCTAAAAACAAAAATGCAGAGCACCACCAGCAACAGCCACTAGACACTGCGCAGGGGTGAACAGGGACAATTATTCTTTCCCTGCTAAATATAAGAGGAACACCACTTAAAAAGGGCCTCTTGCCCAGTTAGCCTATGTGTTCCTCCTTGCCTATGTGCTCCTTGGATCTGCGCCCGCTAAAGAGTGGGCGCAGATCCAAGAATAATCAGGGCCATGCGTACAGCCACCTCCCAAGCCCGCCCACGTCCTCCCTCCCCCCTCCCACCTTTCCCCGTCCTGATACGGAACAGAGAATCCTTTGCGCTGACTGTCTTCAGTCGTGCAAGGGAGGCTCTCCGTTGGCGCTCTGAAGCTGACGCTGTGAGTAGTGTTGGCTTCAGAGATGGAGTGCTGATGTGGGGGTGCTGCTCGGCGCTCCCGCATCGGCGCTCCGCCCCTTGCATTGACGCTATGACAAGGGGCATGGAAGGATTGCGCTGCCCGTGACCAAGCGTATAAGACCAAGACATGTCTGGGATAGTAATATTGCATCATCAGCATACAACAATAAAGGGGTTGTTCTAGTGCCTAATTTTGGTGAATGCCCCTCTACCTCAGGGGTCAGGGAACGTTTTTACCTTTTACCCCAAAATATATTTAGATACGCTGACGTTACCCCCTTGATTTGATTTTTAATACAGGTACTTACTAAAACTACCAGTGAAAGATAGGTGTCCTCTCAGGAGAGGCACCGTCCTGTCTCTCTCAATGGCACAGCAACTAGTCGACTCTACTGAAGAAGCGGGTGGACTTGGAGGTGGGGCCCGGGGCATCACGCAGGGAAGCGTGTTATACACAAGGGCCTGACGCACTGCACTGCGTCTGGTCCTTGTACACTACAGTAGTTAACGCACACAGCCGGGCATGCATATAGAACAGTGATGGCGAACCTTTTGGGCTTGGTGTGTCAGAAATTAGGAAAATTCGTAACTCAGCTCTGCTGGTGCATCAACCCCCCCCCCCCGAACAAAAGAAAAAAAATCACATATTGGAACCCATTGCTTTTTATTTGATTAATTAATGAGCTTAATTAATGCATGAGGCTTCTGTAGTACAAAGACACTACCGGGGGGGGGGGGTTAAGCCCAATTTATTTAATATTGTAACAAATCCTCGGTGGAATTACTTGGGAGTGGGCTCAGCCCTTATTTCATTTGTACTGTAAGCCGCCAGCCACAAACTTCCCTTTGAAAAGTATGTATTATTTCCTGCCCTTTAAAATTCTCCTGCGCTTGATCAACACCTTGAGCCAGGAGCTGCCAATGACACTATTGCAGCACGGACTGAATACCAGACACAGACGGGGAAAACGATCGTACTCCGGAGGCGCACTTGGAAGCGCCAGGCAATCACCCAAACATTTCATCTGAGGCTGCAGATCAGAACACTTGGAACGTCGCATGCAACAAAGCCTCGTCCTTGGCTCCCTGGTCTCAGGCAGTGCTGTGCCTCATCCTCTATACTTGACCCTCCTTCTCCTTTTGTGCTCGCTTAAAAACCCAGACAGAAGCCTTTACTCACCAGTTCAAAGGCCAGACCCCCGCCTCCAACCAGCCACCCCATCCCACGAGTGCACAATGCAGCGAGGCAGGCAGCGTGCACTGCAGTCCTGCTATGGAACACTCAGCCTCTCAGCCACACCGGCCAGCCAATCAGGGCGCCGAAGGCCTCGCTAAATTCTCAGGCTGCTTCCTCATTGGCTACCCAATAAGCGTGGCTTGGCTGATCAGAGCGCAGAGACACGCTGCAGGGCTTGTCGCCCGGGTTTAAAGAGAGAGACGGAGGCGCAGACAGCGGGCGCGCGGAGGAACAAGTCTTTGCAGGGAATCGCTTAGATTCATATGCATGCCTGGCTGATGTCCATTACCCCCAGGAATTTCATTTTTACCCCATTTGGGGTAATTTACCCCTGTTCCCTGACCACTGCTCTACCTCATCTAGGTGGGAAGCTAGATCATTTAAAAAAATGTTGAATAAGGTGGGGGCTAACACACAGCCTTGTTTAACCCCCCTATTTGTATGGATAATCTCTGTAAGAGCTCCTTCCAAGGAAAATCTGATCCGGCACGATGTATTAGAATAGAGCAGTGGTCAGGGAACGGGGTAAATTACCCCAAATGGGGTAAAAATGAAATTCCTGGGGGTAATGGACAGATAGGAGTATGCCCCGCCCCCTTTTCCCTCATCCTTCCTTCATGACCAACGTTCTCTCTTCTGACCAATGGGAAGTTCCTCTCACGCTTGATGGATTTCCCTTGCTTCCAATAGGAGATTAGAAGCGGCAAGGTACTTGGCCCCCAATAGGCAGCATTCCCCTCCCTTCCCAGGTGGTGAAGAAGACCGTGATTATCGATCCCGCTGCTGGTAGAGGGAGAAGGAAGCAACAGCAGAGAAAATGGTGGCCATGGCTGCAACTGCGGCGGTGCCGGGTGATGGGGGAGCCGGCGAGGCCAAGCCTATTCTGGGCAGTGAGGCCGGCGCAGACCCGCTCCCAGCTGGTACTCAGGCAACCGTGGAGTCGGTGGTGCTCAACGCCAGGGAAGAGCCCGAACCAGCTCCAGGTGGGGAGGCCGAGGAGCTGCCGCCGTCGCTGCCACACAGGAGCCCGGCAGGGACGCAAGACGTACAGGCATGGGGGAGGCTCTGGTGAGCGGCTGAGGTGTGTGTGTGCATGTGCCCGCAGGTGCGCACGTGTGTGTGTGTGTGTGTGTGTGTGTGTGTGTGTGTGTGTTGAGAGGACTTCTGTGGACGTGCCTCTTTGCTTGTGAGCAGCTAGGGCTCTCCCTGGGTTTGCCTTTTCTTGCTGTCCCAAGGAGTGGGGTGGGTGGGCGAGCGAGCGAGCGGGGGGAGAGCTGGGGTGCCTGTGCCTGCGCAGGAAGTCAGGGACACAAAGAGAGGCGGGAGGCAACGAGGCAAGGTGAACAGCAGAAAACAAAAACAAAATCAGAACTGCCGTTGCTGGCCTTCATGTGCGTGTGTGTGCGTGTGTGTGTGAGAGAGAGAGCCAGCCAGCCAGCCAGCCCCAATCTGAATTCATTATAGAGAGAAATCTTAAGTCCAAGCACCTAAACCTGTTGTCAAAAAGGTAAGCTAGTCGTAAGCCAGAAGAGTTGAATTCTGTTCTCTCAAGGTCTGCAGGTGTACCCAAACTCTTTACAACTTCATATTTACATAGCATTAATTAAGCTCATTAATTAATCAAATAAAAAGCAATGGGTTCTAATATGTAATTTTTTTCTTTTGTTCTGGCGGGGGGGGGGGTAATGTCAAGTGGGTAACGTCGGCGTATCTAAATATATTTTGGGGTAAAAGGTAAAAAAGTTCCCTGACCCCTGGAATACAGATTCAATACAAGAGCTAGCAGACTGTTGTCTATACCTAAGGCGCACATCTTGTTCCAAAGTATTGTTCTGTCTACAGAACCGAATGTGCCTTTAAGGTCCCGAAAGGCTACAAAAAGTAGCATTTGCCATACTTGCATTTACATACTTGTGGTCAGAATGAGGCAATGATCTAGAGTGCTGTTACCAGACCCGAAACCAATTTGTTCTTCCCCCAAAATAGAGTGGCTTACTATCCATTAATTAAGCTTATTTAATAGGGATTTAGCACACATTTTCTCTATAGCAGATAGTAAACTGATGGGCCTATAGTTCTCCAGAGATCTGTGGTCTCCCTTCTTATAAATTGGAACAATTATGGACAATTATGGAATTGGTCCAACAAGATTTAGAAGAAAAAAATGACTAGGACTGCTCCCGAATCTAGAGGGCTTCAATTTTTTATTCTCTTTTTATGTTTTGTATTTTTGTATGATAAATATCTTATCAGTTAAATAACACAAAGAAAGAATAAGCAACTTAGATGCAAATACAGTAAAACAAGATACAATTTTTTTTTAGAGTTTTACATAATTTGCAAAATAGAAGATGCAACAACTAGTTAATTTATAAACACATACAACTGGACTATTTGCAAGATCTCCAAATCAGAGCCTGAAAGCACAATCTTAACTGAAACTTGAGCCAGTGACGTGGTTGCTGCATGCAATCAAATGTGTCATAAAGCATGTCTGTGATACCCTGGGAGTAAGCTGTGCTGGTGGGGAGGCCTGCAGTGCCCTGCCAATGCTGTATCCTGTTGATCAGCCTCTGGTAGAAGTAAAACTGGCGCTGGAGCAGCAGGAGGCAGTGTTGAAGGCAGGGAGGGGCTGTTTCTGGGCAGGTGGAAGATGGAACAGGGCAGATCAGGGGTGGGATTGGCAAAGGTCTCCTCCACTATATCCTAATCCAGTGGTTCCCAAACTGTAGTTCAGGACCCACCAGTGGTTTGCTAGCCCATTTCTGGTGGGTCACAAAGCACCTAGAGCAGCCATATAGAAAATATGGAAAAATGGGATGCTAGAAAGTGGGAGAGTTGTTTGGTTGTTCTGCTTGTATCGAGATTGTAAATCGCCTTTTTTCTTTCTGATTCACTTTGCTATTGGAAAATGGCTGAGAAATAACCCAACTTATTGCTGCGTTCTCAGGAAAACAGTAGGGCATGGAATTGCGATGATGGCATTTCCAGCCATGAAACCACTTCCAGTCAGTCCCAGATAGATTGTCATTCTAAAAAGTGGATTCCGGTGCTATGAAGTTTGAGAACCACTGTCCTAACCCCCTTCCCAGGCCAGGAAGCCCTATGGGGCTGCTCAGAGTTCTGCCAGTTAAATAGCTGGTGGAGATCCACCAAGTAAGGCTGGGGAAGGCTGGGGAAGATCCATAGGGAAGGCTGGGGCATTACTCAGGGTAAAGAGAAATATAACCCTGAGAGACCTCCAGCTGGCTTCCAACTAGCACTGGATACAGCGCAGAGCAGGTAGCCTGGCTGCACCAACGCTAGTAAGGATTGGGCTGTCAAATCAGTTGCAACTGCTGAGGCACTCATAGGAAAACATGGGTCCCTTCTGACAGGATCTACAGCTCTGCTTCTGAATAAGCACTGCTTAGAACATCTTAGAGGTTAATCGCACACTCCTATGCATTGTGTTCAATGGGGCTTGCTTCCAGGAAAGTGTGCATAGGATTCCTCTTATATTTAGCAGGGGGAGAGCAATTATCCCTCTTCACCCCAGCACAGTGTCTTTTCTCGTGGCTGTTGCTGGTGGTGTTCTCCATTCTTTTAGATTGTGAGCCCTTTTTGGGACAGGGAGCCATTTAACTTTAATGTTGTTTTTTTGCCTGTAAACCGCTTTGTGAACTTTGTGTTGAAAAGCGGTATATAAATACTAGTGAGTGATTGATTGATTGATTGATTGATTGATTGATTGATTGATTGATTTCAGGTGAAGTGGTATTTGTTGAATGATATAGCTAAGCCCTAGGGAGGGGGGAAAAATCAGGAAATGAATATATCATTGCAATACTAGAGAAGTCCCTCAATTTCATCATATAGATCATATTCTTGTTTCGCATTTCTGTGACTTTCCAGGTTTGAAGATCTCATCTACAGCCCATGAAAAGCACTAACGTCCCAAACCTATCCAGACCTTTCACTGGTAGAACTTGTGCTCCATAAGAACAAGGTCTGGGCTGCTGGTGCGGCGGCGGCTGTGACAGCACATGAGCTGGATCAACCAGCGCAATTGGCTGACTGCTCCAGACAAGCACCAACAACCCCCAGCCAGAGCAAGAGCCCAGTGTTCTGGGCATTCCAGGATGTTCTGGGGGAGGATTGGGAATCAGAATCAGGCAGGGGCATGTTGAGGGAAGGCTGGGGGCAAATAAGAGTGGCAGTGCTGAGATCCTATATACCCCTGGCCTGGGATCAACACACCTTAGGCCCATTTGGATTTATGCCAGCCAAATTGGGAACAAGTGGAGTAGGTAAGAAAAAGAAAGTTTTTTACTTATCTCTCTGTTGCTGCATGCTCTGGGCTGGCCCAGGATAGGATTAGGCTGTAAGAAAATCCATTGAAGCTAATCATCTTTGTTTTTGTTTATCATACTGGGTAACTTCAGGGTAGTCATATTTTGTTTCATTCACTGGTCTGCATGACTGGTGTAAAGAGCTTCTTCATTAAATACCACAATTACAGAATATTGTGAACTGACTCTTACTTTTGTTTGTCTTTTTGTTTGTAGGACAAACTGCGACAATAATTATCTATGCCAATTTTAAGGCTTTGCTCAAATGAGATAAATACAACATTATGTTCATTTGGAGTAGTTTTAAGGTTCGTGGTACTGGAAAGGGGAAGAAGGATAGGAGAAGAATTGCAGCATAAATAGGATTCAAAAATGATTTGTGGTGTGCTGAATTTTCATGAATTTTTCCACTGCAGAACTTGCCATTGATGGGGCATGAAAATGTTCACAAAACATTCTACTTAGGAGTCATCCTTAAACTGTTGCACTTCTTCTCCAATAGCCTTTGTTCTGCTAGTTGACAACTGGTGGGGGGAGAGGAGAGAACATCTCCATTTCTGAGTAACATTCTATACATCGAAAAGTCACATTGAAAATAATGCAGTTCAGAGGAACAAAATCCACATTTTGATGCATGCTGGGAAATCCCAACTGAGATGTCTGAATGTGTGCCAGCACTGAAGATGCACTTTCTTTTCCCCTTGTTGTATCTTTTTCAGCAAAGTATAAACAGTATCACTGAAAAGGACAAGTGTGTTCTTTCAGAGGTGAAACTATTAACAAAATGTGCCTACCACTTATAGTATGAGACGGAATTAACAAAACACTTGGGAAACCATTCAAACCACTTGTCTTTAGACAAGGAAATTACATTGATATGAAAGAAGTGTTTGGGAAGAGGGTCCAAAATTTGGGGAGAGGTGGTCTAAAATATTATCGTTGCCAGAAAACAAGAATGAAGTCGCAGTCCAACACCCTCTGTTTGCCCGATGCTACGTGCTAGCATCGGCCCAATGTCACTGATGCGGGGGTGCAGACCGACACCCCCACATCGGCGCTACGGCACTTAGGCGGATGCTAGCAATAGCGTCAGCCCAAGAGTGCTGGCTCAAGGCCGCACCGCGCCGTCCATGCACCAGCCAAACTCAGCTGGCACAAGGATATTTCTGGAATGAAGGAGGGCAGGCAGGAGGGTGTTTCTGGGTGGGGGTGGTTGACCAGTGTGCGTGCCAGCCCAGGGAGGAGGGCGGAGATTAGATGCAGCCAGTAGGCCACATCCATGCCTTCGTCTCCAGGCCTCGCGGCCCACAGCCTCCTCAGCGCTGCACGTGCTAAATAGCAGGCACAAATCTGAGGAAACGTATGGGGAGGCTGGAGCCTCCCCTGGGGCAAATGCATGAACGTGCCCTTGTCCTGGGGAGAATTCCCAGTGCACCTAAGGTGCGCTGGGTATGGTGCCAGCCTGCCGGGCTCTCCATTCCAGCACACCTTAGGATTGCGCTCTTACATTCAGTCGCAGATCTAGGGGGGCAAGGGGGCACGAGCCCTGGGCACCATCTTGGGTGAGGGCGCCGTAACCCTGGTGCACCCCGCCCCAAAATGGCGCCCACGGCCCGCCCAGGCCCTGTGCCACATTCTCCTCGCTCCGGCTGGCCTTAAAGAGCCATCCAGAGCGAGGAGAACGCGCTGCTGCTCGGTGCCCCCTCTCGCTTCTCAAGGCAGGGGGGGAGGGCGCTGGGCGGCGCCACAATCTGTTCGCTCCCGCCGGCCCTTTAAGGCCGGCAGGAGCAAACAGAACGTGGCACCCCAGCCGCGTTCTGTTCGCTCTTGCTGGCCTTAAAGGGCCAGCGGGAGCGAACAGAACGCGCTTCTTAGAGGGGGCACGACGTCATGATGTCATGATGTCGTGACGTCATGACGTGCGTGCCCCTGGGGCGCATTTTCATTGGGCGCCATGGGCGCCATTTCTAGCAGATCCGCCCCTGCTTACATTTGAATAAGCATCAATGCTTCCTATGCAATTTCAAAACCCAGCATTTTGCATAAGTTATTATCATTTGCTGTTAGTATTTTAATATCATATTTCAGCAAACCGTTTGCAAAGCAGTTTGCAGAAAAAAAGAAATGAAAAAATGGTTCCCTGTTCCAAAAAGGTTCATAGCCTAACAGCCCACCAAAGCACACACTACATCCTTCAGGGGGCACAGTCATGGATGTCTCCTACACGTAACATTTGTCCCCTTGCTGCAGGTAAGCGTCCACTGCCCCAATGGATCTACCCAGACCGGAGTCAGTGATTTTGCAGATGCAAATCTGAGTAGGCCCAGGTAGATGGATTGAGACCAGGAAGGGAATAGGATATTGGTGGACCCCCATTGTCAATAACTGTGCCCTTCTCACCAGGCTCCCACAATGGCTGATGTTGCCTAGCTACCACTGCTCAACATTTGCTGTGGCAGCCAGACTGCTTTCTAAGGTTTTGTTTTGCAAAACCTCCTGTGAAATCATATTGGGCTGTAAAATAAATAAATAACAGAAAAGTGCTAGCAAGACAGACACAATATCCACTGCAAAAACATGTTAAGCCATGACAAATACAGACCATTGCTCTTCCTCTGTGAATATAAGAGAATCACCACTTTGAAAGCTGCATCTTTTCCCACAGGGGAGGTGGTTTAACATAATTATTTGAAACCTTCACTATGCAGAAATGGAAATGGATGTTTTCCATTCTTTTTCAACTGACTTTCATTAAGTCATGTGCTGAACTGGGAAATGTGAAGACTAGGAGTGCTCATTTCAGTGGACATTTTCCCGCTGGCTAGTCTCAGAAGGCAATTGAGGACCATGTCTTTGGCTTTAGTGGCCTTCATGTTCCTCTCCTGTGAGAGCTTCATGCTGATTTGATCTACGTTGGTCATGATGAACTCTGATGCCAAGACCTGTGTGGGGGATGCATTGTTGCTCAGGCTATCCATAATATACTGCTTGTACAGTTCCACCACCTTCGTCTCCAAGTAGTCATTCAGTACTGAATTAGAGAAAGGCTGCTGGTGTTGCATGATGCTAGCCACTTGCCAGCATGACGAATACCTTTGGGCTGGCTTGCGAGGCATCTCAGCACATGGCATTGCTATGGATTCCATTGGTGGTGGGATCTCTGATGATTCCAGGAATGGGCCGATCCCACTGTCATAAGTAAAATCTGTTTTTACTGAGTTCATTGGCATCACCTGGTCACCAGCAATATGCAGGTCATTGTAATTCTTAAAAATGCTTTTACAAGAAGATGGAACCAGATAAGGCTCTCTGCTCATAGCAGTTCCCATGCAGATTTCCACAGCCGAAGTTGTCTGCCTTTCGAATACTGGATTTGGAGTAGGATTGATCAATGTATCCTTCTGTTTTCTACTGTTTCTGCTTTCTTTTGAACAAACAGAGAAAATGAACTTGCCAACAGATGTACATCTCCAAAAGAGATTTCTGTCTTGTGTTTCCTCTGTGGATGCATAGGTGACACCAGTCAAGCTGCTCATCTCATGTACAGTCTCATCTGGCTTGCTGCAGAGCTGATACTTCAGGAGATTGTGGTAAGGAATACTACAGAGATACCCTTCTGCCAACATGCTTTGAGAGAGAGACAGAGAGAGAGAGAGAGAGATAAATTGATGATAAGAACCAGGACTGGACCACTGATGAGCCCAGATAAAGCCAAGTAATTGATGGGGTGGTGGATGGGCATGGAATGTCTTACAAGCACCCCAAGCCTGCCCGACTCAGGCAGCTTCTGTGTGACCCCAGAACCTTTCTAAGCACAGTCTGAGTGGACTATGTTGGGAATTGCTGATATGTTTGTGTGTGGAAGGCAGGAGAACTTGCCGCCGCCCCCGCCCCCCGGGAAAACCTGGTTGCCCAGTACCACATGATACTGTTTGGCCTATGAGAGCTATGCAACTGATTGGGGGAAATGAAGGCAAAAGATTGAAGTGAGGAGATTTTGTCCAGAACACTATTCATGCTACAAAGATAAAACAAAGTATGATATTTACCTGTCTCAAGAACCAAGGAGACTTAGGCCTGGCCTGGCAAGAATGCACCCTTGGGATAGCTTGGGAAAGCAAAAAACATAATGTTAGAATTTGGCGCTCAGCACATATGGATATATGGCTGTTTATAGTTCAGAACTGTAGTTCTCAAATGGTTTATACCAGGACCCACTTTATAGAATGGTACTTGTGTCAGGACCCACTGGAAGTGATGTACCGTATTTCCCCAAGTATAAGACGCACCTTTTTTCAAACAATTGGGGCGCTAAAAACTAGGTGCGTCTTATACAAGGCACGTGCACCCTCGCCGGC